>LPNX011175029.1:0-101736 GCA_001517045.1 Pseudotsuga menziesii
GAGGCATTTTAGGCCTTTTGGAGGCTTTTTAGTGGGATTTTCAGGGAAATATGGTAGGCAGATAGACAAATGAGCCATGTAATGGGGTAGATGAGGTAGTCAACCTTTTTTTGGTGTTAACAAGATCGATATTTCCTTCCATTGCCATGGCTCTGTCATCTTTAGGTTCAATTGTCGCAGCATTTAGTGCTGCTCCAATTTCACCTTCTGCTGTCAGAGTTGCCCTGTTATTTGGGTCTTCCACAGGATTTTTATCTACATCCTCTCTCAATTGCTCTGTTTGTGCCCCTAGTTTCTCTTCTTCTGATCCAGTTTCATCCCCCCCCCCCCCAACTACATTGGAGGGACTCCGGTCCTCCTGTTGTGGTTCGTGTCCCCCTAGCTGCGGATGAGCCTGTTCCTGTTCTATTGGGACACCAGGCAAGGGAGCGGGTTCCTGAGCTCGAGCTGTAAATTGCTCCCAGGTGATATTATGTTGAGCGAGGGTCCTTAAGATAATTAGTTTGATGAGGCCATGGTGGGTCAGTGAGGCGAGTGGATGTTTAGTAGCTTGAACAAACCCCACCATATGATGCAAATCATGAAGCAGATAATATGGAATGTTCAACAGAATCCTATGGCGGAGATGAGATAGTAAAGGCAGTTCAAAATTATAAATAGTTTGGTACCTACCTTCACAAGTAACGTATTTCTTGAGGAAGACAACAACTTGGTCCCATGGATGTGGCAATGATTTCAATGCTATCCCCCTTCTTGACGTTTGAACATGCTCCCCCTCTATTAAAAAGGCTTGCAATGTTGTAGTAGTGGGTACTCTACGTCCAAACCAAGTCTTTCCCACTTGAGGAATGGCAGTGACCTCAGATATAATGGCCTCAGAAACTTCGATACGCAACCCCCAAACCTCTGAGTAAGTTTCTGTGAGGTTCAACGCAAATTGTAAGGCTGCCTCACTATTAAATCCGTCTAGACGTTCGAAAAATTATGTCCAACCGACGGCTTGAAAGATGGCGAAGACCGCAACATTTCTCCTGAGCGCCTGTGTATCTGAAGGTTCGTAACGGGCTGGAATCCCCATGGTTCTTGCTCCAAACTGAATTCGTTGTTCCACAGATTACAGAGTCCGACAATGGAGATTACGACACGGAAGATACACGAGGCGCTGAGAGGAGATGTTAGGGAATGGGTAAATTTGGAAAGTTCAGCACACCAAATCATTTGAAATTTTATTTCCGAATTGGGGAAGGTGGCGATTATTATTCTTTACGTCGCACGGGGGAAAAAGTTAATTAGGCCATAATAGTCATAAAAATAGAGGTACGACTGATATTGTTAAATCATATCAATACTTAATCACGTGATTAATCAAAGCCATACCTTTGAGACTGCGCACTGGATATCCTTCGGAAAATGGTGGAACGTGTGGTTGCTGACGTTGCGGAAGCCGAACTCATGCGCATTCATGAATTTAATCATTATAACCGGGATACTGCAATAATTCTTTCCATCGGTGAAGCATAAACCGTCGCGTCCACATGGTCGGAATTATGAAAAAAATATGTTGCCTTATGGACCAGATTGCTGGCACGAGGAGGAGGAATCGGAGCCATATCTAGAAGATTTAATGGCGTAGAAAATAATTTTCCAATAACACAGGAGTTACCACCGGAGGTTATGAAACAGAAACGCGGCCCTTAATGCTGGAAACATCGGCCAAATATAGCCGATTTGCAGCCACCATAAAAGATTTCACGGCCCCAGAAGGGAAATCGCAGCCATCGGAGAAAGGTTCACGGCTGCCGGAAAAGATATCGCAGGCATCGGAAAAAGGTTCACGGCCGTCGGAAAAGATGTCGCAGCCATCGGAAAAAGGATTTACGGCCGGCAGGAAAGGGTTTACGGCTGCCGGGAAAGATGTTGCAGATGCCGGGAAAAGGGTTTACGGTCGACGGGAAAGATGTTTACGGCTGCCGAGAAAGATGTTGCAGCCGTCGAAAAAAGGATTTACGGCCGGCGAGAACGAGGTTTACGGCTGCCGAGAAAGATGTTGCAACCGTCGGGAGAAGGATTTACGGTCGGCGGGAAAGATGTTTACGGCTGCTGGGAAAGATGTTGTAGCCATCGGGAAAAGGATTTACGGCCGGCGGGAAAGATGTTTACGGCTGCCGGGAAAGATGTTGTAGCCGTCGGGAAAAGGATTTACGGCCGGCGGGAAAGAGGTTTACGGCTGCGGGGAAAGATGTTGCAGCCGTCGGGAAAAGGTTCACGGCTGCCGGAAAAGATGTTGCAGCCGTCGAAAAATTTATTTAAGAAAAAAATATATATATATGGTGCAGGAAGGCACAGGAAAATGACTCCCATTCGACAGGCCCAATCTGGTCGTACCCCTGGGCGCTTCCCTGCAATTTTTAGAAGAACAACAACAAACGAGAAGATCAAAAGTAAAGGGAAAAAAATGATATAATAAAATAGGAAAAAAAAACAATTATTTATGTACAGTAATTCAAGCGCGATTTACAGTTTAAGGATTGACAGAGGCAGAGAGAAGTTCCTGCCCTGGTGCCAGCTGATAATCCGGGTCAGCTGCAATTTGTGACATAAATGCATCTTTTGAAATAGGCCTACGGTACAGTCGCAGCCTGTGACCATTAGCGAATAATGGTACGCGGTTTTCATCAATGGTCACCAGGCGGACAGTGCCGTTGTCAAATACCCTGTCGACCAAGTATGGGCCTAGCCACCTTGTGCGTAATTTACTTTTAAAATCTCTTTTGAATCTGGAATCGTATAGTAATGCCCAGTCTCCCTCACAGAAGACCTCCTTTTTAATGAATCGGTCATGCCAATTGGATCTCTGTTGCTGAATTAACACAGTTTGGTCTACTGCATCTAACCGATTCTCGTCCAGTTCATTCAGTTGATTTAATCTTCTCTTTTGGGCTTCAGTTACATCCAGATTCACTTCGGTGGCTGTATTCAGGGTTTTGATTTCAAATTCAATTGGAAAGATGGCACTTTTTCCATACACTAAATCATAAGGAGATAAACCTGTGGTGTTACGCCAAGTCGTGCGATATGCCCATAGTGCTTCTGGAAGCCTGTCAGCCCAATCTCTTTGATGGCTCTTAACTATCTTGGTAAGGATGGCTTCGATAACTTTATTAGTGCTTTCCACCTGGCCATTGGCTTGGGGGTGGTAAGGTGAAGCCACTTATGCTGAACATGATACTTCCATAGCAGGGATTCAAATTGATGCAATATAAATTGCAGTCCCCCATCGGTAACTACTTACTTAGGTACCCCAAAACGGGTAAATATTTCACTGTATAGAAAATCAATCACAACCTGGTCATTAGCCTTAGCCAGGGCTACAGCTTCTACCCACTTGGTCATATAATCGGTACAGACCATAATGTAGGCTTTCTATCTGGAATGAGGGCTGATAGGGCCAACGAAATCCAGAGCCCATCTATCAAATGGTTCAACTACCGCTTGAGGTTGTAGAGGCATCTGATCTGTTCTATTGGGCTGGCCCATCCTTTGGCAGCTGTCACAGGACTGAACATACCTTTTAGCATCCCTAAAAAGAGTTGGCCAGTAGTAGCCCATCCTCAACGCTTTGTGCCCTGTTCTTCTGTCTGCAAAGTGTCCCCCACAAGGTTCATCGTGAAAGGATTTCAGTATATGAAAGATTTCATCTTCCCTTACACATCTTCTAATCTCAAGATCAGGTCCTATGTAGAAGAGATAACCATTTACCCAACAATACCTGGCACTTTGCTGGATGATTTTTCTCTTTTCTCGTTTAGACATATGTGGCGGGAGCTTTTCTGCAACCAAATAATTAGCAACGTCTGCATACCAAGGGGAATGAGCTGAAAGTGCGAATAGATGTTCATCTGGAAAAGAGTCCTCAACAGGCAAACTATCATCACTGTTAGTAAAACGAGATAAAAAATCAGCGACAACATTTTCTTTCCCAGGTTTATCTATGATAGTAATATCAAATTCCTGTAATAATAAGAGCCACCTGATCACTCTGGCATTAGTGACTGGTTTGTTCATCAAATACTTAATGGCAAAGTGGTCAGTGTGCACAAACGTAGGATACCCAGTAATGTAATGTCGAAATTTATTAATGGAGTAAACAATAGCTAAGAAATCTTTTTCAGTGACAGTATAATTAAGTTCAGCAAGGGCTAAATTTTTACTAACATAATAAATTGCATAAGGTACTTGACCATCCTGCTGTCCTAAAACTACTCCAATGGCAGTATCAGAAGCATCTGAAGAAATATGAAAGGGTAGGGTCCAATCAGGTCCTCTTAAGATAGGAGTTGTGGACAGGTTCTACTTAAGCTTATCAAACACTGTCTGGCATGCTTTACTCCAAACAAACTGCACATCCTTCATTAACAGAGAAAACAAAGGAGAAGCAAGTTTAGAAATTTTTTCTATAAATCTTCGGTAGTATCCAGCATGCCCCAGGAAACTTCACACCTCTTTTTAAGTTGCAGGGGTAGGTATATTTTTTATCACCTTAATTTTTGAGGGGTCCACCTGAATGCCATTGACAGAGATGAAATGCCCCAATACTACCCCTTCACTCATCATCATATGGCACTTTTCAGTGCTTAATGAGAACTGGGTTTGCTCACAGTGAGTTAAAACCTTCTTTAAATTTTTCAATGCTTCCTCAAAATTCCTGCCATAAGGAGTAAAATCGTCCATAAATATTTCCATACTATCATTAACTAACTCAGAAAATATGCCAATTACAACTCTTTGAAATGTTGCTGGTGCATTACATAAACCAAAGGGAGGCACTCTATAGGAAAATGTTCCCCATGGACAAGTGAAGGTAGTTTTATCCTGGTCCTCAGGAGCAATCTGAATCTGATTGTACCCGCTAAACCCATCCAAGAAGGAGAAGAACTTCTTCCCTGAGAGGGTGTCGAGTACTTGTTCAATAAAGGGTAAAGGGAAGTGATCCTTTTGTGTGGCTTTGTTCAGCTCCCTATAGTCGACACAGACTCTCCATTTACCATTTTTCTTGGGTACAATTACGAGCGGGGAAACCCACTCGCTATTTGAAATAGAATATATAAATCCTGCTTCCAAGAGTTTCTGAATTTCTTCCTTCACTATGTCCCTCAGATTGGGGTTCATTCGCCGTTGAGGCTGGCACACAGGCCGGGAGTCATTTTTAATATAAATATGATGGGTGCACAGATTAGAGGGGATACCTCTCATATCCGTATACTCCCAGGTGAATGCCCCTTTGTGTTCTTTCAAGAGGCTGATCAGGCACTTCTGTTCATCTAAGGAGAGATTAGGATTAATATTCAAGGTTTTTCCAAACTCTACCTCAATAGGAATACTTTTCGAGTTTTTCAACACTGAGATTATGTGTGTGTCACCGACTAGTGTTTCTTCTGTGAGATTTTCTTGTTCTTCCTTGCCCAGAGTAATGTTCAGGATTTGATAAACTTCTTTATCGACCGAAGTGGGTTCACTGATGAAATTATTAATAGCATCGTCTTCTGTTTCATTCTTAAAATTTAAGGCCTTCCCTATAGTTAATAGTGGTTGAACATCCTCCTCTTCCTTTGGCTCAATCCAAAAAGAGGTTTCAGCTTCTAGACTTGGCCGAGCTGGAGGGTAAAGGGTGAGGTTCTTCGTCTCGGTGCCATCAGATATGGTCATAGACCTAGATCGACAGCTGATGCAAGCATCAGCTGTGGCTAACCAAGGTATTCGCAGGATTAATGGGTGTCCTCCTAGCTGCGACTTTGGTTGTAACACCAAGAAGTCAGCAGGATATTCCCATGAATCAACTGAGATGACGAGATCATCTAGAATTCCTTCGGGTTTAATGGTGGATCTGTCTGCCAATTCTAAAACAGTGGGGGTCGACCTAAGATTAGTGAGCCCAAGTTTTCTTATAGTCTCAATTGTTATGACATTAATCACTGCCCCTAAATATACTAGTACGTTGGGTATCTGTGTATGCCCTATCTGCACAGTGACAGTGGGATTTCCAGGGTCGTCATACTTAGTCACTGGGGTTTTTCCTGTTATCAATGAAAATATTTTCCCTATGACGTGAACAGTGGGAGGATCCCTAGGCTTCCTTCCTGGTTTCTTGGTGCACAGGTCCCGAACAGTTCTAGCATAAATAGGTACATCTTGAAGAGCTTGAAGGAGGGGGATTTTGACATAAATATTCTTTAACTCTCCTAGGAGGTTAAACTGAGGTTGCCCCCCTGCCCTTGGTAGCATCAATCTCTTGGGGTATGGTGGTTGCCTAATCAGCTGGGTAGGCTGTGTATTGCCAGATTTATCGTTTTGTGTTTCAGTCGTCCCATCTATGGGATGTTTAGCATCTTCAATAATAGGAATTGTATCGGATGGATGTTGTGGATTCACCCCTTCCTCGTGCACAGAAGATGAAGCATCTTCTGTAATTACAGGTTCTATTACTTTCCCTGATCGTAAACGAATATCGTTGCAAGGTACAGGGGAAAGGGAGTAGGCCGGCATGTTGACAGTCTCCAATTGATGGACTGTTTTATTATTTGGGTTAGGATTAGGTTGAGCAGGTAGCTGAGGTTGTATTGGTACATTAGGGACAGAATTGTTCTGCAGTTGCAGCTGCGACTGCTGATGAGGGTATTGAGGATATTGAGGATATTGAGGAGAGTATGGTGACTATTGCAGTGGAGGTGGTTGAGGAAACTGGTTCCCTGGATGGAAATTCCTCTATCCAGGAGACCACGAAGTAGGTTGGTGTGGTGCCTGTGTCCAAGGATTCCATGAGTTATAATTTTGTATTGCAGGTTGCGAAGGGTTCCACTGAGCAAAATTTGAAGGGAACTGTGTATTCATATTTTGCATATTATTCCAATTACTCATATTATTCACAAATGGAAACGAGTCTGGGGACATACCTTGATTTCGAGGCTGTCAAGGTTTCTTCTGTGCAATGAAGTAGGCCGATTCCACCTCTGGAGTTGATGCCTGCAGAACAGCCTTCACTTGGGGAAGTGAGGGACATTCTTTCGTGTCGTGGTTTAGTTCGCACAACTGACACACCTCTATTTTATCAAGCGGGCACTCCCTCAGAGGATGGTTCTTTCTACATCGAGGACAGAACACACCGAGTGTGAGGTCCTCCACTGCCTATTTTTGTTTCACCTTCAGGACGTCGATCTTCGAGGAGATAGAGCTCATCATTTTTGTTTTAAAGTTTTCAAGGAGATTGCCTATCTCTGCACGGGTGGCTCCTCCATTAGATGACTTCTGAGTCCTGTCAAAGACATCGCGTTCTAGCTTATCCCGTTTGTCCCGCCTGTTGTTCCTGGAAGATCCCCTGGAGTACCTCTTACATAATTCCACAATATTTCCAAAAGATTCCTTGGATATATCTCCCTTTCCTAACAGGTTTAACATATGTAAGCAATCATCCATAATCCCACGAAGTAGGATTATCTTGAGCACGTCTAGCCCCATGTTCGTCTGCCCAGCTCTTTGCACATTATATAAAATCCTTTCTACAAAATCCTCCAGACTCTCGTCCTCCTTCTGCACCATTTTGAACAATTCTTCTCTTTTGTCCTTGGTATTGCAATATTCCTGATATTTCTCCAGGAACACCTGTTTCATTTTGTCCCAATTAGCAACAGTTCCTCCCCCCAGGCTCATGAACCAGTGTAGTGCATTGTCCTTCAGGGTGGTAGGAAAGAGTTTTAGCTTTTGTGCATCAGTGATGTAATCATAGATGCGACAGAGGATATCGAACTCGAAAAGGAATTCGTCTGGATCTTCTGCCACTCTTCCATGGAAGCGAGGCAACACCGATGGTGAGATATTTTTCATAGGGGTTGTCCCCTCTGGCTGCTGAATTGGTAATTGCAATGTAGCCATCGTTCCTTCATGCAGGGAGTGATTGTCATGATGATAGTTTTCCCCCATTGCCTCTTCCTCGTTAGATTCATGTCTGTTGCTCATCTCCTCTTCAGTTTTCTCCTCCTCGTTCGTTCCTGCTTTCTTTTCTTCGTTCTTTTCCTCGTTCTTTTCTTCGTTCCTCCACTGATCAATAATCTTTTGGTGGAACTGCGTCCACTCTTCTTCAATTACAACCTTCTCGTAAATGTGGTAGACCGGGCCTCTACCAGCAGGTCCCGTTGTAACAGTTGTGTCCTTTTCTGCAGGGATATTTGAGGAAGTCACGCCTGCTCGTGTATTCTCCACTGTGGATCCTGATGCTGGCACCCCAGGATCGGCAGGGTCTCTTCTGATAGGAGTCTCTCGATGGTGAGCCCTGGTGGATGAATCAGTTCTATCAACAAGATCGTCAATGAATGTCCTTCTGCCCAATTGTGGACCTTGACCGCGACCCAAGCCACCTGCACTGTTATTATTTTGCGGGGTTTTGGGAGTTGAAAGCTGATCACGCTTTACCCTTCTCGTATTCATGCAACCCAAATCATTACAGCAAAAGAAATGGAAAAGACTGACTAGAAACAATTACAAAATGCAACTAATGATGGTGTTTAATCTTTATCCTTCCCCGACAACGGCGCCAAAATGTCGAGCACCCTATATGCAAGTAGATTACTACCAACGCACAGAGGATGTGATATTTATTGTCAACCCAGGAAAGTCTTGTATTTCAAAGGATAAAATGCACAGTATATGCTTAAACACAAAGTCAGTGCAATTGAACACTACTATCCTCAATCAACTATGCCCATCCCAAGAATCTGTGTAATCCCATTTATCTTCTAAATACTACAATCTCAATTACTTTCTGCCATGCATTAAAGAAAGATAACATGGAATTCAAATTACAATTGCAGATGAAAGGAAATCCTATTCGCATCCCTGACCAAATAATTCGCCTATTCAATCTGATTACTAGAAAGCCACAAGCATAAATTGAATATTAATATAGGAATTCAATTGCAGAGGATTGAGTTTAGCTACTCTAAGAATTTGAAATGCAGGAATGAAATTCAACAGTCATAACAGTAAAGATAAGTTGCAAAGATTCATGGGACAATGACTAAGACTGCAGGATGAACAGATCTGTGTACAACTACCACACAAATTGCATGAAAGATAATTATCTACTCAGTCGACTGTCACGTTATACACTATAGAGCTCCAAGGAATGTAACCACACTGTAAATCCACACTCACTACAGCTGCTTGCGAAAGAAATAGAATTAACAGGATATCACACAACAGATGAATTAAATAGTCCTAATTTAACACAACAATCTCTGTGGAAGGCGGGCCCAGCCTTCACACAGAGATGCTGGCTGAACACGCGTGAGACTCTTAGATCAGAAGTAACTCCTTGTATTAAAAAGAATAGAGTAATTACACAATTCCCCCTCTCAGCTAATACAACAGATGAATTATATGTTCCGTAACCCCCTGGGTCGAGACAACTCTCCATATTTATATCATGTAGATCGTAACATCTGATCCTATTAAGGGGCAGCCATGAAGATCTCTGATCTTCAGGCGCCCTAAATAACACTAGCTGTTACAAACGTGGCATGGTAAGGAAATAGAAGGCACGGGAAAGTTGTTAATCGCCCCAGGAGTAGAGATATTTTCTGATCACAACTGCACCCGAGCAGCAATGTACTAAGGATCTCCACATATGGCGCATTATGTTACAGCTGCCTTGTCACAACTTTGTCCAGGATATCGCATTAGAACCGCGTGCCTTAGATGACAATAGGATGGCTGAAGATCAGCTTGAGCAATAAATATCCATCCTTTTCGTAACTTGTTCAGCCCAATCTTCCTGCAATCCACTTGTCTCAAAATACCTTTATAAACCATAAAATGTTAGCACAATTGAGAGATACACAGCTTCAATTATCACAATCATAACTATTAATAAGATAAAGCAATGACCAGTCATACCTTGGTAGTTTGAGGAGTAAAGTGGAAATAACATGTCTGATTGGCATGTTGAATGGGGTAGGATAGGGAAAGAAAAGGTGATTAAGGGTGGTTAAAAGGGGCCATTTCTAGACTCAACAAATATCTTATTGTTTTCTTTGGTGCTTTAAGTTGTGGATATGTTCTCTTGCACTTCTCATTATCTTTTCTAAGTACATAGGAATTTCTTTGTTTATGCATCCATTTCTGTTGAATTCAACATAAGCCTTTTTGTTACATATAACAAGTTCACTACAAAAATTCAAGCAATTTGTGACTCATCCATATTGGCAACTCGAAGTCCAAGTAAAGCCTAGAGGCCTTGTTTTACATAAATTTATGAAAAATGAAGAATATGATTTACCTATATAGTTGTACAATTGTATTCTCCTAAAAAAATAGATTTCCAAAATAGTAGTGTTTACTGAAATTAAAAAATATTGTAGCTATATGATATACATCTTAAAAGTTGGAAATTTATTGTTCCTAGTGAAAACATAGGACATGTGCAAATTTATGCAAATTAGAAAATAAATGGGTGGAGAGTAAATAAAATATTTGTATTGGGTGTTGATAGTGTTAGTCCCTGAGATGTTATGAGGCTGAATTCAAAACTATGCCAGGGCATCAATAATTTGAAATTGATAAAATTGTGTCTGCTTGCAACAACATGAGTGATAATCTTGAAAATCTCTCAACACTTGCTTTGATTATGACCAACCTGGTTATTACATGTAATCAGGAAAGGGGGTATTAATGGGCATCATTTGACTATACAGATAATGAGATAGAATAATTGTGGATAGATGAACATATGAGAAGAAGTACTAGTAAGGTAAATTTCTTTCTCGCAAATTAAGAATGCGTGCTGAGCAAAAGAATTCAGCAACTTAGACACATAATACAATGAACACAGGAATAACAAGATCAGAAGATACTAATCTTAATTGTAATAAACATTCCATGGATATTTCATAAGCATGTCAAGAAAATAAGATATTCGTCATAAGACTTGTACCAAACCAGAGATGAAAGACTACCCCAAAGCTTTCTATTATATCATCTGCATCATTACATGTAGAATGGAAGAGATGGAGATACAAAATAGAGAATGTAACAATATGTAAGAGCCAAAAGTTAGAATCCTCAGTGCTAGATCACAAAACCAAGTATGCATCATACATTAAACTTTCTTGGTCGGAACAATTTCTTAAGAAGTTACACTTCATTCAAAAACATACTGACCCTTATTCTTAAGTCTCTAGCCTTATTTATAGTCGTATCTATACAAAAAATTTCTAACAAAATTCAGTTAGGACAACTATTCATTTAGTTACAACACTTTTAATTACAAAATTTAACATTAAGTGTCCACATCAACACTGTTGACAACTCTGACGAGTGCTCGACCTACCTCTGGAATGTTGGGATTGTCAATGCCCTAATTGTTGTTTTGGCTTCTAAGGTGGAACTTGGAAAAAATGTTGACCTGTCACTTGAATAAACTGTTGAGGTGAATGGTACCTGAGTGTAGTGGAAATTTCTCTCCAATTACGTGCAAAAGAACCTACCTTAGATCAATCGGATCTGAGGATAGAGTTCATGGTGCAGGGGAGGAGCTCAACCTTGAATATTAAACAAGAAACATTTTTTTTATGATGTAAGTAGTAAAACATAAATGTAACATACATTTCAATAAGATTAGACACTGCATCCGTTTGAGGATGTGGTTCGACAGCTCCCACAATTTGGTTCTCGGATTTTATTCAACAAGGGTTGTCATCGGGAAAGGAATTAAGGTTTACACAGAGTAAACTCAATGCGCAACATCTAGGATGGTGTGGCGAAAGGTGTGGGAATGTAAGGTTCTGGAATCGTTTAATGTATAGTGAAAAAATTCAAGAATCAAATGTCGTTGTGGGGATACCTTCACAATGTATTTATAGGATGATCCAGGATTTTCTTGCCCATGGTATTGGCCCATGGTTTTCCATAGTGTATGGTATTTATCCATGGTTTTTTACCCATTCTCATAGGGTTTTTTTGTCCTTTTTGGGAGAATGGGGGTTATGTTGCAATAAATTCCCATCTTCCATGTATTGATGAGGGAAGGAAAAATAATATTTTGGACCAATTTTGGTGGAATTTAATTGTGAAGGTCAAAATAGAGGAGATAATGGTGGGATTATGATGTATAATTATGGTTTGGACCATAGAGAGCTATGTGGACAAGTTTTGGTGTTAACAGATTGCCCCTTGATGTGTGAGGGCAGGAGCTCATCGTATGGTAGATATACATCATAGGATCAAGGGAGAAATTGTGACAACGGTGGAGAAACCAGAGAGAATTGTGGAGGAGTCAGAGGCTCCTTATTCGAACTGCAGTGGATTTTGATTTGTATTACTTCTCAAAAATGGATGAGGTACATATAATCGAAGACATATATATGTACGGGGCAGGAATACCCATGCTCGTATCAATGTTTCAATATACAAATGGGGATCAAGGCTCAAACAATGGGAGTCGATCAATACATACAACTAGAAGTACATAATGGTGGCCTCAATTTAGGAGGCTAAATACAAATATAGATATGAAGAACTTGTACATAGAAACAATGGCATTCTCTTGGCATGCAATATCACAACTATATGGACTCAATGACTGAGAGTCAAAATAATAAACGACATCTAATACCGAAGATACACAGAAGCATGGTACTGAGGGGATTTCAAACATTGTCGCCAACGCAACCAAGATATCACAAGGGACATGAAATGGTATGGGTCCCAAATAGACTCACCATTGTGCTAGAGTCGGGTGACAACCGGGGTATTCGACCAAATAATGAAGGAACCAATACCCTCGGTGAGTATCAATGGTGTGATAATGTAGCTAAAGTCGAGCATGTGAGACATAACCAACCCAAAATCCACTAAGGAATCCTTTCAAGTGATCCAAGGAAATCATCAATGAGGTGGATGAAACCAATATACAGGGACCTATGGGTCTATCCTCTAGAATAGATGTGTCGAATTCAACAGAGGGAGACCTACAACTACCAAGGCATTGAGGTTTCCTTGATAGAAGCGCGAGGGGGAAAACCAAAGATATGGAATAATAATGGAATTGAGATGTTGAGTGGGGAAAAGGGGAAGGAGTGTATCCGGGACTAAAACTTCCTTTGTTCAGAAGTATAACGACATGGCTAACCTGGAAGTAGATGACACAGACTCACGGGGAGGGAATCATAGCTGTGGAATCAGGGAGATGACTGCAATGAGAGATACTTGGGGAAGTATCTAGACAAGTGATATCCAAGGGATCCAAGGGAGATTCATCGCCGAGTACTCTGAACAAAGGCGACCCAATGGGAGAAAGCTACCATAATGGGAGACTATATGCAATATATGTGGACACCGAAAGGAACCATTTGGGCCTTCTTCATAGTTTAAGGAACACAAAGAAGGGATAGAAGTGTGCTCGGTATGATATTGTCTCGTGGATTTTTGTCGAGCCCAAAATGGTAAATGCTCGATGGTTTTGTCATGTTTAGAGAATCTGAAAACGTGAAGAATACTCCAATGAGGTCTCTTTTTCATACAGTAGTATCCTAAGCCTGAAAAAGGATAAAAGTGTACAAAGGAGAGCTCTCCCAGCCGAAAGGGGCAAAGAGACTTTTTTTCGTAGGTAGTCGAACAAGACCGAAAAATGTTAAACCTATACTGATTGGACAGTCATTCAATTATTTTTAAGAGCATGAACGAAAACAAGTTTGCTCGACGATATTTTCTTTCTGAGAAGGCTGAAAAAGAGCTTGAATACAACCCATAAGTGAGTTTTTTTCATAAATTGTGGTCCCAATGTCCAAAAAAGCATAAAAGGATACAATGGGAACCACACGTAGCTGGAAGGTGCTAGGGTGGTCCTTTTCTTTAGTTAGTCTACATAGTCCGAAAAAGGGATAAACAATACTACATAGACGCCCTTTCAAATACTTTAGCGAGCGTGAAAGGAAGCAAGCGTGCTCAACAAACTTATCATTCTTTAAGGACTCAAAAAACAGCTTAACATAAACTCGGTAATGGTCAGTCAAGCAAGGAGGAAGTGTTCGATGTACCGAAAGGGGTGATTCTAGGATCATGGTTGAAAGGGATAACAAATAACAATGGAAAACTAGTGGGGCCTCCTTGTTGGATGCTGAATGGTGGTAAAATAACATAGAGTTTGTAGTATGGATGGAGCAGAGGGCTCATGAATATTCCAATATTTAAGGGGTTCGATTTTCCTGGTGGCACAAAAATCGAGGTAACTCCAAGAAAGGTCCCAAAAACTAATAGGGAGAGCATGAGATGATACTCCCATAGGTGGACAGAGTGAGGAAAACTGAACTTGATGGTGTGAACGATGTGAAAAATGGACGTCGAATGACTCTATGGTGCATGAAAGAAGAAGTTGACCAAATGCATGCCTATAAACAAAGGGGGCCACAAGACACATGTCATTTTCACTGGTCAGTGTTGGGTTGGAGTGGAGGGCCCCAGAGCAAAGTTGTTGATTTCTTTTGATTGGACCGATGGTTCGTGATTTGTGAGTTGTAAGTAAGTGCTCTCACCTAGCCCATCATTTTCATGCATTTAGTTTGTCATTTTCTCATTTTTTGGGTCTTAGTCGAGACCAAAGGGGTTTCAGGGGAGGGTCGCACTTTTCAAGGGAAAAGGTGCGACCCGAGTCGCACCTCTCAAACAGACAAGCGCAAACCGGTCGTTTTTGTCGAGGAAACAGGCGTGACCTGGGTTGCACATGTTCAAGACACAGGTGCGACCCAGGTCACACCTGTCAAGGGGTTTTGCACGACTTGGGTCGTACAAAAAATTTCGACAGGAGATATCTAGACCAAAATGGAAATTTTTGTTGAGCGTGGTTTGGATGAGACTCTTAGGATGTGCAGGATTCCTCAAGTTGGATGGCGGGAGAGAGACATCGGGGACCTCAGAGATGTGGTAGAGGAGGATGGTGCAGCACATGATACGCTCACCCAGAGTGGGATTCTGAAGTTCTTTTAGATCCCTCTGATGCGTTCAACAAAGTTATTGTTGAAAAAGTTAGTGATATTTTGGGAAAGAGATGCAAAGTGCTTCATCATACAAGGTGAGCGGTTGGATATCAACCTCTGAGACATGTACTTTTTTACTGGCCTCCCATTGTTGGGTGTTATTGGCGATATTTAGTTGAAACTCCCAAGGGGGGTGTTGATGGATGACTTGTGTTTACAGCATTACTATGCCATGTCTTATGTGCATGTGTCAGACATATTGGTGTGTGACATCAAGAGCCTGGAGACTCATGCAGTGGAATCGATGGTGCTATGGATACTAGGATCGAAAGGTCCACACAAGATCTCAGGCGGGATGTTACTGATGGTCAAGAGTGTGCTGAGGGGAACCTACTATGGGTGGGCCCATATGTACCTGACAACGGTTCGACTTGGATTGAACCAGGATAGTCTGGCGAATTGGGATTTCTGCTTCCCATCCTTTTTGTGTTCATTCTTCTTTGAGCAGTTACTGACACTGCAACCACATCCGGCGGTGTGCGACGGAGGACCACGCGGGCCTCGGATCAGGCGGTGGTGTGAGATGATGATTAGGGAGGGAGGTGGATTGGTAGTTCGTTTATTCACTTAGGATATTTTTGCACAGTGTCAACAACTTCCTATCCCCATAGAGGACTTTCCATGCACATGCATGGACTACCGAGGAGATCTAGAGATGCCTCGACCTCCTGGATAGGTTTGGGGACCAGATGGTATGTATACATGACTCTTTGTGGTTTCAGTCATATATAGTTTACTAGAATAGTGGAAGCTAGATCATACATGTGGTAGATATTGATGACATACTGTGTGCATGTGCAGACGTCGAACCACGTCATCATGCGAGATACCAACGATGCCAGGGACGAGTGGAGGGGTTATATCAACCCTCTCATGGGAATAGGAAGCGACATAGTGCTACATTAGAATCACTGCAGATAGACGTGGAGAATATATTGGAGGGGGTCACTGATGATGGGTGTGAGTACCTAGATGATGATATGATCACCACATGCTACAAGGCCCTTCCAGAGTGGATCTCTCTGATGAGGAGGATCATGGTTGTTGTTGAGTATGTTAGAGCGACGACACAGGGAGATGTGTCAATGGAGGAGGAGAGCTCGGATGAGGAGGGCACTGAGGAGGACACAACGTCATAGGAGGATGACATGGCCTAGCATATTATGATGCTACCCCCAATGCTTTTGAGCATGGGAAAATTTGTATTATATGTATGATGAGAAAGCTTGTGGGGATTCTCGTTTTTTTACTGATTATGATATTATGATATGAATGCACGTGGATGCATATTTTTATATTTTTATTTGTTTTATGAGTCTCTTTTTATGATGATGATGATGTCTATATGATGGATATGAGATATGTATGCATAACTATATGTTGATGCATGATGCAGTTTATTTCCTATATGCGATGACTAATGTGCCACTCTAGAATGTCATTAGCCATTTAGTCTGCTACACTATTGAGAATTCTAGGAACATGCATGAATGAAATGGATTTGAAATGTATAACCAAGTGTCTAGTGCGCATGAACTTTATAAAGAGGTAGGGATCACATACCCGGTAGCAGTTATTCAACTGGGAAACAAGCAGCTAGGAGTCTAAGAAGACATTAAGGTGACGAATACCCAAGTAAAGGGTGACAGTTAGGAGACCAGCGACACCGTCGTACTCATCATGGTTGTTAGTATCAATACCAACACACATTCTATCAATATGGATAAACTCATGTGACGGGGAATAAATGACACACGCAGTCGAGGCAAGATTAGGAGACCATATACTTCCACCATCAGTGAAACCAACATAGGAGGGCAAGGTAGGATCCATCTGAAACAATTAAGGAAATAAACTATGCAACTCATGGTAAAAATGATGCAAAATAAGAAATGGAAACTATGATACAAGGGTATTCAGGTTGGTCTCCTTAGGCATAAAATCCCTTAAGGTAGATCTCATTGCATGGATTCTTCAAGAGGCTACTGTCAGAGTCAATGAGGAGATGCCCTCTTGTTGAGACATCAATGGATGACATAAGGGATATACCACATGGATTCGAGCTTCCCTTTTCAAGTCTTATCATTGGCTTGATCGTAGATGAGTATGACCAGGCCCCCCTCGTTAAAGGAGCATGGGTGGACGTGGGAGTCATAATGGAACTCCAGCCGGGTCTTAGCCGCTTCAGAGCCACGCGATAGTCCTCATCGATCTGTTCAAGCATAAGTAGTCATTTTTCCAATGGTGAAGTATCAGGTAGAAGCTCGATGGAAAGGAATAGTGATGGAATCTGGCATTGAATGGGAAGAACAAACTCCACATCGTGGACTAAATGGAATGGGGTAAAACCGGTGGTGGTTTTAGTCGATGTCTCGTGGGCCCAGAGGGCGAAAAAGAGAAAGTGGTTCCAGTTGGTCTTGTGTTTTTCCACCATTCTTTGGAGCGTGGTTTTGATGATCTTGTTGACAGCCTCAACAATATCGAAAATAAATGTTTTTAAGAAATAAACTAATTCTTCTAGATAAAAGAACATATGCAAGTAAATAACCACACTAGGAACTCTATAGGGTGTAGGAAAAACACGGAGTTTTCAACTCCCAAGCTCAACTAGGATAGGCTCACATACAATCAAATGGGGACCGAAAAACACACCAAGGGGTTGTTGGCAATTAGATTTAGAAAAATACAGTCTGTACAGGGGCATAACAAATACAAGGGTTTTGGAATGGGTCTCAAACACCTCAAACAATTGGAAAAACTACAGGTCGCACCTGTCAGCGCAACAGGTGCGGTCAGGGTCACACAGAACAGTAAAACAACCACATCCGAGACAGAAAATCAACAAAAAAACACAGGTCAAACTTAACAGGTGTTTTTTCATGACAAATCTCACTAAACTGGGTCACATAAGCGACCGAGGTCGCTCTAGAATCCTGGAAAAGTGCGATCTAGACTTTGGGTCCAGCTCACACTTATTGGGGGAAAATGTGCGACCTAGGTCGCACTTATCAGATAGAAAAGTGCGACCCGAGTCACAACTTTCTGTTGAATAGGTGCGATCCGACCGTAACTGAAAGTTTTTTAAATAAAAAACACCAGGTAGGGCCAGGGGGAGGCACTGTGAAGGGACTAGTTCGAATATGACTCAAGGGGGTTAGATATGTGATGGCTGAGGGTACCAAAGTAAAACAAACAAACAAAAACACATGCAAAAACAAAGATCCAAGAGGATCGATCTAGTGGATTCGCCAAAACTATAGTGGATATTTCTCTCCATCTACGTGCAAAAGCACCTACCTTAGATCAACCGGATCTAAGGATATAGTTCATAGTGCAAGGGAGGAGCTCAACCTTGACTATTAAACATGAAACATTTTATTTATTTATGATCTAACTAGTAAAACAGAAATGTAACATACCTTTCAATAAGATGGGCCACTGCAGTCATTTGAGGATGTGATTCGACAACTCCCACGATTTGGTTCTCTTATTTCCTCCAACAAGGGTTGTCATCGGGAAAGGAACTAAGGGTTACACGGAGTAAAATCAACGTGCATCATGTGATGGTGTGGATAAAGATGTGGGAATGTAAGGTTCTAGAACCATTTACTGTATACTGAAAACGTTTAGGAATCAAAAGTTGTTGTGGGGAGACCTTCACAATGTATTTATAGGATGATCCAGGATTGTCTTTCCCATGGTATTGGCCCATGGTTTTTCATTGTGTACGGTATTTATCCATTGTTTTTGAACAATTCTCATTTTAGGGGTTTTTGGTCATTTTTTGGAGAATGGGGGTTATGTTGAAATGAATTCCCATCTTCCCTGTATTTATGAGGGAAAGAATAATGATATTTTGGACGATTTTTGGTGGAATTTAATTGTGAAGGCCAAAATGGAGGAAATAATTGTGGGATTATGATGTATAATTATGGTTTGTACCATAGAGATCTATGTGGATAATTTTTGGTTTTAACATTGAGGTTTCTAATACACTAGTTGTGAAGAAGATGTTCTAACATCACCTCGGGGAATTATTGCAACACTCTTATGGGTGGAACTCAAGCACAAATATTTTGAAATATCTTTCCAATCATTTCCCATTGGATAGGTTAATGTCCTAAGCTCCCTGAAAAACATGTCAACCTCTGTTTAGTGCACATAAGAAGGTGGAGGAAGGCGGCCATTAAAACCCATCAGTAAATTAGCATGCATGCCAAATACACCTGATAACTTGTCCAAAATAACGTTGCCTTTGATCAACTCAGTTATATATTCAAAATCTTGATCATTATTTCGCATTTCTACCAATAAGCCCTATTAATTTTGGAAAGGATGTATATCACCATTGCGATCCCAAGGCAATGGGAGGACTTGATCTAAACAATCGTCAAATATTTTCTTGAATGAATTTACATTTTTTTTGTGCACAGTCAGAGCATGCTTCTTTTTTGTGACCACCTTAGTTGCTTCCATGATAATGGTGGTTTTGTCTCTAATTTGCAATGCTTCCAGCTCATGTCCAATTCTATAATTCAATATTTTGATGACTTTCATTGCCTTTTCTAGCCTATCATTGAAGTAGGAAGTGGTATATTTGGATTCTTTAATGGCTAGAGTAGACAAGTCCCATTCTTCATGAGTTATTGAGAATTGTTTCCAATGCTTCTACATTATAGCTTAAATTTGATCCTAGGAGAAATGTTTAGCACCCACTAGGGGACCTTTTAAAGATGTCTTTTTGTTCATATGCTTGAGTTCTTTCTATAACTTGTATTTAGCAACTTATAACTCTTGAACCGAAGTGTCGCTTTTTTTCCCTACTTGTCTGTAAATCTCAGTTTGCTCTTTACTTTCTTAGATCCTCTTTGACATGAACTAATTCAACATCTCATAAATATAAATCACATAGGGATTTTTACAGTTGATTAGTTGGATCCGTAGAAGCAGTTTCCAACAATATGGTTCCCTGTGAAGTTAGAAGTCTGTTATTTTCTTCTTTAAGTGAAACTATCTCCTTTTCCAAAATGCTAATCCTACTCTTGCACTCTTGAGCTTCATTCGCTACCTCTTGTCTGTTGATTGCACACCAGCAGCAGAAAACGTCCGAAAGTTGTCTCCTCACTTAGGAAAGTGGGAGAGGTGTGACCTTGGGGGCAAGCATAGAGCTAGGTACCGTCACCTACTCCTAGCTCCTCCGTTTAGGCTAACTCCTAACAAACCTAAGGGGGGTAGTCCCTAACAAAGAGTTTTCTATGGCTCAATGTGTAAGTTAAGTTTTAAATGTTTTAGATGCGGATGGGTGTTGTTTAGGAGTTACTTGTGATTAGAAATGATTAAGTTTATGAATGTGACATGTAAATCAGAGCAATCCATGTTGCTAGCAAGAGACTGAAATATAAGCAAATATTTCAGACTTGTAACTTAAGCATTCAGATATAATCAGCAAAAATATACCATAGACAGTTGATCAAGATAGAAGATTACTCAATTATAACGAAGGACCAGTGCCATATGGAGTCAAATAAATGCATGAAATAAAGTCTAGGAATTAAGCTAGTGAATATTAGGTTTTGCAAGTGCTCTTGGTAGATTTTAAGAATTTTTTAAAAATTCTCTTGATTAGGGTGTCAAAGAAGGTTTGTCAAAGTTGGGAGACTCTTCTAAGTTTCCTCCGTTTAAGACATGTCGGGCCCGCCCAGTATCCCAGGCTGATATTGTCAAGTGACCAGCTAGCCGGGAATCTAAGATAGCGGGAGGTTCCGACGCCTCTAATAGGAAGTACTTTCGAAGGATCCCCACAACGCCGGTGTGTTGGTTACGGGTGTTTAAGGGTTATTAAATTACTCTTGTAGGGTTTAAAGATCCAGTGCCGTTTCTGGGTATTCCAATCTAGGATCGGTCAGAGCATATTCCGACAAGGAGGGAAGGGAGTTAATTAATTAAAGGGGTATGTGTGTTGAAGATTTTATTAAAAAAATTAATTAGACTCTCCAACAGAAAGCGCTCTTGAACTCGTCTTATGACAGTGGTTCAAGAGACTTGGCTAATCTATATGAAGCTAATGCAGGGATTGTGCAAACCTAGGATGCTCTCCGATAGAGAGTGCTCTTGACTTGTGTTTTTGCAAGTTCAAGAGTCTTAAATAATTAATTGATTAAACAAACACAACAATTAAGATGAAAGTGGTTTATTAAACTCTCCGACAGAGAGCACTCTTGATCCACCTTATGGTGAGATTCAAGAGATTTTGGTTTCTTTTATGATTTGACAATTATATAACAAGATACCAAAAAGCAAGGATGAATCTAGCAATTAGTAAGAATGAAACTAAGTCTAATCAAAGAACTAAACTAACTGCTTAAGGAAAACTATACTAAGTAAATCATGAAAATGAACACAAGACACACTTCCCCAAAATAGGGAAAGTAGAAAAGGAAGGAGACCTGCTCCCACTCAGCCCTTTTATTAATCTTTTACAATGATGATGTGTTCCCTGCTTCTTGGAAGAATGGGGAAAGAAGAGGGATAGCAGTCTTTTTGTTCTTTTTGCACTCCTTGCTTGTTTGTGGCCTTTGGGCTCTCCTTCACCTGTCTGCAATCTAAGATATCTAGACACACACTTCTTATGATATTAGTTGATCAAAAATAACTTAAAATTTAATCTATAAATTAGCTAAAAACACTTACCCAAACTCACCGAAACGAAGGAAGAAAAGGGGCAAGAAAAAGGAAAGGCAAGAGGGGTGGAAGAAGGGTGAAAAGAGGGCAAAAGGAAAGTCAAATAAGGCTGAAAACTAAGTGAGAAATAGGGCTGCAAATCAAAGAAAGAGGGCTGCAAATGAGGGTAAAAAAGACTAAAAGTACAGCCCGAAAGATGGTTGAAGAAGAGGATGGAGAGGGGCTGCAAAAAGTGGAAACGAAGAGGCAAAAGAGGGATGTCAAAAAGGGTGAAAATGGGGAAAAGTGGATAGCGAACTAAAGGAAGGAATAGCTGCAAATAAAATCCCTAAAAGGCTGAAAATAAAGCATAAGGCAGCCAACCGGGGCAAAGGCTAAGTGAATGAATGTTCACTTTAGCCCAAACGTGCCCTAATCCCAAGAAAATAAAGATTTTTTAATTTGAAAGATGAATACAAGTAAGGAGAGAATGGTCAAACCTGTGGATCTTTTTAAAGCATTTGGATATTGTGAAGCATGCAATTACCGGAAAAGTGCACTTGACTCCAAGAGAAGAAGATGCAGCTGAGCTCGAACTTCTCCTTGGTTGGATGGAAGGATCTACAAAATAACACTCATAGACTTGCCAAACAAAGGATTAGATCATGTATTGTTCACAAATTGAAATAAAGAAGAGCATGAACTATAACTAAAGAAAACAATGCTCTTTTTTAAATTCTAAAAGTAAATCAATAAACAACTAACTTGCAAACCGCAAATACCTGTTCTTATGTGTTTACAGAAGCCTTCTAAAGCATAACATCATAATCTCAAATAGACAAGAAAGAAAAGCATTAAAACAACATCACCTCATCCATCAAGTGCAATCATCCAAAGAATCACACCACATGAGCCTCCAAAGCCTTAATTTTATTCCAATGGTTGCATAGAAGCAACAAGAAATTACAAAAGTTTCACCAGAGTTTCTCTACACAAAAATCCATCCGAATAGAGCTAAAGGAGCCTCTATTTGTACAATGAGAGAGTGCTAAAACCCTAAAAGCAGACCTCAAAACCTAACCAGCCTGGCCACCAAACAGAGATGCCAGACCTAAATCGGAGAACCGAGAGTGAAGGGAGGCCTCCACCCAAGCAAGGCGCCCCCACTCCAACCTTCAGCACTGAAATCAACCCTCAGATGAAGCCACACGTGTGGAGACTTCCTGCTTCATAGGAAAGCCAACTGCTAGGTCTGGAAACCTACTTTGTTAGGTCTAGAGAAGCCACTTCCTAGTGGTCATCAATGTAAGCCTGAGTTTAGCCTCGATCAAAACACCGGACGAATGAGAGCTCACCACATCACCCACACGTGAGCCTGACTGAAGGGGGGCGCAACTGCTAGGTTAGGAAGCTCTTTAGGTCATTAAATGCTGACTGAACCTACTTTCTGTTAATTCCAATGCTCATTAATGCCCGGTGAGATGTCATTTGGCCTTTTATTTCGCCGAATTTGGATTAATTTGGAGAGTTTTAATTTTCTCCAAAATAACCATTTTTAATTAAAATTCATTTTTTTCCTCAAAACTAACTTTTTTGAGAAAAAAGGAATTATGTGTCTGATTGTTGATCTGAAAGTTGGTTATGACTGGCTGGCTAATCAAGAATGATTTTTGGCTTAAGGTTAGAGCCTTCAATCACTGAATTTGGAATCCGGATGACTGATTTATTACAAATGGGTTTTTTCCATTTAATTAATGGAAAAATTAACCCAAAAAACTTAGGAAAAGTAATTAAAAATTAAAAAATTTATAAAAAAAAAAATTCTCCGTTCGAAAAAGATTTTTTCGAAATTTTTTTATATGTCCAGATGACTTAGGACATGACCATGATCTATCTAAATAATGCCTAGTAGGTTTATAACACTTAGTTGGGCTCTAATAACCCCCCAAGGCCCAGAATTCAACATCGGGCATTCCAACTTTGGAGGAAGCGGGAGAAAACCTCGTCAATTATACTCGGCTGAAGGCAAAGCATAATTGTTAGAGGCAAAAAACTCCCTGGAATACCTTATTTGAGATTCTACGTCTCAGGAGACCGAACCACTCAAAAATACCCTACTAGCACATTTTATTACAAACCCCGTGGGGCCATGGTCAAAATTATTCAAATAAAAAACTGGCTAGCCAATATTAGCTAGACATGAAGACGGATCAACTGATACACTGGAATCAGACTTTGAACAAGTCTGTCAACCAACGGCTCCTCAGGTAACCCAATTATGGTACAACTAAGTGGATAATATCTGGTTCCAACTGCGAGACGTGTGCTCGATCTAGTCTCTTATGCAAGGAGAGCATTCGAGAACACCATAATCTCTGGTTTCTATATTAAACATCTCAACTTGACAAGAAAACTTTAGTAGCACAAGTTTCAAAAAAAAATCAATGATCCAAAAGTTGCTTTATTCAAAGAAAAAACTTCACTGAAAAATGTATTTACTATAAGTACATAAAGAAAAATGCTAAAGTAAACACTCACTTTAAGGAGCCTATTTTCCTACTCTAAGCATCATACAAAAAAGGTTAGGTGTAATCATAAATCCAGTGTAGCCACCTAAGCATTTTATTAATATAGAAAAGTTTTGCCTTGTCTTTGGTTACCAGCCAAAGTAAGGACACAATTTCCAGAAAATGCAAACCTACGTGATGATCTAGAATGGGCAGGCTGGATGGGGAATCATAGGCATGAATAATGTCGTCAAACTTCTTCCCAAACTAGTAGATGCTCGCGCAGGCTACTTCTATCCATGACTGGATAGTGCTAATATACAAATCGGCATAATACGGCAGGTCGACTACTCCATCATGTTGATCATCAAGGCTTATCAAATAATAACTCGTTGTATAAGCCCCAAGCTACTCCAAAACATAAGGAACATCTATATGTGAAGATGATGGTTGAGAAAAAAACTTCAACTATTTGTATCCCATTTGATTCTTCTCTGCACTTTTTTTTTAAATTCTTATTACCGATACTCAGACACAATTCTGACTGATCATATGAAAACTCTGACTATTCTTCTTTACAACTTTCATAAGTCTCGGAATAAACACTCCCCTTGCTGGAAACATCATAGATGAGATTCTCAAAAATATTTTCAAAAGTATCATAGGTTGGATTTTCAATAAAAGTCCAATAGTCATCATTGCCATCTATGTCGAATATAAGAGATGCCTCATCACTGGTATCAAGTCCCTGGCTACACTCCTCATTCTGCTTAAAACAATCTTCTTCGAAAAGTTGGGTCTCAAAGATATCAGATGGGACCCAACTTTCCAAATATTTGTCATCCGGTGGAGAGCATGAAGGACTCTCATCACATGAAACTTCTAAGATTTGATTTTCAATTAAAGTCTCGTAGTTATCATCCATCTCAGATGTAAGGGATTCTTCTTCACTTGTATCACATCTCTGGCTATATCCCTCCTCATGATCATAGTCATCTTCTTCAGAAAAAAGGTCACAAGGTAGTAAACCTTCCAAACTATCATCATTATGCTCATTTGTAGGATTAGTACCAAAGTTTTTAGTGAGGTTATCCAATTGTTGATTATAATCTTCCACTTGACCCCGAGTTTCTGTGGTGACAAGATGGAGCTGTCCAACTGCATTAATGTACTCAGGCTCTCTTGAATATTGTTTTGCCTCTCTCCAACTTTCTCCGGCAATATCATGCATGTCACCTACATAGTTTATGCACTCGGGCTCGCTTGATGATGCTTTAGGACCACAACCCTCTAGAAAACCATGCTCCTGAACATAGCATGCATAATAGCAGGAAGATTCTTCATGAAGGTCTTCACATGCCCTACAAAATGGCGTGTAAGTTTCAACCATGTTAGCAGCCTCTAACTGATGAGGAGGCCTTCGTTCATGGCTGGGATTTCTTCTTTGCCATGTTGGTTTTGCAGGGAAGGTTCTAGGAGGTGGTGGAGGTTGAGTTCTTTCAACAGTTATGACCCGATTCTGAACCTCTTTAATCTGTGATAAGTACTTCCTTTCCATGTCTTGCATTTTTTCTGTTAAGTCCATGAGCTTCTTCTCATATGCTTCGTTTGATGACTCTTTTCCTTTAGGTTCCACAGTTTTCAGAGAAGTTGATGATCTAGAGTAACCCTGGATGTTTGACTCTCCTGAAGACTGCATATTCTTATCAATTTTAATGGCCAAATTCTGAGCTTGAAGCAATGTGGTTGGCTCCTTGTCTCTAATCTAGTACTGGATCTTGTCACTTAATGCTTCTATGTAATAATCCAAAGTGGAAGCTGCAGGAGGAGCATAAGTAGCAGGGATGGAATTTGATAACTCTGTGAACCTATCGTTGAATTCATCCATGGTTTCTGTATCATAATTCTTCATACTAGTCAAGGCTGCCACTAGATGTCTAGGTTCCTTTTTACTGCCAAACCTTCCGAGGAAAGCAGTCTTGAAATCGGCTATGGTAGTGAAAGAGTTGTTCGGTAGGTTGTCATACCAGTTTCCAGCCTTACCATCCAAAGATAGAGCAAAATGGGTCATGTATACATCTTCATGTTTGTCAGTACCGTTGACATAGGCACCACAATGTTTTGAAAAATATCTGAGATGTTGCTTAGCAGAGGTAGAGGCATCAATGCCTGTGAAAGTGACAAGCTTATCAATAGATTTTTCAGGAATGTCATGAGGCTAACCTGCTATCTGAGTAAAATTGAGTTGAGTAAAAAACTCACCCATTGTGTTAGGAAAGCAGTTATTGTTTTGAAAATTTAGTTTTCTGGAAATAAAAGGTGGATGTCTGAAACAGACTCAGATCCAAGTTCTGCAAGGATCCTACGAGAAGCTAGTTTGTTCAGTCTCCTCCTATAGACTTTTTCAGGGTCAGGGATGAAATTGAACAAACCTTCAGAGTTTCTTCTAGTCGAATACCTTGAGGTGTTTACTGACAGTGGAGTCGCCAGGTGGACTTAAGTCTAATTTCGGAGAGTGATTGGACTAAAAATCTACCCAAAAAGGGAAAAAGGTGAAAAACTAAAAGAAACAAAGGTCGTCTAGGAACAAAAAGATTTGTCCCCGGCAATGGCACCAAAAGATGTTGTCCACCGATTGCACACCAGCAGCAGAAATCTTCCAAAAGATGTCTCCTCACTTAGGAAAGTGGGAGAGGTGTGACCTTGGGGGCAAGCACAGAGCTAGGTACTGTAACCTACTCCTAGCTCCTCCGTTTAGGCTAACTCCTAATGAAGCCAAGGGGGGTAGTCCCTAACAAAGAGTTTTCTATGGCTCAATGTTTAAGTTAAGTTTTAAATGTTTTGGATGTGGATGGGTGTTGTTTAGGAGTTACTTGTGATTAGAAATGATTAAGTTTATGAATGTGACACGTAAATCAGAGCAATCCACGTTCCTAGCAAGAGACTAAAAGCTAAGCAAATATTCCAGACTTGTAACTTAAGCATTCAGATATAATCAGCAAAAATAGACCATAGACAGTTGATCAAGATAGAAGATTACTCAATTATAACAAAGGACCAATGCCTTATGGAGTCAAATAAATGCGTGAAATAAAGTCTAGTAATTAAGCTAGTGAATATTAGGTTTTGCAAGTGCTCTTGGTAGATTTTAAGAATTTTTTTAAAATGTTCTTGATTAGGGTGTCAACGAAGGATTGTCAAAGCCGAGAGGCTCTTCTAAGTTTCCTTCGTTTAAGACATGTTGGGCCCGCCCAGTATCCCAGGCTGATATTGTCAAGTGACCAGCTAGCCGAGAATCTAAGACAGCGGGTGGTTTCGACGCCTCTAATAGGAAGTACTTTGGAAGGATCCCTACAACGCCGGTGCGTTGGTTACGGGTGTTTAAGGTTTATTAAATTACTCTAGTAGGGTTTAAAGATCTAGTGTCGTTTCTGGGTATTCCGATCTAGGATCGGTCAAAGCATACTCCGGCAAGGAGGGAAGGGAGTTAATAAATTAAAGGGGTATGTGTGTTGAAGATTTTATTAAAACAATTAAATAGATTGTCCGACAGAGAGCGCTCTTGACCCCGTCTTATGACAGTGGTTCAAGAGACTTGGCTAATTTATATGAAGCTAATGCAGGGATTGTGCAAACCTAGGATGCTCTCCGATAGAGAGTGCTCTTGACTTGTGTTTTTGCAAGTTTAAGAGTCTTAAATAATTAATTGATTAAACAAGCACAACAATTAAGATGAAAGTGATTTATTAAACTCTCTGACAGAGAGGACTCTTGATCCACCTTATGGTGAGATTCAAGAGATTTTGGTTCCTTTTATGATTTGACAATTATATAACAAGATACCAAAAAGCAAGGATGAATCTAGCAATTAGTAAGAATGAAACTAAGTCTAATCAAAGAACTAAACTGATTGCTGAAGGAAAACTATACTAAGTAAATCATGAAAATGAACACAAGACACACTTCCCCAAAATAGGGGAAGTAGAAAAGGAAGGAGACCTGCTCCCACTCAGCCCTTTTTATTAATCTTTTACAATGATGATTTGTTCCCTGCTTCTTGGAAAGAATGGGGAAAGAAGGGGATGAAAGAACAGGGATAGCAATCTTTTTGTTCTTTTTGCACTCCTTGCTTGTTTGTGGCCTTTGGGCTCTCCTTCACCTGTCTGCAATCTAAGAGTTCTAGACAGACACTTGTTATGATATTAGTTGATAAAAAATAACTTGAAATTTAATCTACAAACTAGCTAAAAACACTTACCCAAACTCACCGAAACGAAGGAAGAAAAGAGGCAAGAAAAACGCAAGGCAAGAGGGGTGGAAGAAGGGTGAAAAGAGGGCAAAAGGAAAGTCAAATAAGGCTGGAAACTAAGTGAGAAAGAGGGCTGCAAATCAAAGAAAGAGGGCTGCAAATGAGGGTAAAAAAGACTGAAAGTACAACCCAAAAGATGGTTGAAGAAGAGGATGGAAAGGGGCTGTAAAAAGTGGAAACGAAGAGGCAAAAGAGGGCTTTCCAAAAGGGTGAAAATGGGGAAAAGTGGACAGCGAACTAAAGGAAGGAATGGCTGCAAATAAAAGGCCTAAAAGGCTGAAAATAAAGCATAAGGCAGCCAACCGGGGCAAAGGCTAAGTGAATGAATGTTCACTTTAGCCCAAACGTGCCCTAATCCCAAGAAAATAAAGATTTTTTAATTTGAAAGATGAATAAAAGTAAGGAGAGAATGGTCAAACCTGTGGTTCTTTTTAAAGCATTTGGATCTTGTGAAGCATGCAATTACCGGAAAAGTGTACTTGACTCCAGCTGAGCTCGAACTTCTACTTGGTTGGATGGAAGGATCTGCAAAATAACACTCATAGACTTGCCAAACAAAGGATTACATCATGTATTGTTCATAGATTGAAATAAAGAAGAGCATGAACTATAACTGAATAAAACAATGCTCTTTTTTAAATTCTAAAAGTAAATCAATAAACAGCTAACTTGCAAACCGCAAATACCTGTTCTTATGTGCTTACAGAAGCCTTCTAAAGCATAACATCATAATCTCAAATAGACAAGAAAGAAAATCATTAAAACAACATCACCTCGTCCATCAAGTGCAATCATCCAAAGAATCACACCACATGAGCCTCCAAAGCCTTAATTTTATTCCAATGGTTGCATAGAAGCAACAAGCAATTACAAAAGTTTCACCAGAGTTTCTCGACACAAAAATCCATCCGAATAGAGCTAAAGGAGCCTCTATTTGTACAAT
Organism: Pseudotsuga menziesii; assembly: GCA_001517045.1. Classification (NCBI taxonomy): domain Eukaryota; kingdom Viridiplantae; phylum Streptophyta; class Pinopsida; order Pinales; family Pinaceae; genus Pseudotsuga; species Pseudotsuga menziesii. Next base: position 29,500 of record LPNX011175029.1, read on the forward strand.
GAGAGAGTGTTAAAACCCTAAAACCAGACCTCAAAGCCTAACCATCCTGGCCACCAAACAGAGATGCCAGACCTAAATCGGAGAACCGGGAGTGAAGGGAGGCCTCCACCCAGGCAAGGCACCCCCACTCCAACCTTCAGCACTGAAATCAACCCTCAGATGAAGCCACACGTGTGGAAGGCGCAACCCAGCTGAGGAGGGGCGTGAATGATAGCAGGAGACTTCCTGCTTCATAGGAAAGCCAACTGCTAGGTCTGGAAACCTACTTTGTTAGGTCTGGAGGAGCCATTGCCTAGTGGTCATCAATGTAAGCCTGAGTTCAGCCTCGATCAAAACACCGGATGAATGAGAGCTCACCACATCACCCACACATGAGCCTGACTGAAGGGGGGCGCAACTGCTAGGTTAGGAAGCTCTTTAGGTCATTAAATGCTAACCGAACCTACTTTCCGTTAATTCCAATGCTCATTAATGCCCGGTGAGATGTCATTTGGCCTTTTATTTCGCCGAATTTGGATTAATTTGGAGAATTTTAATTTTCTCCAAAATAACCATTTTTAATTAAAATTCATTTTTTTCCTCAAAACTGACTTTTTGAGAAAAAATGCATTATGTGTTCGATTGTTGATCTGAAAGTTGGTTCTGACTGGCTGGTTGATCAAGAATGATTTTTGGCTTAAGGTTAGAGCCTTCAATCACTGAATTCGGAGTCCGGATGACTGATTTATTACAAACGAGTTTTTTCCATTTAATTAATGGAAAAATTAACCCAAAAAACTTAGGAAAAGTAATTAAAAATTTAAAAAATATTTTTCCCCGTTCGAAGAAAAAAAAATCGAAAAAAAATTATATGTCTAGATGACTTAGGACATGATCATGATCTATCTAAATAATTCCTAGTAGGTTTAGAACACTCAGTTGGGCTCTAATAACCCCCCAAGGCCCAGAATTCAACATCGGGCATTCCAGCTTTGAAGGAAGCGGGAGAAAACCTCGTCAATTATACTCGGCTGAAGACAAAGCATAATTGTCAAAGGCAAAAAACTCCCTGGAATACCTTATTTGAGATTCTACATCTCAGGAGACCGGACCACTAAAAAATACCCTACTAGCACATTTTATTACAAACCCCGTGGGGCCATGGTCAAAATTATTCAAATCAAAAACTGGCTAGCCAATATTGGCTAGACATGAAGACGGATCAACTGATACACTGGAATCAAACTTTGAACAAGTCTGTCAATCGGCGGCTCCTTAGGTAACCCAATTATGGTACAACTAAGTGGATAACACTACCTACTCAATATCTCCTTGAGCTACTATCAACTTAGGCATATGCACGTGTTCTACTATTGGTAGCTTCAATCTTTGTTTGAGATATTGAATTTGTTTATCCTTCTCTTTCACAAATTTTTGGGTTGAGTTGGATTCAGAGGATCAAGTGCTCTTTCCATGGCCTTATTTACCAGATCTATTAATCTAATCAACTTGGCTCTATTTTCCACTTTTTCATCTTTGAGTTGTTTCTCTAATCGATTAAGGAGAGTCTAAAGTTTATTTGCATGCCAACTGGTCTTCAAAACATCTCTAGATTACATGTTTCTAGTATGTTTGTGCATATGGATCTTGTTTAGAGGATGGATTTTATCTACATCAATGGAGACCTGGGTAGCTCTATATTGATCTGGAGTCAAATTTTTTCCCATAATTGTGGGTTCCAAAACTACCATTTTGAACATGCCATGTTGAAATTCCATTGTCGATAAAAGTCTTGACTGTTCAGGAGCATTAAATTGAGACTTAGTGAACACTTCATTTCTGAATTGTTTGCTATCAATTCGAGTAGCAATGAAATATCCAATCATCCCAGATGTCTGTGAAAGAGACTAAGTATATGTATCGTTCCCTTGCGTCCATTTCGATATTGGGAAATTCTCAATTGTAACAGTCGACTGTGTGATGGGAAATAAAGCACTTCCAGGCCCTTTGCATTGTCAACTAAGATTCGACCCTTGGATTTTTAACTTGAGGTATCACATTTTGTTCATCTTGCACATGTGTCTACATTCATTTCCTCCTGATACCTCTTTATCTTTGAGCCTTCTTTAGTCTGTGCTGATATCTCTTGTGATTTCTAATCCTTCTCATGATAAAGGATAACTTGAACATCTTTCCAATTTTCAAGACTAGGAATCCTGTCCATCATCTCTTATGGATGATGTATATATTCATCCAATCAAATTTTTTTCCTTTTCTTAGATATTACACCCCTAGGGTCATAATTCCATTTGCGACTCATAGGCAAACTCAGACTTTGAAGTCGTTTCTCAATGAGTTGTAGTGCTATGCGAGACTTCACAATAAAATGAACTAATTGTTGAGAATATTAAAATTGATGAGGCTAATATTCTTCCAAAAATGAACATCTGAATTTAATCTCTGTCGTATGTATTCTAGGAGTTAGGAAAGTCGACAGATGGTAAGGTGGTAACTCACATCCATGAATTCAGATTTCAGTATAATATTGAAATAAGAACCAGTCCCCCTAGGCTACATCAGGGATTAGGTGTAGGAGTCTCTTGTAATTACGAATAATCCTAGGTAAACTAGAGCCATTGAAGATACAAATATTTGTAACATAAATTGATTCACACACTCAAGATACTTTTCATTCGTTGGAAGATGTAGCATCAAGTTAATATGAGACTGACGAAAACGATCTGGGAACTGATATATAATCATGTAGATTAGGTATGATTGGAGGTATGATTGGAACATAAAAAAATTGATGGTATAAAATACTTCAGAGTTATCCTTTATAAAATATACTAGAAACTAAGCGAAATCGAGGTGTTTATCCGGCTCAATAGATATCATGAAGCAAACTTAGGACAGATTCCCGTACTAGTTCATCACTCAAAAAATACAAACAATTGGAATATGGGGGACATTGCAATTCTGGGAAATTCAACAAAGATTTCTAACATGTAAGGTGAATGATGCTTCTGTCAGTATTTTTTCATCTTGAGGAGGAAATTTACAGAGGAAACTAGCCTTTTGTTCGGGCGGTAACTCCGTGAATTTGATATTCATTTCACCATCTGTAAAGGTCTTTCGACAGACGTCCTCTGGAATTCCCAACACCTTTTCAACAAACCTTTGGGAAAATTTCTGATTTTTGTTAGGAATCCGGTGAATTTAATTGTAATTTACAAAATCTGTAAATTATGTAGTTTGTTGATCGATTTTAAGCTCAAAATAAAATTAAGTGATAAGAAAACCCCCACAACTCACAGTCTGTAAAATCTAGCAATGTTTTTAAACGTGTCTGAAAATTCATTTATAGGTAAAAATCAGCCCGAAACATAGGTCAAAAAGTCCCCCTCTTTAGACAACTCGATTGCATTATCTTGTGTTGTTATTGCACTCGCTTCTTGATCGTATAAGTCAATGCACTGGCCGACGAACTTTGGGAAGTTTCACATTCATGGGACAACCATGCGTGGAAGCCCTGACTCCCAAAAGCGAAGATATATTTGACTGGCCCCAAATATCTACTTTACCTCTTCGGGGACCTGATGCATGTTCGGCATTGAAGTAACAGTGTCGAAGACCTCAACAAAGGTATTAGATAGATGGCCGTCGGGGTTTATAGACGTTGCGACCGGTTAAGGAATCAACAATGAAGGTACAAAAGTCAATGGAAATGGAAAAGGAAAAGCTTCCAAGGAAGGATCCATGGTAAAAATCCAGTACTCAGTAGGTAAGAGAGTGCTGAAACTTTTTCCAAGGAACTTTGAATTTGAAAACAAAGAGGGAAAGACTGGTATTTTATAAGAAACTTTGGCATTGATTTAATGAAAGGACACATGTTTGTATTTGATAAGCCAACAAGACTGGGGGTAGTCCAATATTTAATGATGAGACTGTTATATGGAGTTGAGGGGACATGTATATCTGTAGGATCATTGAAGAACGTATAGCTGTAGGATCACGATATCTGATATGTTTGATAAGTCATTGAAGAACGTATATCTGTAGGATCACGATATCTTATAGACCTGATTAATAATTGCATCTTTGGGGCCCAACCAAACATGTCACATCATTGAATGCCATGTTGTCATTACTCGCTCAGCCATGATATGCCTTTTTTACCTTGAACGTTTTCAGGGTCAGGTAAAGCCAATATTTTCGAAGCCATTTTTATGAACATGAACTCCTGTAGTAATGACACGTGTAGTAATGTGTAGTAATGACACGTGTTTAGAATGGTAATCTTTCAGGATCACGAGACCAAAATTAAAACACGACCCTTTTTAGGATCCTAAAAGCATGTGAGTCGTCGACCTATAAGATGATTGGATCTTGATTTCAAACTCACATCTCATATGTTTTAAACCATGTTTGTTATCCTTTTGCTTGGATATAGAGGGGATTTTCCCCACCCTTCATCACAACGACAGCTTCGTCATTATGATTTGATGCCTGCGGCATGAAACCATTCCTCTTGTGCTAAATGTGGAATAGGAAGGAAGGAAGGAAATATTTTAACGTCCGCGAGGCTAAGAATAGCCTATGGGACAGACCAACTTGCACACTGTTTTCTGCAATTTAATTATTTCTCTGTTCAATTTGATGATGAGCGCCCCCCATTTTTCCACAGTCCCCTTGTTAAATAAATCATCCCAAGATTTATCCACCAAGACATTTGCATACATTGGCTTAAGGAGGGATAGACTCCTCCTCCGGGAGAGGTTGAGAACAGTGGACCTTGTGCCTTCGTCAATTAGGTTGTGGAGTCATGGTACTTGGTACATGTTCACTTCTTGAAAACCTTGATTTGCACATTTCTTATAATAAAGAATTAAAAGTAAAAAAAGATTACATTAGATCAACTCTACTAACAAAGCCTAACAAGTAAAGAAGAAATAGAGCATAACAAATAAAGAAGAAATATGTTACATATGGTACAAAATTTCATTTTCAGAGAAAGAATTTAATAGTGAAAGAGATGCTTGAGAAACTTGCCATTGATAGGATCTCCTAGCAAATCACCATCAAGCCGTGAAATATCATAGGTATTATTGTCTCGTAATGCAATTACTTGGAAAGGACCAATCTAGATATTATCAAATTTTCCATGCTTCTTTTTATATGCTCTTGGAGCATCCCATTTTAGCACTAAATCATCTAACTGGAAATATTTGACTGTTGCTTTTCTATCAAATGTAGCCTTCATCTTATCTTGGTGGAGTCTCATAGTGTCATCAACTTTCTCTCTAACCTGCTAGACTTCAATTAGTTTATGAATTATTCTTTTCCTATCTTCAGGATCATCTTGCTCAAGTTGTAACAACTTCATAACCGGTAATCCCAGTTGAATAGAAAGCACTGCTTCTTTACGATAGACTAGCTGGAAAGGCGAGGTGTCTATGGCTCTCTTGACGTTGATTCTATTAGCCCATAGGGCATATTTAAGATTCAAATCCCAAGCCTTTTTATTATGGTCAAGTGTTTTCTTAATAATAGTAATTAAACTCTTATTTGAAGACTCTACTATCCCATTACCTTGAGTATAATAAGATTTTGATGGAGCTAATTCAATATTGTAATCTTGAAACAAAATTGCCATCTTAGCAAATTTAAAATCTTGGGAATTATAAGTGATAAGCCTTCTAGGACAACTAAACCTTGCCAAAATATTTTCCTCCAAAAACTTTAGGATAACTATATCAGTTGTATTTAGGGTTGGTATAGATTCTACCCACTAGATGAAGTAATCAGTGGCAATACAAATCCACTTGTGTTGTCCACTTGAATTTTGATTGATTTCACCAATGAAATCTAACCCCCATAGTTGGAATGGTGTTTTCGCCGTGATGGGCTTAAGTGGAAAAGGCCTAATCTTTTGTTTTCCTGCAAATAATTGGCATTCTAGGAAGGCTATAACAACTTTGTTGGCATATGAAAACAAGGACAATAATAACCAACTCTGAGCACCTTGTAAGTAGTGGCTCTCCATGCATGATGTCCTCCACGTTCGCCCTTATGTAGTTCGAATATTAGGCATGTGTTTCATCTTCAATGATGCGGTTTAGAATTACTCCCATGGGATCCTTCCAAAACAAGTAACCATCGAGAATACGACATTTGACCGCTTTAAGCTTGAGATACCTCATTTTGGATTTATCTAAATTTGGAGGGCATGCTAAGTTTTGTAAATAAAATAAAATATCCTTGTACCACTCAGACTGAGAAAACTTGTCATTCACTTGCAATGGGAGACTTGAAGATAAGTGTCACCTGCATCTAGTGGTGTTTGATCCATGAGATAACTGTATAATGATTTACAATTAGATTCAGCTAACAACTTGGATAAACCTTATCCTTTAACTAGTTTAGTTGGTTTAATCTTTAAATCATACTCTTGAATCTTTGTGATCTATTTTCCCTTTTTTCCTTCACTGTCTGGTTGGAAAAGGATATCCTTGATGGTACTGCCTGGAACATAGGCCATTATTTTGGAGTGCAGGACATAATCCCGGAAATACTTGAGATCCTTTACAAAAGCATAGGCTTGCTTCTCCATAGAGATTTATCTTAATTCTGCATCCTGAAAGCTTGACTAAAAAATGCAATAGGTTGTTCTTGACCTGCATCATTTTTTTGTAACAAGACGAATGCAATGGTTACTTCAGAAGAAAAAGAAATTATTATAAAATATTTGGAATAATATGGACTTATCAAGACATGTGCTTCTCCCAAGTCACTCTTAATCTATTTAAAAGAGTTATTGGCCTCATTGGTCCATTTTATCTCAACGTCTTTCTTAAGCACATCTGTTATCTTCTTAAGAATTTCTGCAAAATTTGGAATAAATCATATGAGAAAATAATCTTTTCAATGAATGATTGCAATTCTTTTTTATTCCTTGGTAATTCAATTCGATTGATAGCAACTACCCTTTCTGTACCTATACGAACTCCCTCTTTGGATACAATATGACCAAGTAACTTGCCTTCAAGCATAACAAATAAATATTTCTTAGGATTCAAAGACAAACCAAACTTTCAACATTTTATGAAAGTTTGTTCTAGGTGTTTTAAATGTTCATAGTTAGATTTTGAGAATACAGTGATGTCATCTAGGTAGATCACAATGAACCGATCTTTTTCTCCAACAAAAGAAATATCCATGGCTCTTTGAAAAGTATCTCCAACATTGATGAGACCAAATGTCATTTTGTCATACATGAAAGTTCCCCATGGAGTGGTAAAAGCAACTTTTTCCTTGTCATCAAGATTCATGGCTATCTGGTTATAACCTGAAACCCCATCCATCATGATGATTCAGGTTGATCCCACTACCTTTTGAAGAATATGCTCCATCTTGGGTAGAGGATAGTTATCATTTAAATAGCATTTATTAAGATTTATGAAATCCATGCACAATCGGATTTCACTTTTTTATTTCTTACTGGTACAAGATTAGCTACCAATCGAAATAACAGAGAGGAATTATAATTTTAACATCACACAAGTTTCTAGCCTCTTGTGAAAACCCCAAATTTTCCGAAAAATTTAAAATTTTTAAATGCATATAATTTTCATAATTTCAGTAAACTAATTATTAAATTAGTTATATGTTACCGATTCATTATCTGAATTATCAATTGGTTATGTTAAAGATAGAATAGTTCTTTTCAGTTTACTGACTTGTTTTCTCTTTGCAACCACAAGGTGGGACTGTCATGCAAAACTGGGCTTACTTAGCTTTCGAGCTAATGCAGAAAGTTTTCCTGTTCTTACAGACTACAAGTAAGAAGTTTGGGTACTGTTTGTCGAAATTCTAAAGTATTTAAATACAAGTTCGTCGCAAAATAAAAGTTCAGTAAGAAAATAAATGCTAAACAATTTCCAACGCTTATTGAGGTAAATTCATTAACTATCCTTTCTAGTAGAAGTAAATTTATGGTTCTTAATGATTACTGAACTATCCGATATCTATCATAGTTGTCAAGTGTCAAAATGCCTTAACTAAATTCCTTACAAGTAGAGTAATAAATGGCAGAGTTATAGAATCAATAGTTTACTTTCAAAAGTGCACAAATACATTTACATCGTAATGTATATTAATAAGGGGTTTACGTATTACTGTTTCCATTTTCAACCTTTGAAGTTTAAGGGGTTTACATCTGTATTTCAAGCTGCTCATTGAGAAAGATATACTCATGCTGATGCACAAAGTTTTATTTACACATCAATTGTTCCAAAGCATAACTAAAGCTTATCTTTAGTAAGATAGATACCTAGTGTAAACAGGTTTTATCCTATCCCTTCATATATATAAAAGGGGCCTGTCCTTAATGGACTACTATCCTTAATAGAATGCATAACATAATAGTTTCATGGCCTAACATTTATATTGGTGAATCTTTGTTAAAGAGATTAGTGGCTTAACCCTTGTATGTTACAATTTCTTGGTTAAGAACATTTATTCCAGGCAATGCATTCATCAAAATAATTGTTATTATTTTCTTTTGTATTTATTTACCAAACTTTTATTACTTAGATAAATACAACAAGACCAATGGGATTAACATTATTAATAGGATACTTGCCATAGTTGATTCTACAAACCTCCTTAATATCAACCATTAGTATATTTTTATAATAAAAATATAGATGTTGGTTGAATACTTGTGTAAGCATTATTCTTACTTAAACATATGTGTTACTATTTCCTTCTACAACAATGTTACAAAACTTATTTTTATCAAGGTTGTAACTGTTTGATGAAAGAATAATTATACACCTAGATGGAGAGGTCATGAAAAAGAACCATGACATAACAAGTTTATGGTTTTTAACCCTTAAAATCTTATAAACCTTTACTTCATACATTCCAAGCTTGTATAAAATGTTAGGTCATGAACTTATTACTCTCGATAGAGTATAACCTTTTGATCAGTTGATTATTAAGTAAGAGATAGCATGTTATGAAGTGCTAGGTCGTAGTGTTAACTACGCCCATGATGAACATGAGATTATAACTCGATTTGCAAAGCATACACGATGGTATACCATAATGTGTTTTAATGAGTTGCTAAAATCTTTACGACAAAGGTAAGCTCTAAGGCATAGTTTGTATACTAACGAATTTCTTTGTTATCATGCTCCATATGATAGGTTGACTCCGACTGAGGACCATAGTAGAACCTTTGAAGACAGCCAAATAATTGATAATGTCGTTTCCTCGTGATTGCTCCTCGATAACTATGGAAAAATACCCACCGTGTGCAAATAATTTGCATGGAGACGTGGCTTAGTTTTGGCCAAACGTCGTAAGGTTAAAAAGGGCCATCTCTAACCCTAGCTTGTTAATCTTCCCTCGCCTTCGGGCTCTCGTCATTCTTCTGCGAAGTATTCGGCTTCTCTGTCACCTGAGTAGTGTTGCTGCTGTCTTTGGCTTATTCCTCCCTCGTTAGCTTGTCCAAATGCACAGTAATGAAGGGCCGTGCCAAAGTGTTGTTGTTTTTCATAAGTTAATTGTTCTCCTTTCAGGTTTTCGTTGCCTTACTAGCTTGAACCCGAACCCTTGACTGTAACAACCCCCCCGTCTTCTTCAGTTTAACAATACGAGGGTGGTTCTTCATTTCAGAGTGTTGTGGCTTAAGTTTCACAGTATACTGTGTGTTGTTTTGAATTGGGTAACAACATGGCTCTAGGGTTTTACCTTGTCGGTGGAATGACTGGGACTCTCTGCTGTCAGTAGTCGATGGAGTGTTGTAACGTCGTTTCCTTTGCAGCTGATGAAGGACCTCCTCCTACTCGTGCTGGTCGCTACGTTGCTGGTTATCGGTGGTTACATTTCCATCAAGTTTTGAGGTAAAAATAACATTAGTTCTTTCATTATTATTGCACATTTATTTATATAATTGTTTACTTCTGATACATTATATTAACAGAAGAAAGTGTGATGAAAACTCGCAAGTATAAACCTGCCTCTTTCTCTCAGCGTAGATGGTACGAGGTTGCGGCGACTTGATGGTTACGGTAAGCCCTGGACTTTCCATGGCTGTTCTACCTTGTCCAAACCCTTATGGGATGTTAAGGATTGGTCGTCGCGGCCTGAATAACCCTTATGGGTTTTGGTTATTCTGGTTATTTGCTTCACTGTTTTTAATGGTTGTTAAAACCCTTGCTTAGTGCAAGGTTCTCCGGCTTTGGCCGTGAGTGTACATTTTGTCTTGTTTTATAATACTGTGTTTGTATAAATATAAAGAACAGGCTATAAAAGCCTCACTCTGTGGATTTTCATTACGGCCATGAGTAAAAATTATTGAATTGGACTTCACAGTTGTTAACTCTGTTGTATTTTGGATTAGTAGGGTTTTTACCCTAAATTGACAGTTTCAAGAAAAGATTTACAGCCTCTTTAAAAATTATCGTTAAAATTTATATTGCTCCTCTGTATATTTTGGGAGTTTTTAGTTATGCCTTATAATAATTGTTAAGCTCGATAGGTCGAGCATTCTATCGCTCTGTTAATTACTTCCTGTGTAATAGTGTACTTAATTTTTACCCATAATAATTTTTTTTTTCAAAGTTCATTATTAGGGTTTTCTTGTACATTGGTTATATATTGACCTTATTATTATTAAGGAAAAAGTAAATGTTGTTCAATACTTGTTACCCTACAGAAATAAATGGCTTTAGATTTTTAATGAAATTATTATATATCTGTTAGTTAATCCTTGAGAGCAGAATTTATGTTATATATCAAATTTACAATAATGAATTAAAAACATTACTATAATTACATAATAATAATATTCCTGTAAAATATATAATAGGATAATATATTATTATTTATTATAAAATAAGTTGTTATCCAACCTGCGAATATTATTGCTCCTAAGGTTATTTAAACTTAGTTTCTTTTATAAATGCATAGAGAGATAATATTTTATTCTTTATTTAATTATAATAATAGAATAAAATAGTATGTTGTTAAATGTGTTCTTGTACTAAATACCTTATAGTAATACTCTCTGTATTCTATATTGTCTCGTTTATATTACAAATTAATATTTATAAAATAAATGTAAAAGAACTAACTATGTTCTACACTGTTAATATTGTAAACAGTATAAGTTAGCAGTTGTATGTTTTTTGTGTAAGCTTAGCTAGATAGAACAGAAATGAATGAATAACATATATTACTCTCCAAAAGTAAATTCTGTTAATTACCTGTAGAAGTAAATCGAGATTCTAGCTATTCTTTTCTTCAATTTAATTATTATACATGCAGTAGTTAAAACTGGAAAGAAGTAGAATGTAAAGCATCTTTATCTAACTTAATCCTACTCTAGTTAACTATTATACTCTTCTTCTGAATTCAATTAAGCAATGGGATTACTGAAAGTAACTACTGAATCAAAAATTGTTTTGTCTACTCCTTAATGCTACTGTCAGTAAATAATATAACTTCTTCCCTGTTTCTAATAAACTGACAGTCTCAAATCGGGTTTTAACACCGCTACTGGTATAAAAGATATTTCTTCTGACAACAAAATAAAAGAAACATTCTATAATTTCTATTAACATTCTATTCTGCATTTTCATCATACTATCTTTATAAATTTCGCCCCTGTGCTGGAGTACGGTCTGGTCCCTCCAGATGAGGAAAAACACAAGTGGGGTTTTTGTTTTTCATCAATGATTCTGTTACTAAATAATCTAAAAACGATTACCTTACTAAACCATCTAAATCTTTACATCGTAAGCTACAAACATGACATTCAATCATACACAAATACTAAAAACAAAGATTATTAAATGGCAAAACCTGTTCTTGAGCTTGGAAAACAACAACAATGGGAGGTCGTTCCTCCCTACCAACTCCTGGAGAGCGCTCAAACAGCGACTCCTCAGGACCCCCGAGCTTGCTCTGGTCTCCCTGGCTGGAACTAGGTGCAGCAATAATCAAGTACCAGTCTACCGACTTAATACAACCCTGAACTTATAAGTAAGTTCTCTCAGCTAGCAAGCTGTATCAGACCAAGTTACTGCAGAATATCTCTCCAAACACCTTCCTTACTATTTTCCCTTTTTCCCCAATAAATTCCTTGAAGAGCATTCCTCCTGAATGATTCTTCTCCTCGAAAATATCTGAGCAGCCCCAGCTCTATTCATTGGGTACCTTTAAAATATTTCCTAGGTATTTTTGGGTTAGTTGTCGTTTATTGAGCCACCTGCTCTGATCCCACTTTCTTGGGGGATCATGACCCCAAATGTAGGGAAGTTGCCACCTGCAACATAGGAAGTGTTTGAGGATGTTGCCACTTGTCTTTTTCCCTCCACCTAGTTCCTTCCACCAGTTTGACCAGTACACTCTTATTAACAGCTCTCCCATGATGTTGTCTCCATTTTTTATTTATTAATAATAAAATATTCAGAATTACATTCCACTTCTTTAACTCTGCTGAGTCATCAGTTCCTACTTAGCATTAAATTTAACATAATGTCTTAGGAAATATAATTAAAACAATTAACATTATTTTACAAAATTAGGGTATGTGACACCTCTTTTTCAATGATAGAAAGCAACATGGGATTCACTTGTCTCAACTTTTGTTTTACTGGTTTTGTGTCTAGTTTAAGTGGGATTCTATGCTTAATTATTGAGATATCATAAGTCTTCAAATCCTCATATTTCCAAGCGAAAAAATCAAGATACTCTTTGAAAAGAGATGCATACATGGGCCTTTGGTCCTTTGGTAATGATTCTGAGAGATTTATATTTTTGGGACCTTCAACAATGCCAATATTTATTTCCAATACATCTTCAGTTGTCAGATGGACAACTACATCTTCAGTTGTCAGATGGACAACATGCTTAATTTCTACGCCATGTTTGTCAAACAATCGTTCAAGGGGAACCAAATCCTTTGGAATAAATTTATTTTTGAGCTGCAGAATCTTGTGACCAACAATCTTTGGTATCATTTATGGAGTTCCTGTTTGATCTACTTGAGACAGAAATGCCTCCTCCTCCTCCTCCTCACCTAGATCTATGTTTATGACTGAGAATTCCTCAACCAATTCAAGGAACCACTTGATATGTGCATTAGCTTCAAAAACTTGCCAATGTTTGATATTGTGAAGAACCAAAGGCGATGCCAGAGCTCTATTTCGCACTTCAATTGTGGTTGATATGGGGGACAAAATGTGTTGGACGCCACAGCTAATGAATCATCTCAATGAATAATATCTCTAAGTATGAAGGTTATGTTAAAGACATCAAAGAAATTTTCCACAATGTACCATACAACATTTTTATAAGCTCTAAACGTGGGATGCTTAGTCTGGTAGATCGCCCTGACTTGATTTATGATGGGCTCGGAGTCTCTGAAAACTAATAGCTTAGTAACATATAATTGTTTGGAATCTTGTAATCCAAGGATGAGGGATTCATACTTATCAATTTTGTTGGTAGCTTCAAAATTCAATTTGTATGACAAAACAACTTTATGACCGGAAGATGAAAGAAGCAAGACTCCTTCTCCAGATTCATCTTTTGCAAAGGCCCCGTCAAAAAATAATTTCCACACTTCATTATTTTGGTTTAAATGGGTCTATTGATCTGAGATTTGAACTCTTCGTCCTCAAGAGAATCATTTAAAGAAAACATAAAACAACCCATGTCTTCTTTAACTGTGTAGAGTGGATAATTATTTGGACTATTTTGGTCACTTATAACATAAGCAAATTTATCCTCTCTATATAATTTCTTGGTCTCTCCTGCAAATACTAGAATAGTGGCATACTTCATGTCCATTTGCATGGTACTTCCCAACTTTTTTCCCCAAATTTTGGATAGGAGCATGCCATATTTAGTTGGTACATCTACCACCACTACATCCATTACTATACTTTTAGTAGGCACCTAAGCCAAAGTAATCAGTAGTTCTTTAATCATTCCCAAGATTTTAACCTTCTTGGACTCAGAACTGTAAAGGTCGTGATAAGGTCTGGTTATATCCAATCCCAACCGCTCCATGATGATTTTAGGCATAAGATTGTGAGAAGCCCTAGAATCTAGCATACAATTGTGCAACAATTTATCTTGTAGGTTGAGTGTGATATCTTAATGTACCTTTTTTGGGAATTTTAGGCACACTATTCAATTCATTTCAAAGAGGTTTCAAAACTGTGACATTGAAAACAATCTTTCTCAAGAGCCTCATTGACAATGGATTTCACACTGACTCCATGGATATGAGACAACTAAGGAATCTCAAGGGAAGTGGTATTAGGTTCTAATAGGATTGAAAAACTGATGTATGTTTCTTCTTAATATTATGTGGTTTAGTAATTTTCACAAACAATTCACATACCTCCTCCTTCAATACTTGGTATAATTTTGAAACTAGCAAAAAGTAGTAAACTAGTATTTCTTAGTTTGGTTCCCAACGCCACCGAAACTTTACAAATTTATTGTGCAGGGATCATATGGGATTTAAAATATCCTAACAGACCTCAAACCCTCAATGGTATAATCATAAAACTCATTTGACATGTTATTAAATTTTGCACAATTTTGGCCAAATTTGAGCTTTGTTAGTCATGACTCTAGGGGGTTCCAAGTCACTCCAAATGGCCTCTAATTTGAAAACAAAGGATATGGTGAGTCTTATAAAATTAAAATATCACCCATGATCACTTAGGATCTGAATTTATGCTTTTTAAACTTGATTTTTGGATAAGAATAAAAGGGGCAAATTTACTAGGAAAATGAGGTCAAATTACCCCCAAGGGTGAAGTCCAAATTGGCTTCCCAAATCAAGTAAGACCCTACCAAATTTCAGAACAGAGTATGATAATGAATATAAGGTATCAAGGTCTGTCATTAATCATGTTTATTATCTCTTCAAACTGGTTATAAAGCGCAGCATTCATATAACAACTTTCAATGAAATTGCTTAAGGGGAAATGGTATTAATAACTCGATTTTGACAAATGAAAAGTAGATTGAATGGTTCAAATAATGGAATGACATATATATTACATTAACAGCATCCAAATGGATTCCCCAAAATCATTAAACATCAGAGAAAATCTCTCATACAAATCTGGTATAAACTCTTTCAAGCTTGAATCCAATTACATTAAAACTAGTAGCTCAAAAGCATGTGAATGCAATCCTTTCACACTGGAGTTTCTTGGATTTATACCTAAAGAGAATATGGTAATGAAATTACATATTTATACATCATTTATTGCTTCCCCATCATTATCAAATTCATATAAAAGTCCTCATACAATCTGTTATACAACTCTTTCAAAATGGAAGACAAATACATGAAAACTAGTCATTCAATAGCACGGGAATGCAAGCCTTTCACACATGGATTTATGATATTTCAACTTAAAAATAATATGGACATGATAGTACATATACATACATAATATACCCAATATGTGGCATTAAATATACTAATTAAAGTGCAAGCACCACTCCAACAAATGTGCCATCAACATGAGAGTGTGGGGGAATGGAGAAGAAGGAATGAGAGGATAGGGAGATAGATGAGATTCGAACTGTATGAACATTCAAACTGAAACTAAAACACTTCATTTGTCTCCAAATTATATGTCTCAATGTCCTATCCATCAACCAACTTGGAAAGGAATCCAACTCCCTCGAAATTGGTTCACAAGCAGGGAGAGTGAACACTCACCGTGCAATGGACCAGCAAAAACTATCCAAAATGCCAAAGGAAAATTAAAAAATGATCAAAATCCATTCTCATTCCTCAAAATATCCTTTTATTAACCTTTTGGTGCCTCCTTAGGTCAAATTTCCTTCCATGGGCTTCCTCCAACTCATCTTAGTGGTTTAGTAACTTTATGACACTTGTCTTCCTCTTCATGCTCCAATTCTTTCCCCAATTCAAATGGCTGCATATAATCCCAAATGTGCCCTCTTGGTGTATATTTTTATCTATTTCATGCCATATTTGTGATAGGTATGCAATCAGGTGTGAATTTTTCATACTTGTCATAGAGTGCATGAAATCTCCTTCCAAGTGGCACACATTGTCTTCTAGTCTCTTCCTCTTCCATGGGAGTTACTCTTGTTTACTAATTTTAATTCCTTGGATAATGATATGATATTTGACACCACATCACCCTCCAATAACATTACATTCCCCATGGATTCAAATTTGGATGAAGATCATGCCAAGTGTGCGGGGAATGTAGTTACCCAAAGGCTTCACAAGTTTCCAAGTGTCTTCATGAACCCATGCCACCTTATTTTATTATAATTTATCATTTTTTTTTGTTGTTGGAAAAGTGGTGGAACCCCCCTGACTAGCAAGGTTTCCATTGGCTAAGTAACCATGAACCAGGGGCATCTAAGCCGTCAAAATCACCCAGGGATCGCACCCGACGTGGACCGCACCAACCCTTAACATGGTTGGATTTTTTGGTATCCGACAAGATTAGAACTGGTGACCTTTCAGCTTAGGGGGAGTCTTAACCATACCCCGCCACCAACTGTTCTACATCTAGCGGATTTATTAAAATTTATCATTTATGTGACCCATTTAAATGTGAATATGGCAAAATAAAGTCATTTTGGGTCCTATAGCCCCTTTATTACAAAATTTAGGTCTTTGTCTCAACCTAGGGAACCAGTAGGTTGGAGAAACATTATTTGCAAGTTGTCTTATTTGAATGGGGACATGACAAATATAAAAAGGGGTATATGGTTCCTCTTTATCATTAGCATGTGGAACACTTTGGATAATAGGGTATTCATCAATTAAATTAGTGGTATCTTGCTGATCCGAGGTTTCAACATGATGAAGTAACCTATCAATTTGCTTTTGATATGTGCGATTTTTCACTAATTCAAACAATGGGATGAAAATATTAAACTTATTAAATTCTTGATCGAGGTTAAAATATGACCTATCATATTCTTTAGAATCGTGTTCATCCTTTTTGGGAGGATATTTATCGGCAAGCTTTACATATGAAGCTTTGGCAATTTCTACATCTTTATCCTTGGCTAGACTATTGGATTTAGGAGTGGGAGAAGAGCAAGGTGTTTTGTCTATAGACCTTTTTTGTAGGAGTCTTGAGGATTTAAGGATTAGCAGTATGACCCATTGAGTAGGATCTAGGCCTTAAATCATACTTCCTTTGTAGTTCAACCTATAAGTTGTCTGAAAGAAAATGGTACTGGGCATCAAGATGGTTTAATTGACCATCCCTTTCTTGATAATCAGAAGCTTCATTGCATATTAACGAATTCTCATATTCATTTTGAGTGAGATGAAAGTATTGACACTCATCATGCAACCAATTAATCTCCTCTTTCGTTTCTTCATACACCTCTTCCTCGGGATGTTCAAGGAGGTTGTTAGTATTTTCACGGATAGGTGGTTGGAGTGGTTGCTCCTCATTCCTTTTCTCTATATACAACATCTAAGGATTATTTGGTCGACATAATGGTACATGATTTCTTGTTGGGGATGGTTTACTTGGGATGGCTGCCTCCATCTCCATTCTGGATATATTGTTGGATAAATTCCTTAAAATAAGTGATATTTCAACAATTTTAGGTTCTTTTGAATCTTTTGCTTTACGAGATGACCCAACCTCATTGCTATCTTTTCCCTTTTCTTTATGATCGAGATCACTTGCCATTTTTATCTTTCCACTACCTCTCATGTTACCCTCAACATCAATTGCATCATCTTGCATTAAGAGTAAAGAAATTGGTATTCTTTCTCTTAGCATGATAGTGAAATCAAATGGGAAAGCTCCTGGATAGGTAGCTATGGCCACTACTTCCACATGTCTAATATCTTCAAAGATTCTGTAGTACATCTTGTTGAATCTTGTTGTAAAATGTGACTACATTTTCTGAATTGTTCTTCTTAATTGTTGAGAATTCAATAAGATAGTATAAATTATCCCTTTTGACTCTCCATTTTCTCATGAAAGTATTTTCTAATTCATCCATGGATGCAATTGAAGCTGCAAGTAAGGCCCTAAACCATTTTCGAACATCCCCTTCCAAATATTGGGAAAAGGGACTCATTTAAACATAATCATGATTGACAAGGATATTATTAATGAAACCTTGAAAGTGATCCATGTGCTTTTCAGTGGAGGTGCCTTTGCTACCATCATATTTTGGAAAATATTTGAGATAATGGTCAGGAATATCGTGGAGATACATTAGGAGCCTCAAAGGTCCATGGCAAGCAGCTATCCAAAGATGAAATCTTTGTGGTGTTGGTGGTGGTGGTGGTCCACTGTTAGGATTTATAATCCTCCCTTGACCAAACTGTCTATTAGATTATTTTAGCCTAACTTAGAGGTTTTATTTAATTAAATGAGTCCACTAGTACCATTGGTTCCACATGGCCTAATGGAGCCACATGTACCAGTTACTAGAGTGCGGGGAACACTGTTAAAGGCTAACTTCCACTGACTGCACTTGCATGCATCAGTTTAGGAGCCTCCTGGGCCAATCCCTACATTTTAGGATCCACTGGGAGTCCTGACACCAACCTCCTTTAGTTAGTTGGAGTTGGAACTAGTTAAGTTTAGTTAATTTCTAGTTACATTCAGTTAGATCACAATCAGTTCAGTTAGCACTAGTTATGCACAGTTGCATGTGTATAAGGCACCTTTGCTCACCTACCACTTCAGTTAGACTGAATTAACTATTTATTACTGATTGTGTGACTTAATTAGACATTTGGATTTAACCATTTGGACTTCGATATTGATTGAGACACCACTAGTTAGCTAGTCAGTCATATATAGTCACATCCAGTGGTGAGATTCGAACTCATCCCTAATGTAGTCATATATGAGTCCAAAGGGCATCCTTCTATAATCAAAAGTTCCCCGTTTTGTTCTGAATGTAGTCTTAAGTCTGTCTTCTTTAGCTACTAATACTTGATTATAGCCAGAGAATCCATCTAATAATGAAAATAACTCAGAACCTGAAACCATCTGCAATATTTGTTCCATGGGTGGAACTGGATAGTTATCTATATCTGAAGCATGATTTAGGTTTCTAAAATCTACACATAGCCTGATTTCTCCGGATTTCTTTCTTACTGGCACCAAATTTGAAACCCATTCTGAATTTCTGACTTTGAATATATTTTTAGCATCCAACAACTTTTTTACTTCACTCTGAATCAAAGGTTCCAGCTTTGGATGCATCTTCCTCAAAGGTTGTTAATAAGGCTTGACTCTAGCTCTAATAGGGATGACATGTTGTATAATATTTGTGTCATATGTTTTAAGTTCTTCATATGTCCAGGAAAACACATCTTTGTACTGCTTGAACAAACTAATGAACTTATTCCTTTCACCCGGAGAACAACGCTTTCCCAAATTTACATATATGGGTTCAACTTCAGTCCCCAAATTTATTAGCTCAAATTGCAAGGATGAGCTATGAGTCTTGACATTTGCTGGCCTTTTGAATTTGTTGTCTGGATCAAACATTCGCTCTAAGGTCCTGACTCCTTTAGGAATAAAGTTGTCAAATTTTAATTCAGCTTGGTGTTGTTCATCATCGATTATTGCTCCTTTGAAAGTCTCATCAAACATTCAAGAATTTGTTGATCATCATCAAAAACCTGTAGATTGGTGATCATGTCTGGAACTGAAGGCCTGAAAAGTAATTCAATAGAACATATGTTATTTGAAGGTACAAGCCTTGCAGCTGAGGTAGCTAATAAGTCAGCTGCTGCATTCTTTAGTCGAGGAATGGATACAATATTAAAAGCATAAAAAATTGTCAACAAATCCCACACTTCATTCTTGTAAGCTTTTAAATGAGGTGAAATGCAATGTATCTGATTTCGAATTTGCTTTACAACTATCTCAGAATCCCCATACACTTTCAAATTTTTTACTTTTAATTCAATTGCTTTTTTCAGTCCCTGAACTAGTGCTTCATATTCGGCTGTATTATTCGTACATTCAAACTCTAATCTACAAGAAAGAAAACGTTTATTTTTCTTTGGATCAATCGAGACACAGCTAGCTCCTGATCCTTCCAATGTTTTAGATCCATCAAAATAAAGGGCCCAAAAACTATCTACTTCTACTGTACTTGAATCAAAAACTACATCTGAAACTAAGTCTACTATTTTACAGTCAAATTCATCAGGCCGTGAAAATTGAAGGAGATCGAGCTGGGTGTCTGGTGTACCACTAGCTTCTTCCGCTTGATAATTTCCCGGTTCTAGTTCAATGAAGTAATTTTCCAACACAGAATTCACTGGTTCATTTTTTCCCTCCACCTGAGTAACATTATGCTTCATTTGAGGTTCTCTTAATATTTTAATCTGATTGGGACTTCCCTTATGAGGAAACCACAGATGTGACCGATCTGATGCAAAATATCCATTTAGCCTTGCTGACCAGTCTCGACTCAAAACAAGTCCATAAGCATCTGGAATGTCTGCAACTATAATATCAATGTACTTACATACTTTCTCATTTGCAGATAAACGAATTAAGACATCTTCCATTTCCTCGACTACTTTCACAGTTGTCCTGTTTAATTGAATAACCTGCCAAGTGGATGGTTTAGGTTGTCCATTAATTCTCTTGCAGAATGAAAGTTGCATAACATTGATTGATGCCCCTGAGTCTACTAAACAGTTATGTACATTGTAGTTGAAAATATCAAAGGTTAGGAGAAATGGTGGGGTTTTAAACTTAGACTTACCTCCCACACTTGCTTCACCAATTTCTTCTACAGGTTGGTTGTTAGTGGGAAGCTCTTCTTCTGGTACTTCAAGTGCTTTTAACAATTTTTCTTTCTGCTGAGGTAAATTGCACATTTTGAATAATGAGATATTTGCCTTAGCCTTTTTTATGTCTTCCACAATATCATACCCCATTTCAGTTGTTTTGATATTATTCTTGACATTATCAAACTTGTCTTCAATAGGCTTAACAGGCATGTTAATTCTCTTAGGATCTTGACTTGTAATGGTAAACTCAGGTATCTTATTAGTTGTATTGTTCTTCTTTTTTATATTTTCTTGAAGTTTCTTGATCTTCGGAAGTATTAAATTGTCTTCTTTTACCAAAGCCTGACTTCTTGTTGTCACATTGGTTTCTGGTGTTTCCTCATGTTTCAGAGAACCTTCTTCTAATGTATCAAACATTGAGACACAATACCATAACACTAAAGCATCTTCCTCTTGTTTTTCTGTGGATTGATCATCCTTTTCTTCCTCATTATCAGTTTCTGTTAGTTTGGAGTCCAATAACTAATTCATTACCAATGTCATAGAAGTAATCCATTGGGGGCAATTTTTCTCAGAATGAGGTTGCTGATGAAAAGTGCAAAAATTATCCATACCTACCTCAGTTAAATTCATTGATGCAGTACTGTGTGGAGGAGGTTTATGTTGATTGTTATCCTCCCTCCTTTTATAGTAAGGCTTATGTGCTTTATGAGCTTCTTTTTCTTTTTCCAAATCTGTTACTCTATTGGATAGCTTCTGCATCATCTTCACCATCCCTTCAAAATCCTGTGACCGCTCATCCTTAGGCTTAGTCAGTAATAAAGGTTTCATACCCAAAGCTTTTTCTTCCGACTGCACAGGATAATCTTCTACGCTCTCCTTCTCAGCTTCTTCATAAGTTTTTGATAATGTAGGTTTGACTGACATCTTGGAAAACATGGCCAAGTCAGGCCCTAGAGCTGAAGTATAGCATTCAATTAGAACTTTATCAAAAGGTTTATCAGTTGCAGAATTTTTTTTTAGATAACCAGCAAATCTTTGAGTGAAATTATGCACTTTTTCTTTTCTTTCTTTCTTTAAATCACATAACCCTTTCATTAACGCTGCATGATATTTCTGGATTGCATATTTACTTCTAAATATTCTTTCAAATGTGTCCCAGTCTGTGATTGAATTTGCAGGCAGAGAAAAATACCATGAGGCTGCTGCTCCTTTCAGGGTATGTGGAAACAATATGCAAACTACATCTTCATGTTCTCCAGCCCGTAGTCCTTCTATAGCCAAGTAAAAACTTTGCAAATGATCATCTACCAGAATTTTTTCACTTGGGTAAAACTTAGGCAACATTTTCTCAAAAGCTTGAGGCAAATCATGTAAAGGAGGTGCTAGGTTTAAAGGTGACCTAGCCTTCCAAGCAGGTGGTGGGTTTGGTTGGTTTGCATTTACATGAGCCATGATTTTGAGTGGAGAATGAGGTGGTGACTAAATAGGGGTGTGAACAAGAGAACAATAAGGTGTATATGGGTCCAACCGATTCAGAGGCTGGACAACTTCCTGTAGGGCTGCTTCTACCAGTTCTTCAAGGTCTTCCACCAACACTGAATATTCTAACTAAGGTCAATCTTTCTTCCGATATTCTCTTCTGGGTAAGACAGGAATAATTGGTAATCCTCTGATCTTCTTCGCATATTCCCTAGTAAATATTCTTAGATCATCAACTACTTCGTTATCTACAGAATACAGGTGCTCCTTACCCTTCTCTTTCGGAGTTGGATTGGGAAACAAGCTGCTTTCAGAACTGTCACCGGTGGAATAATTTCGAGAAAAAGGGTTTCCTCGGCCAGCCATGCACTGGTTTCCCTCCTTCTAGCGCCAAAAACTATTGAGGCCTGGAAAATCGCAAGTAACAACAGTTAGGGATTCTCCCCAATAACGTTCCCAACTAGCCCGTTATTGTTTGGTATGGGGAATCCGTCTGGTTTATGGTCCGGCTACCGTAGGTCAAGTAACAAATTAAAAGGTTTTACCGGTTACGGCCTGGTCAACCGTGTATATTTTTAGTTTTGTGTTTAAGTATGATGTGCAAGTGCCTATCTAAAAATGCAGATTGATAGAGATAACGAGGAGCGTCACAATGTGATGCGTAGGTTCTTACCTCTCGTATTAACTCTCTCGCATCTAAATCACACACAGCAAGAAAATAAATTTAACTAACTAACCTATCCCTATGGAGTAGAATTAAAAGTTGACAATTAGTAATGTATTTCTGCACATGTATTATGAACAATTACAGATAGTTGTTATTTATTTCAGAACACATGAACATTAAGATAAATATTGACAACAAGATAGCTTATTGTTTATGACAACCCCCATTACTCATAGTGGAAATTTCACAGAATAAACTATAAGACATCCATAACATAAGCAGAAATGCAATGAGTTAGAACGATCTCACAGTTAATGGACATGATCTGAAAATGAAATAGTTCACATTCAACTGATCCACAGCAAAGCATTTGAAAGAGTCCACCAAAATTTCTCGAGCAGAAAAAATTGTAACTCTTTATTGCAAAAGGAAGTAGTTCTTCTTACAATAACTCTCAAAAATTGCATGGGAAAGAAAATTCCTTTCCTACATCTAACTCTCCTATACTTATACAAAAAGGAAAAACTTTTGGGCTGTCCCCAAATGACTTTTGGGCTTCCCCACCGTTTCAGTCCCAAATTTTGTCTTGTAGTGAGTGCTCATAAATTATACAATATATTACATTTAAAATAAAAAAAAATTAATACAGCACTTTTATGAAGAGGGCCCCGCTTGGTCATTAATGAACTTTTTCCACGCCTGGGCCTCTGCTACTATGCTTTGAAAATTTGAGGGTTCAGAAAACGGATGTTTATCTCATACTTAGCAGCCTAATTCTTAACCACTTCTATTCTTGCCGGACTCAAGCGCAGCTGATATTCAAATAAGTGGATGCTTACTGCTGCATGAGCTACTGCATTCTTCAGAATTTGTTCATTTAGATCCTTAACCTGTTGGATCTCCTGCTCATCTTCCTAATACCTATTTTGTAGTTGTTCTTTTATCTACAGTAAGTTGGCATCTATTGTATGTGATCATAATTCTTCTGTAGTATTCAACACATAATCCTTTCATTTTATTCATATTCTTCTTGAATTCTTCTGCAGTATTTATTGCAAACTCCAATAAGTCATAATCCTACTTTAAACTATGTCGATCTTTAGCTGGTAGCTCCATAGGGGTTTCCTCGTTTGTTTCTATCCACACTATCCTTCCTGTCAAGACCTCCAAAATATCTTGAGATCTGTCTACAAAATATGAAGTGGTGTCCAAGATTTCTTCTAATCTACTATCTATTTGTACAATCTTACACCTTTCTTCCTCAATTCGCATTTGCAGATGGTGGATCTTCCTTCTCTAAGTTAGAACATGCTCCTTCAGAGGCTGGACATTCGTCTTATGTTCCATAGCATCTTTCAGTGATGTTGTCAATGAAGCATTATGTCCCTCCAATGCTGCTACCTGTAGTTGATATTGTTTCTCTTTCTCTTCAGTGGCAGCCTTCTCTGATTCTAACTCAATGACCCTGTTTTGCAACTTGACCTTCTCTGCTCCTAGATTTTCGTAGGACACCTAAAGATCATTTTTCTTGGTCTTCAACAATTGATGCTCTAGCTGTAGCCTCTGTAGTTCTGCTAGGCTGTTCTGAACATCATTTTCTGTTTTCTCCACTGAGGCTTCTAAGGCCATCTTGTTTTCCTGCAGAGTCTGGAGTTCTATCTTCGAAGTCCTTACTTCATTATGCATATCCTCAAATTTCCTCTTTAACTTGTGACCTTCATCCCTCTCTTTCTTCAAAGTTTCCTTTAATTGCGCTGCATTCTTCTTCAATTGATCAAGGTCTGTCATAAGCCTATCTACATTGTCTTCAATGGCCTGGGTTAATGCCACCCCAGCTCTAGCTGTCAGTCGTGGATCTGCATCTGTTCCATACACCACAGTTTTCTCAGTTATTATCTTTCTTGATTGTCCTCTGATTTCAACCTTCTTTTCGTTTCTTTTGACAATAGTTTTCTTTTCCTTTTCATAGAAAATGGTGTTGAAATCAGGTATCTCTTCTTCTTCTTTTTGTGTGAAAGGTATCAAATTCATTCTAGAAAAAACAACTTGTTCTTGAGTGCTGCCAGAAGTTGCAGCAGGCTCCTGGGAATCAGGATTATCTTGTCACTATCCCTAATCTATATGATCATGTTCTTCCTGTGTATCTATCAGGTCAGTAGTCTGCTGATCTTTCTTATATCATGCTAATCTCAGACCCTCACTTTCATCTTGTTTTTTCTTTATCTATGATTCTTCTTTTTCTTTCTCTCCTCCTCTTCCTTCTTTGATGCTTCCTCTACAGCTATCTTTCTTTCTTCCTCCTCATTCTTTAGCCAACTTTCTGCCTCTTGTGCTAGCCTTCTAGCATCTTCTTCTCTTTTTCTGGCTTCTTCTTCTTCAGTTGTCTTCTTTGCGGTTTTTCCCTTTCCACCCACAATGCTGATTTTCTGTTTAAATCTCTTCTTTAATGCAGTCATATTCTTTGCATTTCTGAAGATTTCTTCATCCTTGTCCCATAAATTTGTGTATTCAAAATAAACATTTGCCTCCTTACAATGCTCTGCAACCTTATTTTGGGAGTCATTCCTGTGGAAGTTCATCTCACCAAAATGGAAGTGTTCTAGCTCCTTCATGAATTCTGCAGTCAGTTTCACCTTTGAAAATTTATAACTCCCCAGCCAGAAAGGTATGGCAGGATATGCTGCCTTCTTATGTTCAAACAAGAAGATTCCAACACCATCAATGTAGACCTGCCTGACTGCTTCTTTATATAACACATAATCAGTGGCATATTTGGGGAGTAGAGAAGGTGCCCTAGAGCCACCCTACATTCTGATATACATCCCCTCTTCAATCAGATAATAATTTCCATATTCTTCAATAACCTTGAATGCTTGTTCTGACATGCAGTTGCATTCAGTCAGGAAAATTAGGGTGTACAAAGGCATGATGAAGTACTCACATATCTCTTTGTAGTGGCTATATTATTTGTTTGCCCAAAATAATTTGTATGCGGTGTATGCAGGGGTCCCGTCTCTATCCCAATTACACCTCAAGGATGGAAAGGACTGGGTACATAATATACAATCAACTAAGATAGAGCTCATGTAGAACTCTGACTTCTTCTGTGATACCCCTCCCAAAGCTGAAGATATGCATGCTGAGAGGCTATTGGACACTATGTTTTTCCAATTGAAAATGGTTCCTTGGGTGGCCACATAGAAAATAATTGGCATCCATCCCAATTTGAAGCTCTTCCCGTGAGTTCTCCCAAAAATCCTGTTCAGCATCAATGCTATAAATCTGTAAGGGGTTTGGAGAGTGGCTGTATCATATTCTCTTGAGGGCTTGGTTTGAAAGTTCTTCCTTGGTATCATCATTCTTTTGACAGTTTCAACCAGGTCCAAATTTGTCTCCTTCAACCAGCTTTCAGTTAAGTAAATTTGAGCAGGAGGCAAGTGGTATGCCATTGAGACATAAGCAGGGCTGTATGCAGCATATCCCTGTTTGGCAGTATTCTCCAATATCATCGTAGTTACATCTGCCCTAGGAAGAATCCAACCAATCACCTCTGAGCACAGGAACAAATCAGGTCTCGTGGCCACTTTCATAAGGGCAGATTTCTCGATGTTTGCATAAATCATTAGTTCTTCAAATCCTGCATCAGGCATGTTCTGATTTGCAATCATCCTGTACATCTCACCCCATTTATATTCTAGTTCTACCCCGGTGGTGGCTTTGGTATCATCATATATATATTCCACCTTGGTGATGATTTCCACCTCTGGTTCTGCC
The DNA here is from genome assembly GCA_001517045.1 of Pseudotsuga menziesii. Taxonomy (NCBI): domain Eukaryota; kingdom Viridiplantae; phylum Streptophyta; class Pinopsida; order Pinales; family Pinaceae; genus Pseudotsuga; species Pseudotsuga menziesii. The sequence goes on from LPNX011175029.1 coordinate 56,238, forward strand.
TCTACAATAGGAGCCTTTTTCTTTTGTCTTTTAGGCATATCTCCTTTGCAATAGTTACCTTGTCATAAACCAATCATGTTCTTAGACCATTTGAGCTTTTAGTTAGTGTTTTAAGAATGAAGAAAAACTGTATCAAAATTTTTACCTCTTCCATATGCATTTTCACAAATAAACTATTAATGCATAAAAGAAAATGATAGGCCAAGAGGAACTTCTGCAAGCTGGGTCTAAGAATCCTCTAAGTCCGTTTGCAACTAAAACATAACCTTGATAGACAACGCATTGTTTAAACCGAACTGCATTCTAAATCTTTGCATAACACGAACCACCCAATCAATAATTCTAATCATCGAATGCGAGGCCCTATCCGGTGATTGAAAATGCGAAAATCCCCAACTTGTCCAAAAATCAAAAACCTTCCCGCGTTCCATAAAATAGGGTAAACGCATACGATGAAATGAAAACCAAAAACTTCCCCCCCCCCTCGGATGGACATAAGCAACCCCAAAAAAGTCGGTGTAGATAGCGTAACGCTTGTCTGCACCAACTACCTAATCCTTTAGACAAGTATGAAAAAACCATAATGGCTCAAAAACTCAGGCTCACAAAACCCGTACTGTCAAGAAAACGTAAAACAGCCTACCGTGAGGTTAAAAAATTCTTTCTAACGGACAATCGTCCCAAACTGTAGGAAAACCTAACCAGGGTAGATTGTGGGTTCTCAAACAACCAATAAAAATAAAAAAGAAAGGGACTGGGGTTGGCCTACCTGGAAAAATGTGGTGCAGTTGGCGGGACGACCCAAGAACCTCCACAATAGCAAGCCAATCGAACGGAAATCGGACAGCTGGGCATGGTGGTACAGCTCAATTCGACAAGGACGGAGCAGACACGGTTTTTTCCTTGAGGATAAGAATTAAATAATACCACCACTATATATAACCCATGGTAAAATATAACGGCGGGTAAAAACCTTCACCAGCAGGAAAACTACTAAGCATTAGGCAGAAAAACTCTTCATCGGCGAACAAAACAACTATATGTCGGACGGTTAGTTTATTGAGCAGCCGCAACGGCGGAAGACATACTGACTACAACTTCCGCGATCAAATAAAACATCAGCGATCGGAAGCACTAAGGTGTATACGTCGACGGATTCCACATCTATCGGCAAGTGGGACCTCTAAATATCAAGCCTATAGACCACTATGCAACCGCAACAGCGGAAAGTAGACAGACAACGGGTTCCATGATAACAAAATCCATCGGCGATCGAAAACTTTGAGGACTATGTATTGGCGACCAAAAGCTCAATGCTGCCGCCGTTTCGGCAACGCAAAGGACTAGCCCTCCGATCAATAGTCAAACACCATTCCGATAGCGAAAAGAAAACAAAACAATGAAAGCAAAAAGTTTAAGCAATAAAACCATGGAATCGACAAGGATAAGAACTGTCTATCGAGATGTTTGCTATCTACCCTTTGAATCAGCAGCTACATAGATAACTACTGCCCCGACCGTGATAAAACAAAAATCGTCGATAATCAAAAAGTCTTGAAAAACATAAACAAAGGCGAAAAAGCGCATCGGCGAAAAACGGGACTGACCATCGGGACATTCATTGTTTACCTTCCGAAACGGCGAATGCATAGAGAACTAATGCCCCGATCCATTGTTCAACCGTCTTTCGATAGCAATAAAGGAAATCATCAAAACTTTAAGTTCCATAGTCAAAAGCATTAGCTAGACAAAAGGCAGTTTTAGATCATTCACTTCCGAAATGAAGGAAAGCAGTTGATCTCAATTCAACCTCAAAAATCCGAATTTGTAGCAGAGGAAAAAACAGAGTTCAAGAATCCAAACAATCCCAGGAAAGATTAAATTAAAAAGGAGGGTCCAAAATTTTTCCTAGAAATTTGGGAAAAAAGGTTGCTGCTGTAACAATTGGTGACTACCTGGTGAACACAGATCTCTGGACAACTTCTTTATTTGAGCAACAGACTGTTTTGACAATAAATACCAACATGCTGAATTCTTCTAGATGTCTGGATTTCCCACATGACAAATGTATGTACTTTAATCATTGATGACAGTCCAATCTAGGGATAATGTAAACCAAGATTTGAAGTCTAGATAACTCTTTTGAGGCTAGGAATATGAATTTCATTTTTTACCTTTGTCTTCGGGTAGCTCCCAGCTTGTACACCACAGGAACGTAACATATGGTAAACATGAATATTCATTTGTTCCTCATTTCCATGCCATTTTGCACTTTTTTGCTTTTGGACCTTTTTGTCCTTTCTGAGTCCTCCTTCATTCCTTCTTTCTAAATTTTATTCAAGCTCCTCTATCCATAGTGTCCTTTTGTGTGAGAGATGTATTTAATTTTCAGCTCACAGACAGAGAAGAACTTTGGCAATCTTGTACTAATATGGTTCAATACTTTGTTTTGATACATATTACTTTCTTAGGAGTTTTTTACTCTTATTTGCATTTTGGCTTTCAATTCTTGGCATGGGATCTTTTAAATATAATATATTGTTTTACCCTGCTTCCTTTCCATGGGTCTTTGTTGTCACCCCCTCAGACATTTCAAATGTGAGATGGATGGAGCCTTGAAATAGTATTCCAGACCTTTTGACCTTGAGTTATTTTACAAGGATTAATTAGGACTTCAATGTGTTTATATCCATTTAGGAAAACTACTAAACTAGAAGAAGTTCTTTCAAATAAATCAATAGTGCACAATCTCATAATCAAAGATTTTTAGTTTATCCAAAATTCTAATGAACTCCATGCAACCAAAAGTTGTGCTTTTTTCTTTTTTATTGAACTCAATCAAAATTTAACTAAAAACAAACGAAATAAAATAAATAAAAAATAAACAACCAAATCAATTTATTTATGTACAAGAAAACCAAGAAATAAAATCAGGTTAAATAAGGTTTGAGAACTAAACCATTAACCGGTAAGTTCTCCTCCCACCCCTATAGATCTTGTAACTTGTAAGTTGAGGGGCCAAGCTTGGCTGCAATCAGAAAAGGGCCTACCCATAAATGTTGAAACTTAGTGTGCTTCCCCTTTTCATCATGCGGATGATTCCACTTAAGAACCAGATCTCCCACTTCAAATTCATTATTTCCAGCTTTATGCTTATCAAACCACCATTTCACTACTTCTTGTTGATGCTTAAATCGTTCTCTAGCTTTGGACCTAGACTCTTCTGCCTTCACAAGATTATAGATTCTATTATGTAGGATTTCATTATCGGTACCTCTAGACTCCTGAGCTAATCTAGAAGAAGGTAACATAATGTTGGGAGGGAGAATAGCTTCTTTTCCATAGACGAGGGTGTATGGTGACACACCTAAGGAATTCTTGGGTGTGACCCTATCAGCCCAAAGAGCATTAGGTAACGCTAAGTGCCAACTTCTCTAGTTTTCTATCACATTTTTCTTTAGGATCCTAATCAGATTCTTATTTGTAGATTCTGCCAAACCATTTCCTTGTGGGTAATAGTTTGCAGAATAATGCAACTTGATTCCTCTTTCATTCGCAAATGCAGTTAATCTAATAGAAGAAAAATAAGTAGCATTATCAAAAACCAGGGAAATTGGAACCCCAAACCTGGTCATAATGTGATCTTGCAAGAAATCGATGACCGCATCTTCGTTCACTTTGCGTAACGAAATGGACTCAACCCATCTGGTAAAGTAGTCAGTTGTTGTAAAAATGTATTTGTGCTGCAAGGAAGAATTTGGTTTTGTTTCTCCAATGATATCAATCCCCCATTGTTCGAATGGTTCTATTATCATCACTGTTTTTAGAGGCCGTGCCACTTTGGATTGTCTTCCAACACACCTCTGACAAATATCACACTTTCTGACATGAGCGTGAACATCTTTAAACACTGTGGGCCAATAATACCTAGCTCTAAGAATCTTATGGGCTGTCGTATCTCCGGAAAAATGACCTCCTGCAGGCCCATCATGTAATTCTGTTATGACTTTCTTTGCATCTTCTTGCTCTGAGCACCTGAGAAGAACTCCACAATAATTCTTTATAAATAATACTCCATCAATGATCTGATATGAAGCTGATTTAAGGCGTAATGCTCTTCGTTGTTTGGAATTCCAATGTTCTAGCAAATATCCTTCCTGAAGGTAATGAACAAGGTCTCGGTACCACGAATCTGGAGCTGTGAATAGAGGACATATATCCACCATATGTAACTTAGCTTCATTGTCCCAATCATTTTCTTCATTGTCTTTACCTTCAGCCATTAGTTTGCACAATCATTGCCCTTTAACTGTGGATGCTGGTTTGAATTCAAGGTCATATTCTTGTAAAGCTGTTACCCAGTTGCCTCTTCTTTCTCCTAATTCTTTTTGTACAAAAAGAGATCTCACAGCTGTGTGTGGAACTATTACCTTAGTACGGTTCCTAAGTATGTATGGCCTGAACTGTTTTACTGCTTTGAAAACTGCATAAGCTTGTTTATCGACGGCTGGGTAATTCAATTCGGCTCCATGCATACCAGTGCTCATAAATGATATGGGGTACTCATTTCCCCCATCTTCCTTCTGTGTAAGCACCGCTGCCAATGAATCGTCAGATGCGAAAGTGTACAAAATAAAATATTTTTCGAAATTTGGACTTTTGAGAGATGGTGCATCAGCAATAGATGTCTTTATCTTACTAAATGCATTCTTCTCCACATCAGTCCACTTGAATTGTACACTTTGTTTCTCCATTTGCTGCAAAGGTTTAACAATTTGAGCAAAATATGGTACAAACCTTCACACATAATTAATTGTCCCCATGAATGATTGAATACCTTTTTTGTTATGGGGTAAAGGGATCTGTTCTATGGCCTTAATCCTTTCTGGGTCTAGGGAGATCCCTTTTTTAGAAACAACGTGACCCAGTAGCTTTCCTTCTATAACTGCAAACACACATTTTTTAGGATTCAGTGAGATCCCATATTTTCGACAACGTTCAAAAATTTGTTTTAGATGAAATGCATGTTCTTCTCTCTTTTTTGAAAATATTGTGACATCATCGAGATATACCACAACACTACGGCCAATCAGACCGCGGAAAGCTATATCCATGGCCCTCTGGAAAGTAGCTTCAGCATTGATGAGTCCAAAGGGCATCCTTCTGTAAGCAAAAGTTCCCCATTTTGTTCTGAATGTAGTCTTAAGTCTGTCTTCTTCAGCTACTAATACTTGATTATAATGAAAATAACTTAGAACCTTAAACCATCTGAAATATTTGTTCCATTGGTGGAACTGGATAGTTATCTTTATCCGAAGCACGATTTAGTTTTCTGAAATCTACGCAGAGCCTTATTTCTTCGTATTTCTTTCTTACTGGCACCAAATTCGAAACCCATTCCGAATGTCTAACTTTGAATATAATTTTAGCACAACTTTTTTACTTCACTCTGAATCAAAGGTTCCAGATTTGGCTGCATCTTCCTCAAAGGCTATTGATAAGGCTTGACTCCAACTCTAATAGGGATGACATGTTGTATAATCTTTGTGTCATATGTTATAAGTTCTTCATATGTGCAGGCAAACACATCTTTGTACTATTTGAACAAACTAATGAACTTATTCCTTTCACCCAGAAAACAACACTTTCCCAAATTTACATATGTGGGTTCAACTTCAGTCCCCAAATTTATTAGCTCAAATTGCAAGGATGAGCTATGAGTCTTGACATTTGCTAGCCTTCTGAATTTGTTGTCTAGATCAAACATTCGCTATAAGGTCCTAACTCCTTTAGGAATAAAGTTGTCGAATTTTAATTCAGCTTGGTGTTTTTCATCATCGATTATTCCTCCTTTGAAAGTCTCATCATTCATCAAACATTCAAGAATTTGTTGATCATCATCAAAAACCCATAGATTGGTGATCATGTCTGGAACTGAAGGCCTGAAAAGTAATTCAATAGAACATATGTTATTTGAAGGTACAAGCCTTGCAGCTGAGGTAGCTAATAAGTTAGCTGCTGCATTCTTTAGTCGAGGAATGGATACAATATTAAAAGCATAAAAATTTGTCAGCAAATCCCACACTTCATTCTGGTAAGCTTTTAAATGAGGTGAAATGCAATGTATATGATTTCGAATTTGCTTTACAACTATTTCAGAATCCCCATACACTTTCAGTTTTTTACTTTTAATTCAATTTCTTTTTTCAGTCCCTGAACTAGTGCTTCATATTCAGTTGTATTATTCCTACATTCAAACTCTAATCTACAAGAAAGAAAATGTTTATTTCTCTTTGGATCAATCAGGACACAGCCAGCTTCTGATCCTTCCAATGTTTTAGATCCATCAAAATAAAGGGCCCAAAAACTATCTACTTCTACTGTACTTGAATCAAAAACTACATCTGAAACTAAGTCTATTATTTTACAGTCAAATTCAGCAGCCCGTGAAAATCGAAGGAGATCGGGCTGGGTGTCTGGTGTACCTCTGGCTTCTTCCACTTGGTGATTTCCCGGTTCTAGTTCAATGAAGCAATTTCCCAACACAGAATTCACTGGTTCATTTTTTCCCTCCAGCTGAGTAACATTGTGCTTCATTTGAGGTTCTCTTAATATTTTTATCTTATTGGGGCTTCCCTTATGAGGCAACCACAGATATGACCAATCTGATGAAAAATATCCATTTAGCCTTGCTGACCAGTCTTGACTCAAAACAAGTCCATAAGCATCTGGAATGCATGCAACTATAATATCAATGTACTGACATACTTTCTCATTTGCAGATGAGCGAATTAGGACATCTTCCATTTCCCCGACTACTTTCACAGCTGTCCTGTCTAATTGAATAACCTGCCAAGTGGATGGTTTAGGCTGTCCATTAATTCTCTTGTAGACTAAAAGTGGCATAACATTGATTGATGCCCCTGAGTCTACTAAACAGCTATGTACATTATAGTTGAAAATCTCAAAGGTTAGGAGAAATGGTGGGGTTTTAAACTTAGACTTACCTCCCACACTTGCTTCACCAATTTCTTCTACAGGTTGGTTGTTAGTGGGAAGCTCTTCTTCTGGTACTTCAAGTGCTTTTAACCATTTTTCTTTCTGCTGGGGTAAATTGCACATTTCGAATAATGAGATATTTTCCTTAGCCTTTTTTATGTCTTCAACAATATCATACCCCATTTCAGGTGTTTTGAGATTCTTCTTGACATTATCAAACTTGTCTTCAATAGGCTTAACAGGCATGTTAATTCTCTTAGGATCTTGACTTGTAATGGTAAACTCAGGTATCTTATCAGTTCTATTGTTATTCTTTTTTATATTTTCTTGAAATTTCTTGATCTTCGGAAGTATTGACTTGTCTTCTTTTACCAAATCCCGACTTCTTGTTGTCACATTGGTTTCTGATGTTTCCTCATGTTTCAAAGAACCTCCTTCTAATGTATCAAACATTCAGACACAATCCCATAACACTAAAGCATATTCCTCTTGTTTTTTTGTGGATTGATCATCATTTTCTTCCTCATTATCAGTTTTTGTTAGTTTGGAGTCCAATAACTGATTTTACCAATGTCATAGAATTTATCCATTGGGGGCAATTTTTCTCAGAATGAGGCTGCTAATGAAAAGTGCAAAAATTATCCATACCTACCTCAGTTAAATTCATTGATGTGGGACTGTGTGGAGGAGGTTTATGTTGATTGTTATCCTCCCTCCTTTTATAGTAAGGCTTATATGGTTTATGAGCTTCTTTTTCTTTTTCCAAATATATTACTCTATTGGATAGCTTCTGCATCATCTTCACCATCCCTTTAAAATCTTGTGACCACTCATCCTTAGGCTTAGTCAGTAATAAAGGTTTCTTACCAAAAGCTTTTTCTTTCGACTGCACAGGATAATCTTCTATGCCCTCCTTCTCAGCCTCTACCCTCTCAGCTTCTTCATAAGTTTCTGATAATGTAGGTTTGACTGACATCTTGGAAAACATGGCCAAGTCAGGCCCTAGAGCTGAAGTATAGCATTCAATTAGCACTTTATCAGATGGTTTATCAGTTGCAGAATTTTTTTTTAGATAAGCAGCAAATCTTTGAGTGAAATTATGAACTTTTTCTTTTCTTTCTTTCTTTAAAGCGCATAACCCTTTCATTAACGCTGCATGAGATTTCTGGACTGCATATTTACTTCTAAATATTCTTTCAAATGTGTCCCAGTCTGTGATTGAATTTGCAGGCAGAGAAAAATACCATGAGGCTGCTGCTCCTTTCAGGGTATGTGGAAACAATCTGCAAACTACATCTTCATGTTCTCTAGCCCGTAGTCCTTCTATAGCCAAGTAAAAACTTTGCAAATGATCATCTACCAGAATTTTTTAACTTGGGGTAAAACTTAGGCAACATTTTCTCAAAATCTTGAGGCAAATCATGCAAAGGAGGTGACAGGTTTAAAGGTGACCTAGCCTTCCAAGCAAGTGGTGGGTTTGGTTGGTTTGCATTTACATGAGCCATGATTTTGAGTGGAGAATGAGGTGGTGACTGAATAGGGGTGTGAACAGGCGAACAATAAGGTGTATCTGGGTCCAAATGATTCAGAGGCTGGACAACTTCTTGTAGGGTTGCTTCTACCAGTTCTTCAAGGTCTTCCACCAACACTGAATCTTCTAACTGAGGGCGATCTTTCTTCCGATATTCTCTTCTGGGTAAGACAGGAATAATTGGTAATCCTCTGATCTTCTTTGTATATGCCCTAGTAAATCTTCTCAGATCATCAACTACTTCGTTATCTACAGAATATAGGTGTTCCTTACCCTTCTCTTCCGGAGTTGGATTGGGAAACAAATTGCTTTCAGAACTGTCACCGGTGGAATAATTTCAAGAAAAAGGGTTTCCTCGGCCAGCCATGCACTGGCTGCCCTCCTTCTAGCGCCAAAAACTGTTGAGGCCTGGAAAATCGCAGGTAACAATAGTTAGGGATTCTCCCCAATAACGTTCCCAAATAGCCCGTTATTGTTTAGTATGGGGAATCCGTCTGATTTACGGTCCGGCTACCATAGGTCAAGTAACAAATTAAAAGGTTTTATCGGTTACGGCCCGGTCCACTGTGTATATTTTTAGTTTTATGTTTAAGTATGATGTGCAAGTGCCTATCTAAAAATGTAGATTGATAGAGATAACGAGGAGCGTCACGGTGTGATGTGCAGGTTCTTACCTCTCGTCTTAACTCTCTCGCATCTAAATCACACACAGCAAGAAAATAAATTTAACTAACTAACCTATCCCTAGGGAGCAGAATTAACAGTTGACAATGAGTAATGTATTTTTGCACATGTATTATGAACAATTACAGATAGCTGTTATTTATTTTAGAACACATGAACAGTAAGATAAATATTGACAACAAGATAGCTTATTGTTTATGACAACCTCCATTACTCATAGTGGAAATTTCACAGAATAAACTATAAGACATTCATAACATAAGCAGAAATGCAATGAGTTAGAACGATCTCACAGTTAATGGACATGAGCTGAAAACGAAATAGTCCACATTCAACTGATCCACAACAAAGCATTTGAAATAGTCCACCAAACTTTCTCTAGCAGAAAAAAAATTGTAACTCTTTATTGCAAAAGGAAGTAGTTCTTCTTATAATAACTCTCAAAAATTGCGTGGGAAAGAAAATTCCTTTCCTACATCTAACTCTCCTATACTTATACAAAAAGGAAAAACTTTTGGGCTGCCCCCAAATGACTTTTGGGCTTCCCCACCGTTTCAATCCCAAATTTTGTCTTGTAGTGAGTGCTCATAAATTATACAATATATTACATTTAAAACAAAAAAATTAATACAACACTTTTATGAAGAGGGCCCCGCTTGGTCATTAATGAACTTTTTCCACGCCTGGGCCTCTGCTGCTATGCTTTGAAAATCTGAGGGTTCAAGAAAACGGATGTTTATCTCATACTTAGTAGCCTGATTCTTAAACACTTCTATTCTTGCCGAACTCAGGTGCAGCTGATCTTCAAGTAACTAGATGCTTACTACTGCATTCTTCAGAATTTGTTCATCTAGATCCTTAACCTGTTGGACCTCTTGCTCATCTTCTTAATACATGTTCTGTAGTTGTTCTATGAAAAGCTCATGTTTTGGTATCGCATCAAGTCTTTTATCTGCAGTAAGCTGGCATCTATTGTATGTGACCAACATTCTTCTGTAGTATTCAGCACATAATCCTTTCATTTTCTTTACAATCTTCTTGAATTCTTCTGCAGTATTTATTGCAAACTCCAATAAGTCATAATCCTGCTTTAAACTATGTCGATCTTTAGCTGGTAGCTCCGCAGGGGTTTCCTCATTTGTTTCTATCCACACTATCCTTCTTGTCAAGACCTCCAAAATATCTTGAGATCTGTCTACAAAATATGAAGTGGTGTCCAAGATTTCTTCTAATCTACTATCTATTTGTACAATCTTACACCTTTCTTCCTCAATGCGCATTTGCAGATGGTGGATCTTCCTTCTCTAAGTTAGAACATGCTCCTTCAGAGGTCGGACATCCGTCTTCTGTTCCATATAATCTTTCAGTGATGTTGTCAATGAAGCATTTTGTCCCTCCAAAGCTACTACCTGCAGTTGATATTGTTTCTCTTTCTCTTCAGTGGAAGCCTTCTCTGATTCTAAGTCAATGACCCTATTTTACAACTGGACCTTTTCTGCTCCTAGAGTTTCGTAGGACACCTGAAGGTCATTTTTCTCGGTCTTCAGCATTTGATGCTCTAGCTGTAGCCTCTGTAGTTCCGCTAGGCTGTTCTGAGCATCCTTTTATGTTTTCTCCACTGAGGCTTCAAGGCCATCTTTTTTTCCTGCAGAGTCTGAAGTTCTATCTTCGAAGTCCTTACTTCATCATGCATATCCTCAAATTTCCTCTTTAACTTGTGACCTTCATCCCTCTCTTTCTTCAAAGTTTCCTTTAATTGTGCTGCATTTTTCTTCAATTGCTCAAGGTCTGTCATAAGCATATCTACATTGTCTTCAATGGCTTAGGTTAATGGCACCCCAACTCTGGCTGTCAATCATGGATATGCATATGTTCCATACACCACGGTTTTCTCAGTTATCATCTTTCTTGATTTTCCTCTGGTTTCAACCTTCTTTTCGGTTCTTTTGACAATCCTTTTCTTTTCCTTGTCATAGAAAATGGTGTTGAAATCAAGTATCTCTTCTCCTTCTTTCTATGTGAAAGGTATCAACTTCATTCCAGAAAAAAAACAACTTGTTCTTGAGTGCTGGCAGAAGTTGCAGTAGGCTCCTAGGAATCAGGATTATCTTGTCCCTACCCCTGATCTGTATGATCATGTTCTTCCTATGTATCTATCAGGTCAGTAGTCTACTGATCTTTCTTATATCCTGCTAATCTCAGACCCTCACTTTCATCTTGTTTTTTCTTTATCTCTACTTCTTCTTTGTTGCTTCCTCTGTAGCTCTCTTTCTTTCTTCTTCTTCATTCTTTAACCAACTTTCTACCTCTTGTGCTAGCCTTCTAGCATCTTCTTCTCTTTTTCTGGCTTCTTCTTCTTTAGCTGTCTTCTTTTCGGTTTTTCCCTTTCCACCCACAATGGTGATTTTCTGTTTAAATATTTTCTTTAATGCAGTCATATTCTTTGCATTTCTGAAGATTTCTTCATCCTTGTCCCAGAAATTTGTGTATCCAAAATGAACATTTGCCTCCTTACAATGCTCTACAACCTTATTTTGGGAGTCATTCCTATGGAAATTCATCTCACCAAAATGGAAATGTTCTAGCTCCTTCACAACTTCTACAGTCAGTTTCACCTTTGAAAATTTATAACTCCCTAGCCAGAAAGGGATGGCAGGATATGTTGCCTTCTTATGTTCAAACAAGAAGCTTCCAACACCATCAATGTAGACCTGCCTGACTACTTCTTTATGTAACACATAATCAATGGCATATTTGGGGAGTAGAGAAGGTGCCCTAGAGCCACCATACATTCTGATATACATCCCCTCGTCAGTCAGATAATAATTTCCATATTCTTCAATAATCTTGAACGCTTCTTCTGACATGCAGTTGCATTCAGTCAGGAAAATAAGGGTGTACAAAGGCATGATGAAGTACTCACATATCTCTTTGTAGTGGCTATAGTATTTGTGTGCACAAAATAATTTGTATGCAATGTATACAATCGTCCTGTCTCTATCCCAATTACACCTCAAGGCTGGAAAGGACTGGGTACATAATATACAATCAACTAAGATAGAGCTCATGTAGAACTCTGACTTCTTCTGTGATACCCCTCCCAAAGTTGAAGATATGCATGCTGAGAGGCTATTGGACACTATATTTTCCCAATTGAAAACGGTTCCTTGGGTGGCCACATAGAAAATAATTGGCATCCATCCCAATTTGACGCTCTTCCCGTGAGCTCTCCCAAAAATCCTGTTCAACATCAATGCTATAAATCTATAAGGGGTCCGAAGAGTGGCTGTATCATATTCTCCTGAGGGCCTGGTTCGAAAGTTCTTCCCTGGTATCATCATTCTTTTGACAGTTTCAACCAGGTCCAAATTTGTCTCCTTCAACCAGCTTTCACTTAAGTAAATTTGAGTAGGAGGCAAGTGGTATGCCATTGTGACATAAGCAGGGCTGTATGCAGCACATCCCTGTTTGGCAGTATTCTCCAGGATCATCATAGTTACATCTGCCGTAGGCAGAATCCAACCAATCACGTCTGAGCACGGGAACAACTCAGGTCTTGTGGCCACTTTAATAAGGGCAGATTTCTCGATGTTTGCATAAATCGTTAGTTCTTCAAATCCTGCATCAAGCACATTCTTATTTGCAATCATCCTGTACATCTCACCCCATTTATAGTCTGGTTCTACAACGGTGGTGGCTTTGGTATCTTCATATATATATCCACCTTGGTGATGATTTCCACCTCTGGTTCTGCCTCTACAACAGGAGGCTTCTTCTTTTGTCTTTTAGACATATCTCCATTGCCATAGTTACCCTATCATAAACCAATCATGTTCTTAGACCATTTGAGCTTTTAGTTAGTGTTTTAAGAATGAAGAAAAATTGTATCAAACTTTTTACCTCTTCCATATGCATTTTCACAAATAAACTATTAATGCATAAAAGAAAATGACATGCCAAGAGGAACTTCTACAAGCTGGGTCTAAGAATCCTCTATGTCCATCTGCAACTAAAACATAACCTTGATAGACAACGCATTGTTTAAATTGAACTACATTCTAACTCTTTGCATAACACGAACCACCCAATCAATAAGTCTAATCATCGAATGCGAGGCCCTATCTAGTGATTGAAAACGCAGAAATCCCCAACTTGTCCAAAAATCAAAAACCTTTATGCGTTCCATAAAATAGGGTAAACGCATACGATGAAATGAAAACCGAAAACTTCCCCCCCCCGATGGCCATAAGCAACCCCAAAAAATTCGATGTAGACAGTGTAATGCTTGTCTGCACCAACTACCTAATCCTTTAGACAAGTATGAAAAAACAATAATGGCTCAAAAACTCAGGCTCACAAAACCCCTACTGTCAAGAAAACGTAAAACAGCCTACCGCGAGGTTAAAAAAATATTTCTAACGGACAATCGTCCCAAACTGTAGGAAAACCTAACCAGGGTAGACTGTGGGTTCTCAAACAACCAATAAAAATAAAAAAGAAAGGGACCGGAGTTGGCCTACCTAGCAAAATGCGGTGCAGTTGGCGGGATGACCCAAGAACCTCCACAATAGCAAGCCAATCGAACGAAAATCGGATAGCTGGGCATGGTGGTACAGCTCAATTCGACAAGGATAGAGCAGACACGGTTTTTTCTTTAAGGATAAGAATAAAATAATACCACCACTATATATAACCCATGCTAAAATATAACAGCGGGAAAAAACCTTCACCAGCGGGAAAAATACTAAGCATTAGGCAGAAAAACTCTTCATCGGCGAACAAAACAACTATATTTCGGACGGTTAGTTTACTGAGCAGCCACAATGGCGGAAGTCATACTGTCTACAACTTCCGCGATCAAATAAAACATCGGCGATCGGAAGCTCTAAGGTGCATGCGTCGACGGATTCCACATCTATCGGCAAGTGGGACCTCTAAACATCGGGTCTATAGATCACTATGCAGCCGCAATGGCGTAAAGTAGACAGGCAACGGGTTCCACGATAACAAAAGCCATCGGCGATCGAAAACTTTAAGGACTATATATCGGCAACAAAAAGCTCAATGATGCCGCCGTGTCGGCAACGCAAAGGACTAGCCCTCCGATCAATAGTCAAACACCATTCCGATAGCAAAAAGAAAACAAAACAATGAAAGCAATAAAACCACGAAATCGGAAAGGATAAGGACTGTCTGTCGGGATGTTTGCTATATGCCCTCCAAAATGGCGGCTACATATAGAACTATTGCCCCAATCGTGATAAAACAAAAATCGTCGATAGTCAAAAAGTCTTGAAAAACATAAACAAAGGCGAAAAAGCACATCGAGGAAAAATGGGACTGTCCATCGGGACATTCATTGTTTACCTTCCGAAACAGCGGATGCATAGAGAACTAATGCCCCTATCCATTGTTCAACAGTCTTCCGATAGCGATAAAGGAAATCATCAAAACTTTAAGTTCCACAGTCAAAAGCATTAGCCAGACAAAAGGCAGTTTTAGATCATTCACTTCCGAAATGAAGGAAAGTAGTTGATCTCAATTCAACCTCAAAAATCCGAATTTGTAGCAGAGGAAAAAACAGAGTTCAGGAATACAAATAATCCCAGGCAAGATAAAATTAAAAAGGAGGGCCCAAAATTTTTCTTAGAAATTTGGGAAAAAAAGGTTGCAGCTGCAACAGTACCAAAACTCTCTTTCAAAATTTCTGCTGGGGATTTGATGTCAGTTTTCTCTCATGAGTTTGCTGATATTATATTTTGTAAATATTTGGATATTTTGGAAATAATTTCAGATTGTAGGAGTGATCCATTCACTCTCATTTATCTTGAGCTTCCAGCAAATTCCTACATGATTGCATGCACCAATATTCAGAATTTTAAAGAAGGACAAAATTGTGCATCTACCTTCTCAATGGAGCAAACTCTTGGATCCGATATGAAATTAATTGGATCTTATATGATCTTATTTTTATCTGATCTGATATTATTTTGTTCATGTTTTAAGTTTCAAGAGCTTTCAGTAATGCTTGTAGCTACTCTCATCAATTTTGGTGTGAAAAACCAAGTACCGCAAGTCTCCTTCAAAATTGCTGCTGGGGATTTGATTTCACTTCACACTTTTGGATCTGATATGGACTTATTTGGATCTGATATGATATTATTTGGTTCAATTTTTAAGTTCCAAGAGCTTACAGTATTGCTTGTAACTGGTTTCATCAATTTTGGTGTGAGAAATCAAGCACCGCAAGTCTCCTTCAATTTTGTTGTTGAGGATTCGATGTTAGTTTACTCATATGAGATTGTTGGTTTTAGATATTGTGAGTTATTGGCTATTTCTAAAGCTACATCATATTATGGATCTCAATCATTTGCTCTCCACTGTCCCAAGGCTTCTCTACCCACCTTTTTTATCACATTCTCATCTCCTCACTGAACTAGTAAACTTGGAGACATTCTGCATCTGCCTAGACACTTGCTCCTAACACTTGGGGCTGATTTTTCCTCACATGGTTTGTTGTTCAAGACTGTAATATATCAGTTTCTTGGATGTTCCTCACATGGTTCGAATTCTCAAGCACCTTTGCTCTCTCATCAGTTGATTTCAGTTGGTCTACATGGGTCCAGTTTTCATCATGCAGCTATCTATATTCCTGATTTAGTTGAGCACATTATTCTTCTTCCAAAGAGGAATATTCCTCCATAAATACTCAATTTTTTTGGATTCATAGGTTCACATGCATACATTCAAGATGTTTCTGCATAGAAGAACCGAAATACTGCATTACTGTTGTATCTCCTGATTTTTGCTTATCTTGAGGGAGGGGGGTTCCTATGAGGTTTTACCCTATTTGCTTGGTTTTATTAAGCAGCATTTTATCTTTTAGATTGTATATAGGTGAATTTTGGCCTTGTTTCTAGGGCCCACCGTTTTCCAAGTTAGGATTCAGTGGGGGTGTTAGGATTTATAATCCTCCCTTGACCAAACTATCTATTAGATTATTTTGGCCTAACTTAGGAGTTTTATTTAATTAAATGAGTCCACTAGTACCATTGGGTCCACATGGCCTAATGGGGCCACATGTGCCAGTTACTAGAGAGTGGGAAACACTACTAGAGGATAACTACCACTTATTGCACTTGCATGCATCAGTTTAGGCACCTCCTAGGCCAATCCCTACATTTTAGGAGCCACTAGGAGTCCCAGCACCAACCTCCTTCAGTCACTTGGAGTTGGAACTAGTTAAGCTTAGTTAATTTCCAGTTACATTCAATTAGATCCCAATCAGTTCAATTAGTGCTAGTTATGCATGGTTGCATGTGGATAAGACGCCTTTTCTCACCTACCACCTCAGTTAGACTGAATTAACTGTTTATTACTGATTGTGTGACTTGATTAGACATCTGGAGTTAACCATTTGGAATCCGATTATGATTGAGACACCGTTAGTTAGCTAGTCAGTCAGATACAGTCACATCCACTGGGGAGATTCGAATTCATCCCTAATGATTCGAATTCTTTTCCTTATGTAAACTATTGTAACACCATATTCTTTAATGACAACGATATTGTAATTATCTGAGCTATACTCATCTGTTTCCTGTGTGGTTTGATTTGTTCAGTGTGTATATTCATTCTCCTTTTACTGCATCAATAATATTTGACTCTTTGCTTGAAGATCTAAATGGAACAACAATTTTAGCATCCACCTCCTCCTAACATTAGATGCTGAAGAATTAAATTCTTAGCTTGTAGGGTGACGAGAGTTTTAGGTTTTAATGGATTCAACTATGAGGATGATTCACTTGTCTCGGTTATAATATGAGGATCGGGAAAATCAACTAGAGGAGTACCATAAATAAGTTGAGGAGAGTCACGGTGGGGAGTTTCGAAGATAAATTCAGATTCAGGGAATTGAGGACCAAAAGTAGGAGGGGAAAATATTCTAAGAGGAATACCTGGAGATGATGATTGGTCACTTCCTCGTCGGTGTCACTGAGAGACGGGACCTTCAAAGGCGAAGAATTCATCATGACTTGGATTTTGATGCATGTGTCTAATTCTAGATTCCATATTTTCCTCAGGGTAATCAATAGGTGAATTTTTTCAACCAACAATCAGGTTCTTATTCACCTCAAGACACTGGAGCGTATAATTGCCATTGTCACAGGGAAAAAATACTTCGATCCCCGACAACAACGCCAAAAAATATGTTATTCCCTAAGATGTTTTGAGTTTGATTTTAAAACTATACCAGGGCATCCGTAATTTGAAATTGATAAAATTTTCACCTCAATAGGAGTGACAATATTCAAAATATCTCAACAATTTCTTTGATTATGACCAACCTGCTTATTACATGTAATCAAGAAAGGGGGCATTGATGGGAATCATTTTGACTATACATATAATGATATAGAATTATTGTGGATGGATGAACATATGAGAAGAAGTTAATAAGGTAAATTTCTTTCTCACAAATCAAGAATGTGTGCTAAGCAAATGAATTTAGTAGCTTAAACACATAATGCAATGAACATAGAAACAACAAAATCAGAAAACAGTAATCTTTATTGTAATCAACATTCCATAAATATTTCATAAGCATGTCAAGAAAATAAAATATTCATCACAAGACTTGTACCAAATCAAAGATGAAAGACTACACCAAAGCTTTCTACTATATTGTCTGTATCATTACATGGAAAATGGAAGAGATGGAGATACAAAATCGATAATGTAACAATCTGTAAGATCCAAAAGTTAAAATCATCGGTGATGCATCACAAAACCAAGTGTGCATCATACATTAAACTTTCTTGATCAAAACAATTCCTAAGAAGTTACACTTCACTCAAAAATATGTCGACCCTTAATCTTAGGTCTCTAGCCTTATTTATAGTTGTAGCTTTACAAAAAGTTTCTAACAAAATTCATTTAGGACAAATTTTCATTTAGTTATAATAATTTCGGTTACACAATTTAACGATAAGTGTCCACATCAGCGTTGTTGAAAACTCTGACGAGTGCTGGGCCTGCCTCTAGAATGTTGGGACTGTTGATGCACTGATTGTTGTTCTAGCTGTTGAGTAACCACTTGGAAAAATTGTTGACCTATCACTTGAATAAACTGTTGAGGTGACAATGGTACTTAAGGTTGTTGATACATTGGGTGTGAAGAATATGTTACAATATCACCTCGGGGAATTGTTGTAGCACTCTAATGGGTGGAACTCAAGCGCAAATATTTTGAAATATATTTCTAGTCATTGCCCATTAGATAGGTTAAATTCCTTAGCTCCCTAACACACATGCCTAGATATGTGTAGTGCGCATACGAAGGTGGAGGAAAGCCATTAAAAACCATCAGTAAATTAGCATGAAGGCCAAAGACACCTGATAACTTGTCTGAAATAACATTGTCTCTGATCGGCTCAATTATATCTTCAATTTCCTGATCATTATTTCGCTTTTCAACTCATAAGTCCTGGTAATTTTGGAAATGCTATAGATCACCATTGGCATCCCAAGGAGATGGGAAGCCTTCATTTAAGCAATCGTCAAATATTTTCTTGAATGAATTTACATCTTTTCCCTACTGCAAAGCTTTTTTGTGCACAATCTGGGAATGCTTTGTTTTTGTGACCACCTTAGTTGCTTCCATGATAATGCTGGTTCTATCTCTAATTTGCAATGCTTCCATCTTAGATCCATTTTTTAAATTGAAGATGTCAATGGCTATCATTGACTTCTATGGCTTATCATTTAGGTAGGAAATGGTATCTTTGGCTTCTCTGATGGCTAGAGCATCCAAGTCCCATTCTTCTTGAGTTATTGAGAATTGTTTCCAATTCTTCTCCATTATAGATGATATTTGATCCAAGGACAAATATTTAGCACCCACTAGGGGACCTTTCAAACATGTCTTTTTGTTAAGATGCTTGAGTTCTTTCTACAACTTGTCTTTAGCAGATTTTAACTCTTGCACTAAAACGTCTATTTTTTCCCTACTTGCCTGAAAATATCGGTTTGTTATTTATACTTGTTGATATCTTCTTTGACTTGAACTAATTCAGCATCACTGAAATATAAATCAAATAGGTATTTTGACATTTGATCATATGGATTCACAGAAGCAATTTCCAACAATATGGTTCCCTGTGAAGTTAGAAGTTTGTTATTTTCTTCTTTGAGTGAAACTATCTCCTTTTCCAAATTGCTAATCCTGCTCTTGTACTCTGTCATGTCCCCAATTAAATAATTTGCAAATAATGTTTCACCAACCTACTAGTTCGGAGATATAAATTTTGTAATAAGGGGTTATGGGACCCAAAAGGACTTTAGTTTATCATATTCACATTTAAATGGGTCACATAAATGATAAATGATAAGAAAATAAGGTGGCATGGATTCATGAAGACACTTGGAAGCTTGTGGAGCCCTTGAGTGACTAGATTCCCCACACACTTGGTATGATATTAAACCAAAGTTAAACATATGGGTAATGTAACATTATTGGATGGTTATGTGGTTTCAAATATCATATAATGATCCAAGGAATTCGAATTGGTAAAGGAGGGTAACTCCCATGGAAGAGGAAGAGACTAGAAGACAAGGTGTGCAACTTGGAAGGAGATTTTATGCACTCTATGACAACAAATGATGGAAGATTATATGAAAAGTATGACGGATTTAGACCTGATTGGTGACATATGAAAAATATGACATGAAAGGATGAAAAATAGCCACCAAGAGGTCTAATTTGGGAGTTATAGGCAATCATTCGAATTGGGGAAAGAGTTGGAGCATGAAGAGGAAGACAAGTGTCGTAGTAGTTACTAAACCACTAAGATGAGTTGGAGGAATCTCATGGAGGGAAATTCGACCTTAGTAGGCCTCATGAAGTTAATAAAATGATTTCATGAGGAAGCAGAATAGATTTTTATCATTTGTGAATTTTCCTTTGGCATTTGGAGAGCATTAGCTTGTCCTTTGCATGGTGAGTGCACACTTACCCTGCTAGTGAGCCAATTTCGAGAGAGTGAGATTATTATCCAGGTTGGACATGGGAGAGGTCACTTATAACTCTCATTTGGATATTCATTGAGTGTTTTATTGCCTAAAGTAGGTTGTTTATGTTCGTTACCCATCTCTCCTCCCATTCTCTCAATTTCCACTTCCATATTTCCATGTTTTTCTATGAAGGTGCACTAGTGTGAATGGTGGTTGTGCCCCATTGAGTTTAGTTGATGCCCAAGATCTGATGTATGATGTATGGCTCTGTCATATCATATTCACATTATCTATAAGTCGAAATCACAATAAATACATATGCAAATGTCCACATTTCCAAGCTTTCTCGTTACTAGTTTCCATGTGATGATTTTCCCTTTCAATGGAGATTGTGTATCTGATGTATATTGAGACTTGGGTCAATTTTATATGTTTTTAGTGGTATATTAAAATGATTCCAATGGTATATATTCATATTTCTCTATTTTGAACCATTATATGCACCATTTATGAATCGAAGTTGAGCTTTATTGTGTCATTTCCCTTGAACAAATATCACTGAAAATGTGCATTTGAATATGAAGCTTTAATCCTCTGTTGCAGAAATATTAACCACATATAATGAAATTAAATGAAGTCTAATTACAGTCCCCATACTATGTTCTTAAATTTGGGAGGTTTTCTTAAGAGTTGGAGAGACATTTGTTCCCATAGCTTAGGGGGAATTGCATCATAAATTGCAAATAAATTTCCCCTTTTTTCCATCATGCCCAATTCGAGTTTCAGATGTCTATTACCTATCATAAAAATACCAGAGAGTCCATTTATGAGTCCTAATACTCCTCACATAATCCCATACCAAATTCGAGACCCTCTTGATCCATTCGAATCCCCTGGGTCAAAACTAGTCAAGACAATTTTTCCAAAATTCTGCCTTTATTGGGAATTTTTGAATTGGGACATTACAAGTGGTATCGGAGCATGGTATTGGAACCTATTGAAATTATGGATGATAAGTATGTATTTAAGAAACTCATAAAGATATATTTTGATGATACGTCCAAGCAACTTATGCAAGAGTTTGAATTCGTGGCTAGCCAAATTAAGTGAAAGACGGAAGCAAGGGGTAATAGAGGTTTCCATCATGGAGAGACACATAATGCCATTCATTTTGAATAATTTTATGATTGGTTGAATGGATTTAGGAACCATAATTCAAATTTGAATTCATTAAGGGACAATCAACAATCCACAAGTTTGGAGGAACATGAAATGAGAAAAAATCAGCCTACTTGTGAAAAGAGCCTAGATACACCATTAAAGGAAGAAACAAAGAATCGTGAAGTGGATCATAAATTACCTCAAGGTGATTGTAGAGAATAACATAAATATTAAAGTGAATACAAGCACATAATACTTATTGATGGGGGTTGTGAAAATCCAAGAGAATCTATTGATGGATCATTGAACTATTTTTTTAAGAGTGCTTACTGATGGGTGCTCACAACTCTATGTTGGTGACATAGAGATCAGTTTTGAAAATGTTTCTGCAATCCAAATTTATCATAAGCATAAATATGAAGACCTTGTGATAGATAATGAATAACCAAGATCAACTTCCCTATCACCGCTTGAGCTTCAACAAGTTGATCAAATCAAGAAGAAAGAAGAAGAGGAGGTTCACTCCCGTGAACCATACTTCATTGAAGGGTCTTTGAAGATGAGTGAAATGGATATCCATGAGGGCATTAGCATACTCCATGACACTAAAGCATTGGTGTCAAATTCTTGTTGTAAAATTTCTTCATTGGACGAGGCATCCTTCCTTGAAGACATGGGCAAGATTCAAAGAGCAATGTGCAACATTGAAGGTAATTTCATGTATTTTATTTTTTATAGAAACAATTTGGTTGAAATTAATGAATGGTTACATGAAGAATACTTGAATAATAATGAGGATATTTATAAGCTCAAAATCCAAAATGGGAAACTTCTTAGGAGGTTGCAAGATATGTGTTCTTCCTCCTATGTTTCATATTGTCATATGGTAGATTGCTTGGAGGATTCTCATGACATGAGGGATCATGAGAGACATGGAAAATTGTAGGTTCTTGATGTGTTTGAAGATCATCTTGATAAGATCCAATAACTTGTTGTGGTGGAAGAGGAACTTGAGTTTCCTCTTGAAAATGGTTACACACCTTTTGAAGAAGTGCATGATTCCACTACATTGGAACCAACCTATGAGGAAAGTTTTGCATTTTTTAGGGAGGTGCATGTTCCTACCCCTACGGAGCCTTCACATGATAAAAACAATTCACCTTTTAATCCTTTGGGCGAGTTGGTTCTTTCTCCTACATCCTACACTTCCATATTTTGCAAAATTCATCCTAATGAAGTATGGGTGAAAGGTCTACTTTTAATGGTGCCACATGAGGAGTATGAAACTTATAACTCCCCTTTTGATGATGACATTATTAGAGAACCATATTATTTACATGGGTGCACCTATGATGTTCACCTGAGTCACTTAGAGACTCATGATTTTCCTTTCTCCTTGCCTAGTCCATTTGATGATGGAGGAACTTCATTCCACACTTGGGTGAAGATATATATGATTGAAGAACATTATTGTTGGAAGAAACATCCTTTGCTAAATTATGATGATATACATATTCATGGGTGTATTGATGAGACTTCTTTGAGCCACTTGAAGTCTTCATGTTTTCTTTTCTCCTTATTTGGTTTAGATTTTGGTGGAGGTTCTTCATTCACTTCTTGGATGAAAGAGCACATGGTTGATTATTATTTTGATGCATCTTACACTCTTTTGGAGAGGCATTATAGGACATGATATCCTCACCTATTTCATTGGATAAGATCTAATATAATACTTGATGCTTGTGTGTATGGGCCACATGATGATCTACTTACTTGGATGTACAAGAACTTTCATGATTCTTTGATGAGGTACCTTCTTAATGTAGATTTTTATGATGTTGTTATGTACTTTCATGATCTATATTTTTTACTCATGATGTTTGGAGGGGCGCAATACAAGAAATGGGATCCTAGAATTGCTTGGTTTCATCTCACTTGGAGTAGCAGTTCGATTATTGGTTTGAGAAAGCAAACCAACCTTCAATTGTTTGAGTTCATCTTTGCAGAGCAATGTTCCAGTTTCCTATGTGGGAGACCTTTTGAGAGATGGATTCAATTTTCACATGCTTGGTGTTCATGGCATTTCATCATAGACATTTCACACCATGCATGTATCATGATCATATGGGACCCTGGGATAATTTTTGGTCTCATTGGTTTCAATTTTGGGGGCAACAAGAAACATTAGAGATTTAGTCACCACTTGAGAAGATGATTGTAATCAGAGTAGTGCATCAGCAAGCACGATGGTTCCTCTTTGAAATTTTCTTGGAAACTTAAGAAACTCAAATTTTGGTAACTCAGTACCAAGTTCAAAGAATTATACAGAAGTAAAAAGGGGTGAAAGGTCAAAAAAGGGTTTCCAAAATATGGAGGTAAAGATTATTTTTGAAATTTTGGTTTTATGGATTTGATTAATCCTTTTAGTGTTAGTGGTGATGTTATAGGATATATCAATATGCACAATCCACATCTCTTTACTTTTTGGAACACAAAATTGCAGTACATGAGTGCCACTACTCAAATTGCAGCTAAAGAAAATTAATGAGCAGAACCATAAGAGAGCACTTGGTGCAAGGGAAGGAGTACCAAATGAGGATTCCACTTGGGAATATGGAAAAAAATTGCAGCATACAAACTTGGAATTGCTTGAGGACAAGCAAGATTGAGTGGGGAGGATTGCCATGCTCCCAATTAAATAATTCCAAATAAGACTATTTGCAAATAATGTTTCACCAACCTACTAGTTCCCTAGGTTGAGATGGAGACATTAATTTTGTAATAAGGGGATATGGGACCCTAAATGACTTTAGTTGACCATATTCACATTTAAATGGGTCACATATATTATATTTTCTAAGAAAATAAGGTGGCATGGATTCATGAAGACACTTGGAAGCTTGTGGAGCCTTTGGGTGACTAGATTTCCTGCACACTTGGTATGATATTTATCTAAATTCAAACACATGGGTAATGTAATGAGCCAAGGAATTCAAATTGGTAAAGGAGGGTAACTCCCATGGAAGAGGAAGAGACTAGAAGACAAGGTGTGCCACTTGGAAGGAGATGCCGTGCACTCTATGACAACAAATTATGGAAGATTCTATGAAAAGTATGACAAATTCAGACTTGATTGCTGACATATGAAAAATATGACATGATAGAACTAAAAATAGCCACCAATAGGTCAAATTTGGGAGATATAGGAAACCATTCGAATTGGGGAAAGAATTGGAGCATGAAGAGGAAGACGAGTGTCATGATAGTTACTGAACCACTAAGATGAGTTGGAGGAATCTCATGGAGGTAAATTCGACCTTAGTAGGACTCATGAATTTAATAAAAGGATGTCATTATGAAGGAGAATATATTTGTATCATTTGTGAATTTTCCTTTGGCATTTGGAGAGAATTAGCTTGTCCTTTGCACGGTGAGTGCACACTTACCCTGCTAGTGAGCCAATTTCGAGAGAGTGAGATTCTCATCAAAGTTGGACATGGGAGAGGCCACTAAAACCTATCATTTGGAGATTCACGGAGTTTTTTATTGCATATAGGAGGCTATTTTTGTTCGTGACCCATCTCTCCTCCCATTCTATCAATTTCCACTTCCATATTTCCATGTTTTTCTATGAAGGCACACTAGTGTGAATGGTTGTTGCACCTCATAGAGTTTCGTTGATTCCCAAGATCTGATGTATGATGTATGGCTCTGTAATATCATGTTAAAATTATCTGTAAGACGAAATTAGAAGAAATACATATGCAAATGTCCACATTTCCAAGCTTTCTTGTGACTAGTTTCCATGTGATGATTTTCCCTTTCAATGGAGATTGTGTATTTGATGTATATTGCGACTTGGGTCAATGTTATATGTTTTTAGTGCAATATTGAAATGATTTCAGTGATATATATTCATATTCCTCTATTATGAACCATTATATGCACCATTTATGAGTAGAAGTTGAGCTTTATTGTGTCATTTCCCTTAAGCATATATCACTGAAATTGTGCATTTGAATATGAAGATTAAATCCTCTGTTGCAGAACTATTAACCAAATGTAATGACATTAAATGAAGTCTAATTATAGTCCCCATACTCTGTTCTTAAATTTGATAGGGTTTCTTAAGAGTTGGAGAACCATTTCTACCCACACCATATGGGGAATTGCATCATAAATTGCTAGTAATTTTTTTCCTTTTTTTCATCATGCCCAATTGAGTTGCAGATGTCTATGAACCATCATAAAACTATAAAAGAGTCAATTTAATATTCCTAAGACTCCCCACATCATTCCCTACCAAATTCGAGACTCTATTGAGCCACTCGAATCCCCTGGGTCAAAACTAGTCAAGACAATTTTTCCAAAATTATGTCTTTATTGGGAATTTTTGAATTGGGACATTACATACTCTTGAGATTCCTTAGCTACCTGCTCAATTTTTCCTTGATTTGCTATCAAATTAGGCATATGCATGTGTTTTTCTATTGTTAGATTCAATCTTTGTCTAAGAGCTTGAATTTTTTTATCCTTCTCTTTCAATAAATTTTGGGTTGGAGTTGGATTTAGAGGATCAAGTCCTCTTTCCATGACCTTGTTTTCCATCTCTGTTATTCTTATCAACTTGGATCTATTGGCCACCTTTTATTCCTTAAGTTTTTTCTCCAATATATTAACCAGAGTCGAAAGTTTATTTGCATGGATACTAGTCTTCAAAACATCTTTAGATAACATGTTTCCAGTCTGTTTGTGCAATTGTATATTGTATAGAGGATGCGTTTTATCTGCATCAAAGGAGACCTGGGTAGTCTCTATATTTATCTAGAGTCAACTTTTTCCCATAATTGTGGGTTCCAAAACTGTTATTTCGAACATGTCATGTCGAAATTCCATTTTCGATAATAGTCTTAATTGTTCATGAGTATTAAATTAAGACTTAGGGAATGCTTCCTTTCTCAAGTGTGTTATCAGTTTAAATAGAAGTGAAAGCTCCAATCATCCCACATGTCTATGAAATATATTGAACAGATGTCTAGATCCCTTGTAGCCATCTAGCTGTTGGAAAATTCTAAACCTTAACAGTTGACTATGTCATCGAAAATAAAGCACTTCCAATTACTTGAAAATTTTGTATAGTCATCCAAGATTCGACCCTTGAATTTTTAACTTGAGGTATCACCTATTGTTCATATTTTGCACCTATATCTACATCCATTTCCTCATGATACCTCTTTATATTTGAGCCTTTTTTAGTCTGTGTTGACATCTCTTGAGATTCCTTATCCTTCTCAGGATAAAGGATAGCTTTAACATCCTGCAAATTTTCCAAATTGGTGATCCTATCCAACAACTCTTGTGGATGATGCAGATATTCAACCAGTCGAACATTTTTCATTTTCTTAGAGATTACACCCCTAGGGTCATAGGAAAACTCAGACTTTGAGTCCATTGCTCAACAAGTTGTAGTGCTATGCGAGACTTCACAACAAAAAGGACCTACTTGCTGAAGAATCTTAAAATTGATGAGGCTATTATTCTTCCAAAAATAAACAACATCTGAATTGGATCTCTGCCAGATGTATTCTAGGGTGAAAATTATGGGGGTTAGGAAAGCCATCAAATGGTAAGGCGGTAACTCACATCCATAAATTAGGATTTCAATATGATATTCAAATAAGAACCAGTCCCCCCAAGTTGCATCCAGGCTAAGTTGTAGGAGTCTCTTGTAATCAAGAAGAATCCTAGGTAAAGGAAAGCCATTGAAGACGACAAATATTTATGACATAACTTGACTCACAAACTCAATATACTTTTGATTAGTTGGGTGATGTAGAATCAAGTTAAGATGAGGCTAACCAAAATGATATGGGAACTAGTATATAATAATGTAGAATAGGTATGGTTGGAACCAAAAAAAATTGAGGGTAGAAAAGACTACAAAGTGCTTCTTTATAGCATCTACTAGAAACTAAGAAAAGTCAAGTTGTTCATCTGGGTCAACAGGATTACAAATCTCATGAAGCAAACCTAGGATAGATTCTCCTACTAGCTAATCACTGACAAAAGCAAACAATTCGCAGATGAGGGACATTGCAATTTTGGGCAATTCAACAAAGATTTCTAACATGTAAGGTGCATCATGCTTTGGAATTTTTGCGTCCAAAGGAAGCAATGTATGGATGAAACTGACCTTTTGTTCGAGCGCCAACTCCTTGAATTTGATATTCATTTCACCCTCTGTAAAGGTCTTTTGAGAGATGCCCTCTAGAATTCTCAATACTTTTTCAACAAACTCTTTATTTATTGGGAAAATTATTGTATTATCCTGTGTTGTTATTGCACTGGCTTCTTGGTCATGCAAACCAATGCACTCATCAATGAAATTTGGGATCCACGTCAACCAATGCACTAGAAAATGCCACGTGTTCATGGAAGTTTTCTTTTAGGATCCACAATTCCTAAATAACGAGTGTGCTACTTTCGAGGCCTGAGTCATTGACGACCATAGATCTATAGGATCGCCAGATCTTAGAGATCTGATTAATAACTGCATATTTGAGGCCCCAACAAAAACATCTCACATCATTGAATGACATGTTGTCATTCGTCAAAAGTTGATTGGGTGCAATAATTACTCACTTACCCTTGATATGCCTTTTTTTTGTCTTCAATGGGTTCAGGATTGGGTAAAGCCAGTATTTTCAAAACCATTTTTATGATCCTGAACTCCCATGGTAATGGCAGATCTTTAAACCAGTAATCTTTCAGGATCGCGAGACAAAATTAAAACACTCTTTTTAAGGATCGTGAAAGCATGTGAGTCGTCGATCTATAAGATGATCTGATCTTGATTGTAAACTAATGTCCCACATCTTTTAAACCTTTATGATTTATCCAACCTTTTAAGCAATCCTTCAAATCTCATTCTACTTTCTGTTCTACTACATACATGGCCCATCGTAGATAATTTTGCCTCTTTTTGAGTTACTTGCAGATTTCTCAATCCAACATTGTAAAATGTGAAATGTGATTTTTTTCGGACAATTGTTAGGCGATATATAAAAGTATTAAAATTAATTTTATCTAGATATTATTGCGACAATCTTCCTCTTTAATTTTAAGGTTGATATGAATTACCATGGAGTAGTAGAGAATAATGAAATCATTTATCTCGAGGTATGTTTCGTATTACAACCATCAATATTTGAATAAATAGTGCTCTTAATGTGGCTCACAAAAAACACAGCAACCATAATAACCCAGCCAGAGAGAAAAATATTGAATAACAAATTAAATACAGTGGAAGAAGTAGAAGTAAAATATATTATTGAAGAGTTTATAGAAAATTTGGATGAAAAATAGGTCTTTTAAGGAAAATGATAAAATAATGCCATGTAGACAATTTTTTATTATTATATTATTTCATTTTTTCTCAAAACTGCTTAACGTTATGCTACTTGTGACTACGAACGACCGACTTCTTCCTGCGCGCTAGTATTTTTCGTTGCTACTTAGACCATGGCCTCAAGGGGAGGATCTAATCCTCCTCCACCCCCTTCTTCTCCGATCCCTCCATAAATCATTGTGTTCAAGCAACTGGTGGTACCTCAAGGGAAGCGACCAATAAGTTCGATCCAACAGAAATTCATTAAAAAGCTTGCCAACATCCCCATCTCTCCCAACATAGTAGCCATGTAGAACAACTTTAAATCTCTCGGAAAAAGGACTCATTGGACAATTCACGGGCTTTTGGCCTTCCCAAAAAACATTGACGCCTGGGTGTAGCGGAATTGGAAACCTCTCATAACAGAAGAAATCCGAAGTCATTTGATTGGGAAAAGGTATTTTGTCTTCGTATTCGAAAGTTCAACAGATCGAGATATAATATTTAGAAACATGCCCTACTTCATGGGACCACAAGGAATGTATTTCAACAATGGACCCCCAATTTCGGTCCAAATCAGGATGTCCCTTCGGCGGTGCATGTTTGGGTTCGGCTCCCCCACCTCCCTTTACACTATTGGAATACAGAATATCTAGAGGCCATCAGGAATACTTTGGGAAAATATATTGATAAGGCTAAAAGATGAGATCAATACACCTGCGCCAGGATATGTGTAGAGGTGGATCTCAAAATAGGCTTACCGGAAGCAATAAACTTAACAGTTGCAAACTAGTCTCACATTCAATAGCTAGATTATGAGAAGCTTCCTTTTAAATGTAGATCTTGTAATGAATACGACCATTTTGCTCGACATTCAAAAACAAAGACAGAGGAAGGTCCTGAAAACTCTAAAGCAAAACAATGGAAGCAAGTTCAGAAGCAGGCTACAACAAAACCCACCTCGAATAGGAAAGGGAAAGGAAACCCATTGGGGAATGGGAAACTCTCTGCTGGGAAGGACCATGCAAGCGACAGACCTCCTCCTAGGGAATAAGTCTCAAGAAATCAATATGAACTTCTAAGGATGCACATTCTGAACCCGAGGACAAGGAAAAAGAACAACACCCAGAATAACAAGAGAAAGAATAAGGGGAACTACTAGTGCATTCGCAACCCAACACCTTGGCACCTTCTTCCCCTCAAAAAAAAAGAAAAAAAAAAGAAAAAAAAAAAAAGGTTCCTTGTCACCCTCATATGTTGATATGATAAAAAGAAATCCTCCAGAAGCAATCTCTTCCTCATAGGAAAACAGCTTGGAGAGGTCCTCGACGAAAGCGGGAAGGAAATCTAATAAAGAAGCAAGAGAAGAGGAGGCTGAAAGACAAAAGATGGAAGGTTTCCAAAGCACCATAGACATGGCATACAACATAACTACTAGGAAAAAGGCCCATAAAGGAGTTCCATCTTCTTCCTTACCAAGTAAGTAATGATCTTGGTCTCTTGGAATTGCAGAGGACTCGGGAACCCCTCGAAACCAGATGTAGTAAAGGATCTTCTCAAAATTGGTCCTCAAGATATCCTCATGCTCCAAGAGACCAAAATATATGAGGAATCTCTCCTTCTCTTAAGCAAAACCAAACTGGAAAAGCGGTAGGTCCAAGAGGTTCCTTTGGCGGGCTAGCAACATTGTGTTCTAAGGAGGAATTCTCCTTGAAAACCCCTTTTGCAACTCAACACTGGATCTTCAGTGAATTTCATCACCTTCAAAGAAAATTAACTTTTTCTCTTTCCAAGCTATACGTGCATGTTCATTATACATAGAAAAAAGACTGTTAGAACACTCTTGCACATTTTATAGAGATCTATACCCCTACGGATATTATTCTAGCGGGATATTTTAATCTAGTGATGCACCCCAAAGAGAAAAAGGGGGAAACAATGAATGAGACCCCATGCTCCATTTTGTAGAATATTTGATTCAACAATGGGACCTTGTAGATATTAATCCCAAACGGGGAAGCTACACCTGATCCAATAATAGAATAGGAGCACACCATATTGCAGCGTGACTTGATTGTTTTTTAATCGAGAGTTATCTTTTTTTAGAAAGAAAAATAATTTTCTCAAACATTCTGCCCAAGCTTGCTTCAGATCACAATCCAATTATCTTGCACTTAAAAGATGAGGAATATCTAGGACCAATTTCATTTCGATTCATCCCACTATGGATCGAGAAGGAAGGATTATTGGAAACAACCTCCAAATCTTGGAACTCCCCTATCAAAGGCTCCCTGAGGTTTGTTTGGGGACAAAATCTAAAATTCACAAAACAAACTTTAAATGACTTAATTAAAAAAGACTCCAAAACCCCCTCCTCCTCCAAGAAAAGAAGCTTTACAGGAATTGTTTTCTCTACAGATGGAATTAGAAGAAAAAGACACCACTCCCTCCGATTTAGCGAAGGAGTAACAAGCTCAATCTCTTGTTTTCCGAACTCTCCACCAAGAGGAAGAATACTAGAGACTGAAATCCTGCAGTTTGTGACTATAGGTCGGTGATCGTAACACCTCCTTCTTCCACAAGCAAACCAAAGCCAGACAATACCGCAACCATATTTTTAGTGGGAGACACAATCAAGGGGTTTGAAAAAATCAAAGAAGTTGTAGAATCTCATTTCTGCGCATTGTATACGGAGAATGTTCATTCAGACGAGGAGGTCAATATCGCTTTCCTTTCTCATATACCTGCTCTGGTTAATTATGTCGGCAAACATTATCTCTTGAATCCTTTCACTGAAGAATAAATCATCAATGTGATAAGGTTAATGGAGTCAGACAAAGCTCCAGGTCCGGACGAATTCACACTTCATTTTTATAGAGCTTGTTGTCCAATAATCAAGATTGATCTTACTCGAATGATTAGAGTATTTCACCAAAAATCCAAGATAGGAGGTTGCACCAATTCCACTTTCCTTGCTAGGATTCCCAAATAAATGAACCCTGGCTCTTTTGCTAGGCTTAGATCCATCTCGCTTTGTAATGCCTCTTATAAAATTATTTCCAAACTCTTGGCTAACAAAATCAAACCCTTGCTTGATAAGCTTATCTCTCCAAACCAGGGATGCTTTATAAAAGGAAGACAAATCATGGACAATGTGATTTTAGTTCAGGAATCCTTGCATTCCAGCAAGCTCATAAAAGAAAATTGTATGCTCATAAAACTAGACATGGAAAACGCCTTTGGCTGAGTTAAGCAATCATATTTATACAAAGTTCTTTCATCCTTTGGTTTCAGTAAAGATTTTATAAGTTTGATTAAAGATTGCATTGATAAGCCCTGGATTTCTCCTTTAGTAAATGGAAGGCCTTTAGGTTTCTTTGAAGCTACGAGAGGAATTCTCCAACGATGTCCTCTTCCCCCCTTCCTATATATCTTGATGGTTGATTCCTTGAGCAGGAAGTTGGATGCAAACATAGAATAAGGGAAAATACAAGGAATTCATTTGGAGAAAGGCCTCCCTTCTCTAAACCACACCTTATTCATTGATGACTCACTCTCTCTGGGAGGTGCCTCCTTAAAGATCGTCAGAGCTTTTAAAGAGATAATCCAAAATTACTGTCAAGCTTCAGGAGACATGGTAAATAATAGGAAAAGTGCAGTTCATAGTTGGAATGCTGACCAAACCTCAATACTTCGAATAGCCCACCTTTTGGGATTTTCAGGGTACGCTTCTTGGGAAAAAATTAATTATTTGGGCCTCCCTCTCTCCTTGGGATCTGTCAAACCCACTCTTTGGGAAAAAGTTCTCAGCAAGATTAAAATCAAAATTTTCGCCCGAGGAGGACACTGGCTCAATTATGCAAGGAAATTGGTTATGATCAAATTTGTTCTTTCTTCTCTTCCTATTTATCAATCCTCCATGATCTTAGCTCCCAAATCAATTATGGATAAAGTATCCCAACTTATCAGAGATTTCGTTTGTAAAGGAGGAAAAGGAAATAAAAATAAATTCCACCTTGTAAGTTAGGACACTGTAAAAAGACCTCTAATTGATGGAGGACTGCAGGTAAGAGATCCTTGGTTGGTAAACATGGCCCTGGACAAAAAAATTATTTGGAAATTGTTCTCCAATCGCGCTCATCCTGTAAGTAAACTTTTGAGGAAATAATACTTAAAAGGGGCCTCAATACACAATATGCAATTTGACGGAATCCCCAAAGGCACTTCAATTTGGAAACTTTGCAAAGCAGGAATAATTTTTTTTGCCAACATATGTACCACATCCCTGGGAATGGTCTTAAAACTCGTCTTTTGACGGATAACATCAAGGGTCTTCCTCCTCTTGAGAACTCGGACACCCTCTCAAATCTTAGGATCTGGTTCACCCAAAGAGGTATGAATACTCTAGCAGACATTTCTCAATGGGATAACCATGGAAACTGGCTGGAGTGGACCCTCTCGGAAGTTCCATATCGCCTTCTTCCACAAAATATTCTCCTCCTTTCATGTCTTGTAGGACTGGAACCCCTGCATCTTCATATTAAAGATAACTGGGACTGGGGGGAAATAAGAAACTACACAGCATCCCAAGGAACAAAGTAGCAAAACACCTCTCCACACTCCTCTTTGGAAAATAGTTTGGAATCCGTTTGGCCTCCCCAAAATCAATTTTTTCATTTGACTTTTAATGCATAGAAAAAATTAATGGGTGAAAATATGGTTAAACGTGGCTTCTTAGGAGCACATCGCTGCTCTTTTTGTTGTAGCAACTTGGAAACCATAGATCACCTCTTTGTGGACTGCCCCTTTTCTCTCTCTATGTGGACTATTTTACTACAGGATTTGAATTACCCCCCCCCCCCCCCCTTCTCAGATCTCAGTTGTGACTTTGTTCTCTACCTGGAATAACCGTTCTCCTTCTTCTCTATCTAGCAATCCGTTTTGAAAAGTATTTGGCTAACTCTTCTGAAAATCATTTGCTGGAAAATCTAGTTAGCCCGGAATAACATCATCTTCAATAGCCAGGGTCACACACCAACTAAAGTGGCTACCAAAGCTAAGGCCCTTCTCTTGGAAATGATAAGGAGTAAAATGAAAGATCTGGACCCCCCTTTAACTTTAGTAGATCATCTTTGGATTGGATCCTTAAATCCTGACAAGAAGACAATAATTGGAAAGCATCCAGCTTCCAAGCTAGCCTGGTCTCTCAGGAAACCGGATTTGGACTTCCAGTGTTGGTGGAAATGTCAAAACATAGAAACCATTTTCTTTGACGATGCTTCCAAAGGGAACCCCCGAGCCACAGGAGATGGCAGGGTAATCTTCTCTCCCGAAGGAACTCTAGACATTAGTTTTTGTTGGGGATTATGAAATTGTACAAACACTCATGTTGAATCTCTTGCTCTACTCAAGGAATGCCAGTTGGATCTGGTTGTGGGAATCTCAAGGGTCCAAATCTTTGGGGAATCACAAGTTCTGATCAAAATATTGCATTCAGGGAATCATTTTGGAAATGTAATCCTCAACATGATATTAGAACGGATACACCGAACTCTACAGTGCTTCTCTAAGTTCCATATATTCCACATTCTGCGCTGATCAAACCAAGAAGCAGATGAGATGGCAAATAACGGTTGCAAGTTAGATCAAGGTTTTTTAATTTTAAATGCAGAACCCATGGCCCTCCATCCCATTCCATGAGTTGGTGGGCTCTTTGGCGCCTTTCCAAAAGGAATTCTGGCAATGAAGAAGAAGAGATCCCTGTGATAATGTGTAGGCTTGTTTGACTAGTATTGAAAATGAAGACTTGCAGTTGCAGAGGTGTGAGAAAGGGACTCTGGAAGAGAAGAAGTAATTTGCAGCGGTGATCTACACTTCCTGACCGCCTCATTCCATGCTCCTAGCAACAAACTCGTTCTCATGAAACTCAGTTCCATATGACCGTTGTTTTAAGTTCCTGAAGCTCGATTTTCTTTTGTTTGTCTGTGAAAGTAAGCCATACGGTATTGAAAATTTTGGTTCTGATGCATTTAGTAAGGCATCTAGCATCTTTTCCCAAAAAATTGGCATTTGTAATCCCGACTTATTGGTCGCTTTAGGCTCTAACCGCAACTCTTCGTTTAATTCAATCTTAACCGTTTCAGTTAAAAAAAACTACCTAACATTATTTAACTTTTATCAAAGCTACCTTAAGTATATACATTACATTATGAAAAAGAAGTATATGGGATTGCTTTACCCAAAATAAGGAAAAATAAATAAATACACAATGTCATCTTAAAAGTTATTAAACCCATCTTTTTATGGTGTATAATATTATTATAATATATTGATTATAATATAATATTAGCATATATTAGTTTTAATATTAATTATTATTATATATTACTTATAATATTAGCTTCTATTACATATTGGTGTAATCTAAATATTCTATGTTTTCAACTTTTTGCTAGTATATTTTATGTGTTATTTTGTTCCGTGTATGGTTGGAAATTTTTAGAAAATCTTCGAATCACATAATTTTGTTCTCATGGGGTATGAAAGGGTGTTGAATTTATTTATGGATTGAAACACAATTTAAACACTTTTAAATTTGGATTTTACCAAAAAAAAAATATGATTCCACCAAAACCCGTAAAGTTGAAAACTTAGAATAGATAGACTACTCCATATTATATTAATTATATATTAACATTAATTACGATATTAGTTAAAAGTTATTAGACCCGATTTTCATGGTATATAGTAATATTATAATATATTAATTATAGTATAATACCAACATAGATCCATCTTAAACCTGAATCTATCAAGCACCGAGATAGATCCAATTTATTAATGTGTATTTAAGCACCGAGATAGATCCAATTTATTAATGTGTATTTGTTTATTTTTTTAAACTCAAGAGACTGGATCACTTATTTTTTTATTTATTTTACGAACTTCATGAATTTTTTAATTACTTTTAATGAAAAAATTTATTTTATTAGTCTTCATGGTTTTTTTTAATACTTTTATTTTTTATTTTTTAACATTAAGTAACTTTACAACATCTCCCCCATACTCGGTTGTAAAAAACCTAGCTCTGTGGGTGCAATTATTATATATTAGTCATAATATTAATGACTATTACTTCTATGTATTATGTATGGGCAATGTATTGCCTAAAATACAGATCTGTATATTAGTTATTATTATATATTATATTAATTAAAAGTTATTGGACCAAACTTTTCATATAATATAATAATTATAATACAATATTATTTTATATTAGTTATAATATTAATTGCTATTATTATTGTATATTATGTATTATCTAAAAGATGGATGGATATATTAGTTATGATATTAACTCTCTTTTAAGTTCAATGGAATAAGTACAGGGGACATAAGCCCCAAGGGTTAGCTCAATTGGTAAGATGTGCGTACACTCTCTTGGTTTGGGGGGAGGTCACGGGTTCTAGCCTTGAGTCCTCTGGGGTTAGGCCTTCTGCCATCCTAGGATGGCAGGGGACATATTGAATATTACTCACCTGTTATTTGTAAAGGACATTTTGGTTTTTTGTGATGGTACCACAAAGAATGGGGAAAAGCTGGCTGAAATTCTAAATAGCTTTTGCAAAGCATCAGTGAAGTCTATAAATGTTGATAAATCTTTGTTTTGGGAAGCTGAACCGAGTAAAGAAGAAATTCTTGTATATAGAAGCTTGCTTGGCTTTCAGGGGAAAAAACTTGAAATCAGGGTTGAAGTACCGAGGGTTTAATCTTAAGCCAGAGGACTATGGGATTAATGACTGGAATTGGCTTATTCTGAAATGTGAAAGAAGAATTTCGAACTAGAGCATGAGATGGCTCTCCAAAGGAGGTATGCTCGTCTTAATTCAGGCATTTTTTACTGCTATTCCAGTATGGATTTCTAAAGAAATTCTCAACAAATTGGAATCTTTATGTATGAAGTTCTTTTGGTCCAGGGAGACAGAGAAGAAGGGTTTTGAATGGACAAAATGGAAAAATATCTCCTGAAAAAATGGGGTGGCTTGGGTGTCAAAATCTTACATGCTTTCTCTAAATCCCTTGCGGCTAAAGGCATATCCCTTGCGGCTAAAGGCATTTGGCGAGTTATAGAAGGCAATGGGTTGTGGGCAAAAGTTGTAAGGAATAAGTACATCAATCCTCTTTCTATGCTGGAGTGGATTATGAAACCCTCTAAAAATCAGAAAAACTCTTCTTCTTTATGGAAAGCTTCATTACTTTTTTTTTTTCTGTCATTGGTGATGATCTTATGTGGAAAGTATGCAACGTTAGAGTTGGGATTGACCCCTGGGTAGGGAGCGGGTCGGAGCATGGATTCTCAGAAGCTTATTAAATAAGTTACATGATAAGGGAATGGTTTTCTTGAAAGATATCTATGTGTACAACTCAGTTGATCCATGGGGCCAAAACTGGATGGATGTTGTGCAAATGGGAATCAGTGCGGAGGAGAGAGGCACTTGGGAAGATTTTATAGCAAATTTAAAGTTCAATCATATTAAAATTAGAACAATCCTAATGAACGGGTTTGGTCTGGGGCTGAAAATGGTCGTTATACCCCCAAGGAAGGCTATAAATCCATTATGGGGAACGCCCTCGCTGGAACTGAACAGATTTGGTGGTGAAAAACCATTTGGGAATTAAACTGCCCCAAAAGAATGAAAATCTTTCTCTGGTTTGTCCTATCGAACAAAGCGCTTACCTGGGATCATATGCAAAGGAGGAGATGGGAGTGACCTAATAGATGATGTTTATGCAGAGAGAATGAGGAAATAAATTCTCATATAGCTAAGGAATGCAATTTTACTGAGAAGATGTGGAAAGAAATGGTGATCTCAGAAGCTCTAAAAACTGTTGGACTGGTTCGAATGTGGAAGAAAGCCTTCATAACTAGTCTTGTAATATCATTACTGAAGAGTTTAGAGCCTTCCTGACGATTGTGATATGGAATGTATGGATGGCCAGGAACAAAAACATTTTTGAAGATCTAGAGTGACCGATGTTTCTATGCACAGCCCGTTGTTTGTCCACTATATATTTATTTCGGCAAGCTGGAGAGATAGAACATTTAAAGCTTGGGACTTGATGTAGAATTTCTGACTGCTTTCTTCAATGGAGCAGCCATGGCCTCTAGAGGCTTATGTGGAGCTAGAGGCTTAATTTGCATGTCTGAAATGGAAAAAATATCTTTCAGAGTAGGGATGCGCAACAAAACAAATAGTTATGCAGAGCTTTCAACACTTTGGTTGATTTTGAAACTAGCGATCAGAAAAGGTATATCTAAGTTGAAAGTATTTGGGGATTCTCTGCTTGTAATCAACTAAATGAATAATAAAAGTTTTTGTCATAACATTTATCTTACAACTATTGTGGAGAATATAAAAAATCTAAGGGCAGTTTTGAGGAGATACCATTCACACATATTACCAGAGAACATAACTCTGAAGTGGAAGAAATATGAAAAGAGGCATTTTTTATCATTAACTTGAATGGTCAATCAAATCAAGGAAAGTATTAATTATATTTTGTGGTTAGTTAAAACTATGCAATGAATTAAATTTTAAAGAATGAAAGTTTCTAAGAATGGTAAGCTGAAAGATTATTTGAGAAGAATCTGTAAGCTATCACTGAAAATGCTAAAAGCATCTGAATTATGTAATATTTTATAAATGAATATTATGGTTTTTTTTTCTTGGAATTTTTTGATTTTATTTTCAAAGCAAAAAATACAACTTTATATTATAAAAAGTTGTGTCTTACATAATACAAATTTCCAAAAAGAGTCCACCATCATATAGCTATCTTAGCTAGCCTAAAACATCCTAAGAAACTCAAAACCCAAATGTCCTAAAAAAAGAAGCTACTTTCAAAAGTCACAACTCCTAACCATCAAAACAAAAACTTTGCTCAAAACATCCTAAGAAACTCAAAACCCAAATGTCCTAAAAAAAGAAGCTACTTTCAAAAGTCACAACTCCTAACCATCAAAACAAAAGCTTTGCTCAAAACTGCAAAAACATGAGCTACATGTAAAAATGTAGTCAAACTCATACATAACTCAATCTGCTTGAATGAGAAAAAGATCCATTCCTCCAAACCTCACAATGAATGTAACCATCCATTTCTCCTATCCCTTTTTTTGATAATTTGTGTGCAATGCAATTGCATTCTCTGTAAATATGCAGAAACGAAATATCATTAAAATTTGACATCAAAGGTCTAACTTAAAACATCCAAGGAGTCACAGACAAATATTGAAGATTTGTAAACCCCTTTGGCGAATTGATCAAAACTTGAGAGTCGACAACTATATGAATGTCCTTTATCCTCCAATTCTTAGCCATGAAGAGAAGTGGAAGAGAATACCCCATAATGCCAAAAGCGCTCCTCTAGTATTCGAACCTCTTCCCACTTCCATCCAACACTTGACAACATAATTCAAATTGATTTTAATAACCAAGCCCACCCCACAAATTCCTCCTCGCCGAATGCCATCAAAAAACCCTACTGGAAAGTCCAAGAACAATGATGGACAACAAAGAGATCTAGGATCCTTAGAATATTTTTTCTTAAACCATTCAGAAAATATCCCATAATATTAAAACTAACAAACCCAAAATCACTAACCCTGTCATGAAAAATAACTCTATTACGAGCCTTCCAAACTTCCCAAAGAATAAAGAAAGGGAGAGATCTAAGTCTTTTCTCACAAATGAACCAATTTTTGAGATTGTCTTCCAAAGAAAGACCATCCCAATCCACACTGAAATTGAATTTTATTTTCAAATTCGACCAAACTTCCTTGAATAAAATACAAGATCCAAAAAAGTGTCGACTAGATTCCTCATTCATTTTGCAAAATATGCATCTACCTGGGCCCAAAAAGTCTTTTATTCGCAAAACATCCCAGGTTAGAATTTTTCTTTTTATACATAACCACATGAATGTTTTAATTTTAAAAGGAATATCCTCTTTCCAAATCCACTTGGTCCACCAACTAGAACTATCTATAGCTTCCTCCTCAATATTCAAATCATAAGCCAACTTCATAGTTACTTCCCCAATATTTTAATCATGTATCCAAACTAGACAATCCGGTTTGAATGATATTCCCACCTGGATTAGCCTGTGAAGATATATGTTCCATTCTTCTGCTAATTGACCATTTAAATCTAATTCTAGCGTTGTCACCCATGATTAGTGCCATGATCCCATCTAATCGATGCATGTTTCAAAACCAAAATATCCCTTTTGTGTAATTATGCTAACAACATCATAGAAAGTTTATATCCATCCTGAAGAACCACAATAGGATCAATTCCTACACAAACTTGATTTCCACGACCAATAGTCCAACAAATGACTTGGTTTATAATAGGAAATCTTTTTAACAAACTATTCCAGAGGAAGATAGATTCTTTTTTTTTTCAATCTGTGATTCCTAAACCAATATTCTGGACTCATCCTATTTAAATATTTTTCTTTTATAACCTTTCCCCATAAGTCAGAATTGAAAAGACTTCACCATAAAAATTTAGCACAAAGAGCTTAGTTAAACCAAAACAAGTTCTTTATCCCCCAACCACCTTTGTTCTTTGGCTTTGATCAAACCTCCCTTGCAGATAAATGGAATTTATCTGAGTCTAAATTACTCACCCACAAGAACTAAAACATCATTTTTATGATTGTCGAGATCACCAAAACCAAAACACTGTATAAAGAGAGCCATAAAACATGAACACTCTGTAATACTGAAGATACCAGGGTTAATCTTCCACCCAACGACAACCATCGAAATGTCCAACAATATTTTTTCCTATGAATTCGCCTTATGAGCCAGCCCCATTATTTTCTATTGTAACCATTTGGTTTTATATAAAAACCAAGATATTTGAAACCCTCATTAAACTCCACAATTTTATAATGAAAGATCTACGAGATTTTTAATTTAAGGTCCTCATCATCACAAGCATAAATGAAACACAACTTATTAGCATTGAATTCTAACCCCGACACATTACAGAAAATATAAGTAATGTCCTGAAAAAACTCCATTCTGCAACATACTCTTGACCAAAGAGGAGAATATCATCAACAAATAAAATGTGACTAATAAACATTGACCTTGCAATTTTTATACCCTCGATTTCTTTCTTCTCTTTTTACATTTTTAATGAGTAAACTTATTCCTTCAATAGCAAGAATTAATAGATAAGGGGACAAGGGAGAACCTTGTCTAATTCCCCTATTACCCATGAAAAAGTGAGTAGGAGACCCATTGATCAGAACCACAAAACTTTTTGAAGCAATGCATCCCATAATCCAAGAGGTAACCTCATAAGACAGACCAATCTGAATAAGAATGAGTCTTAGATATGCCCATTCAATTCGATCATAGGCCCTGATAAGATCCATCTTGAGAAAAAATGCCTTTTGCTTGCACTTTTTCATAGAATGAAGACATTTTTTAGCAATACCTACTACATCTAAAATTTGCTTGTTACGTAAGAACCCAAATTGATTAGTTGATATAAACTTACCCAGAATAGGTTTCAACCTTTAAACTATAGTTTTTGTTATAATCTATACAAAAGATTACACAAAGAAATAGGTCTATAGTCGTTGAAAGACTCATGCTTGTCTTTCTTTGGAATACTGTAATATAAGTATAATTTAAGGAACCTAGAACCACCCCCAATCTTTTGGACTCATCAATTGCTTCAATAATCTCATTTCCAATTAAATCATAAAAGTGAAAGTAAAATTCCACTATCCACCCATCTGGACCGAGACACTTGTCTTTGGTGAAATTTGAAAGAACATTTTTGACCTCTTTAGAAGAAATATACTTCATGGTCCTCTCACAATCTTCATCTTCAAAGTACTGAGGACATTTTTTCATTTTTTTCAATTGATTTTCCAAATTTGCAGTCTGAGACTTTGAATAAATACCCTGAAAATAATCAACTGCAACATTTTTTTAAAGCTTTATTTTCACTACATAACTCACCCTGATTATCCTTTAATTCCCAAATAGAACTCTTAAGCTTTCTCTGATTGGTGAATCTATGAAAAAAAATTGTATTATTGTCCCTCGCTTCCATCCATACCGCCCTACTTTTCTATCTCCGAGTTTCTTCTTTTTTCTTTAGTAACTTCTCTTTTTTTATATCGAGCCTCAATAATCTTTCTTTTCTCTCTGTAGAAAAGAAAACATCACCAACTTCACTCGATAGTCTTTGATATTCTTCATCAATAGTAGCGAGTTCCTTCTCATTCTCCGCTTTCCTATATTTTTCCCATTTTCGAACCTCAATTTTCTACAAATTTAATTTCTACACAATTCTATTCAAAGGAGACAACACATTATCAACATTCATATTTCTCCAAGTTTCATGAACAAAAGTACAAAAACCTTCCTCCTCCAGTGACACAAGGTTAAATTTGAAAGGATAATGGACAAGTTCAATGCCAAAATACGGCTTTAGAATGACTGCCTTATGATCATATATGTCTATAGAATAAGCCCAAGTTCTATACCTTCCAAATCTTCACATAGATCCTCTGCAATTAAATATCTGTCAAGACGTTTTGCAATACCTATAACCCCACACTGTCCATTTGACCAAGTTGGTACAAAAACATTAGTAACTATATTAATGAACCTTGCATTTTTAAAATAAGACAAAAAATAATCAGAAAGTGGATTCACATTGTTTCCCCCACCCCAAACTTCCTCTGGAGATACAGTAAGATTTAAATTCCCCACCAAAATAAGAACATTATCCTTCATAATACTAGACTGAAACACCTGATCCCAAAATAACCTCCTATCATGATAAGGAGCATAAATATTTAGGATTCTAACAACATTTTTATAACCCTTTAATTTACCTTCCACCATAATGCATGCAAATGTAACATATGCTTGCAATTGTAAATATTATATATTAGTTATAAGTCATTATCATGATGATGATGATGATGGTTAACGTCCACTCAGATCAAACTTTGGTCTATCGGACCCAAAGAAATGCATTATTTAGTTTGTTTTAAAATTGCATTTCTATGCTCAAAGAGATTGGAGAGAAGCATCCTGAGCTCACTATAATTTTGACAAGTTAAAAGGCTGGGAAGGTCAAAATTACAATAGAGATTATGAAACTGAGATCTAATGTGGGTGTACGCAGGGCATTCTAAGAGGAAGTGTTTTTCATCCTCAATGTTCATATTCTCACAGAGATGGAAAATCCTTTCTACCCATGGTGTTTTAGGAACTTCCCAACGACCAGTTTCACTATGAAGCTCATAAGAGTTCGTTCTTATCTTGGCTATATTAATTTTTTTCTTTGATCTAGTTAAAACCGAGAGAAACTTTTGATCTCCTAGAGTAGGGTGATGACCTCCTTATAATATCTTAATTTTCTTTTATCCTCTAAATATTTCTCACACCACATTTTCTCCTTAAACTTAGAAGTGACAATATTTTTAATGTTATTTATATTTTGTAATGCAACATTTTCGTCAATCTCCCAACGTTTAACCAAGCCCTGGTATATTTATACCAACCTCGCTTGAGCCTTAGGTGGTTTTGGCTAGAATTTAAAGCTAGTTTAGGAAGTCTATGGTCTCACATGTTATTGATTTTGTGCTTGTACAACAAGAGCCTAGTCATAGCTAGGCTCTCGATAGGAAAAAGACCCACTTCTATAAGGAGAATAGGGTAGGGTGTATTGCTTTTAATTTTGAGGTTATACGTTATAAAACGCTCCTGGATTTGCTCAATCTTTCTCCAGGATTCTCTAGAGATACTACAACCCCAAACCTCACACCCATACAAGATAACAGGAGTGAGTAAAGTTTCAAAGAGGAGCTTCTTTTTATCCCACATCATAAGGTTTGCTGCTTTACAATTATTCTCAAGACCAAAATAAGATTTCCACCTTCCATTAATCCTTTTATTAATTCTATAGTTCCATTTGAGCTTGTGATGAATATCAATTCCTCGGCACTTGTAAGAAGACACTTCCTCCAAGTTGCTATTGTCATACACAAAATTAGCCTTAAGTGTCGTTCTTGGATTTGATAATCATAACTTTTGTTATGTCATTGTTAACAGTCAAACCCATGGTAGAGAAAAAATCCTTAAGAAGCCTTAGTTTCTTATCAAGATCAAATAGATACCTTGCCAGAAGAACAATATCATCAGCATAGAGAAGAAGGATGATGACTATTCCAGATAAGTATTAAATTGAGCACATAGATCTGTGGACAAACACACAACTCACATGATAGATCACACAATTTACTCAGTTATTGAAGAATGAACAGTGCAAAAATGGCTTGCAGCTGTGAATGCTTTTCATTAATCAAAGAGTAATTAGATAGATAATTACAATGAAGTACAATGGCTTTAATAGCCACAAGCAATTCGAATCCACATGAGGAAGTTCGAATTGATTAGACTCTACTTGACTGTAGGTAACCAAGACCTTGTCTAAATCACTATCGGAGGACCCAATAGTTAACTGACCTTGTCTAAACCATAACCGGAGTTCATCGAAGCTCTAAAACATAACTCAAGTGTTACATTCAGTGTTGACTAAGGTTAACTGACAGTGTTAGGTGAGAAATGCGCCCCACATGTGTTTAGTCAAGTAAACCTAGCGCTAACTGAATGTAGAGGACTAGAAATGAATGTAACTGACTCCTAACTTAGCTTGACTAGTCATTAACTGAAGTGAACTGAACTTGGTTGGTTTTGGCACTCCCAGTGGCTTCCTAAATTGTAGGGATTGGTATAGGAGGCTCCTAAACTGATGCAATCAAGTGCAATCAGTGGCAGTGAGCCTCAATTAGTGTTCCCCACACTTTAGTAACTGAAACATGTGCCCCAATTAGGTCAAGTGGACTCAATGGTGTTAATGACTATAAATAG
This sequence comes from Pseudotsuga menziesii, assembly GCA_001517045.1. NCBI lineage: Eukaryota > Viridiplantae > Streptophyta > Pinopsida > Pinales > Pinaceae > Pseudotsuga > Pseudotsuga menziesii. The sequence continues at coordinate 100,986 of LPNX011175029.1, forward strand.
ACTGGATGGACTCCCGATTTAGACATGACTCCCGATTTAGACATATGACCAAATTTGGACAAGGGAGGATTAATAATCCTAACACCCCCCCTGAATGCTAACTTGGACAATCTGTGGGCCCTGGTAACTAAGACCATAGGTCACCCATTACATTAATTAAAGTAAAGTAACTGCTCAAAAACAAGGTGCTGGGGAAAAACCACATGGGAAAAAATCCCCCCCTCTAATTAAGCAGGTAGAATCAGGATCAATCTGGTTCTTCTGTGCATAGGTATCCTGGGGCCTGGCATGTGAACCTCTCCATCATTATATCTAGAGGAATCTTCCTCTTTGGAAGAATAATGATATGCTCAACTAAATCAGAAATATAGACAGCTGTCGGATGAAGACTGGACCCATGTAGAGCAACTGAAGTCAACTGAAAAGTGAGAAAAGGTTCATGAGAATTCAGAGAACATGAGGAACACTCAAGAAACTGATATGTTTCATCCATGAACAGCAAACCATGATTGGTAAGAACAGCCCCAAGTGTTAGGAGCAGGTGTCCAGGCGGATGCAGAAAATCTTCCTCTTTACTAGTTATGTGAGGAGATGAGCATGTGATCAATGGTAGAGAAGCACTGGGACTGTTGAGAGCGAATGCTTGAGCTCCATAGTATGATATAGATTCTGAAATAGATAATGAATCACATAATAAAATATCAGCAACCTCATATGAGGAAACTAACACCAAATCCCCATCAACAGTTTT
>LPNX011175029.1:111108-170044 GCA_001517045.1 Pseudotsuga menziesii
TTGTCCATCCGGATGAAGTTGGAAAGACGGGAACGAGAAGTTAAAAAAGACATGAAGATGGAGGAGAAGCAGATAAATCAGGTGATGACATGGATGTATCATTTGATTGTGAATTTAATTTATCTGCTAACTTTGAACCAACTTCCTTTGAAGAAGCTTCTACTCGAGTTGAGTGGAAAGAAGCTATGCAAAATGAGTATGATGCACTCATGAAAAATGGAACTTGGAAGCTGGTTGACCCTCCAGTTGGAACCAAACCAATTGGCTGCAAGTGGGTGTACAAGAACAAATACAGATCAGATGGCTCACTTGACAAGCACAAAGCGAGGCTTGTAGCAAAAGGCTATGCACAGAAAGAAGGAATTGACTATGAAGAAACGTTTTCTCCTACAGCAAAATGGGCTACCATCCGTACCTTACTCTCTTCAGCTGCTCAGAATGGGTGGAAAGTTCATCAGATGGATGTGAAGACTGCTTTCTTGAATGGAGACTTGAAAGAGAATGTCTTCATGTCTCAGCCAGAAGGCTTTGTTGTGAAAGGGAAGGAACAAAAGGTATGCAAGCTTGTCAAATCCTTGTATGGCCTAAAACAAGCGCCTCGCGCATGGTATGAAAAATTAACCGAGCATCTTTTGAAGTTAAATTTCAAACATTTTGATCTTGATGATGCAACACTGTTTATAAAGAAAGTTGGAATATCTGTTGTGTATCTTGTGGTGTACGTAGATGATCTTTTGATGATGGGGAACAATGAGAGCTATATAGCATCCATAAAGAAAGATTTGAAAAATATCTTTGAAATGATAGATATGGGACATCTCCACTATTACTTAGGAATTGAAGTCACTCAACATCCTAAGTACATATTCCTATCTCAGAAAAAATATGTTGGAGAACTACTAGACAAATTTTGCATGACAGAATGCAACCCTATCTCTACTCCAATGGAACAGAAAATGAAGCTCACATCAAGCGAAGGAAAATAATTTGAAGATGCGACCAAGTATCGACAACTTGTAGGAAGACTTATCTACCTTACAACAACTAGACTAGATATTTCTTAAGTTGTTGGCATACTTTCAAGGTTCATGCATAAACCTTGTGAAGGACACTGGTCAGCTGCAAAAAGAGTTCTAAGATACTTGAAGGGGACTCAATACGTTGGACTCAAGTACTCTAAGGTGGATGACTTCAAACTTATTGGGTACTCAGACTCAGATTTTGATGGCGATAAGGAGATAGGAGTATCAACTTCTGGATACACTATGAGTCTTGGATCAACAGCTGTCCCATGGAGATCACGCAAACAGTCAGTTCCGGCAGATTCAACAACAGAAGCAGAATATGTGGTTGTAGCTGAAGCAACGAAAGAAATAGTATGGCTCAGGAAGATACTTGAAGATTTGCAAGAAAAACAAGAGAACTCCACTCCATTATTGATCGACAATACTTCTGCAATCAAGCTGGCTAAGAATCCCAAATTCCATGATTGAACCAAACACATCAACACAAAGTATCATTTGATTCGACATCATATAGAGGCCAAGACAGTCCATCTTTGAAATTGTTCCACAAATGATCAAGTTGTAGACATCTTCACCAAAGCGCTTGGACGAGAAAAGTTTGAAAGATTCAGAAACATGCTCGGACTTACTAACACCCCTTCGGATTAAGGGGGGGATTGTTGGAATATAATCCATCGGGATTATACGTTATTGTAAATATTAGGAATATGAAGAGACTCTCGGATGTGTGATCCCAAGAGTCATTGTAAATGTATAAATAAAGGCATTCTATGGAGAAATAATATGAATTCGGGAGTTATTCCTGACAATAATATTAATATATATTAGTTATAATATTAATTATTGCATATATGAGCTAGGTATTACTTAAAATTAGTTAGTATTTAAGTTTTATTATTAATGCTTAAGATAATTTTGGGTAGCTAAGGCAACATGTAGACAAATTATATTATTAAAACATTTCATCTATCCCCAAATTATATAATAAAAATTGCCTCAAACATGTACCTCTTTTGAATTTTGAATTTTAAAGCATTTTGATTTACTAATACATGAAGCCCATTTTTCATTCAATTTTTTTCTAATGACCATAATAACCAAACAAGAGAGAAATATGTCAAATAACAAATTAAATATAATAAAAGAAGTAGAAACTAAAAAAATTGAAAATTTTATATAGAACCCCAACTGTAGAAATGTATAACAATATATATTCTCAAACCTAACCACCTTATAATTATCAAAGAGACATTAGACGGTTGACATGTGGCATGGAAATTATCACTCCTTTCAAACCCTTCACAACATAACCCCTTTTGTTCATAACAAGTCATTCCATATTTGCAGTTTTATATAGGGAAATTTACATGATTGCATCATGGTAACATTATCACATTCATCAGAAAACTTGGGAATTATTAAATTCTCATCCTAAGAAAACTTGGGAATTATTAAATTCCCTTGATTAGAGAAACATTCTCTAGTAGAGCTTTGGCCTCAACACCTACATATATACAGTGTTTTTTTTATATGAAACAGTGTAAGGAAATCCACACATATGGAATATTTGCATGTCATATTGTGTACAACAAAAGAGTTAAAAATGAGATATTCTAGTTTTATTGATTAACTTACACTGAATATAAATCATAAAGACAAATTATTGTCACATGACATAGGTTTAATTTTATAAGAATGCATGGTAGTTGATTAGTAAGATATATTACACATAGTACTTAGCTCTTGTTCATTAATTTCTATGGGGTTCCATATGGATATATAAAAATTTGGTGCTCCAAGGTACAATTGATATATTAAAGGACCACTAATCACATGTAGAGCACAAACGCATGCTTTTATAAAGTTACATTATGTAAAGGTAATGAGTGTGTGTTGAGAATCATGCTTGAATGTGTGTTGGGAATCATGTCTATATTTTCCAATAAGGAACCCATTATAGGTACCAACAAATTGGGTGACACTAACATAAATGTAGGGAATATTTTTTCTGTCGACATGGATTTGAGGTAGTGACTCGTTAGAAGTTTGAATTTACATGTGTTAGAGAGCTTATGCAAATTGTCATTGAAGGCATAATGGAGGTGTTGATAAATGATTCTCTAATTGGTGACAATGTGCTATATTTGATGCTAATTTTTGGAACCCAAATGTGATTTAATGTTTTGAATAATTTACTTGCAATTATTAACATAAAAATACACTGAGTTCTAGCAAATTACACATCGAAAACAATAAGGAAATCACATACATTTGACACTTAGATTTACCCTAGAAAACCCCAACTAGGGAAAAACCAATAAACAGTGATTTATTAAATAATAAAATCTTGGGTTTTTGCACTTGTCCTCTGAACTTTCCCCTGCACCTGTGTGACTTGGATGAAAGTTCGTCTCCAACCAATCAATGAGATATCACTCACTCTGTGTGACTGTTGTGTGTCTCAGCCTCTCCTTAGGATTCCTTTTATATCTTCTCAATAACCAAAACCCTAACCCTAGATCTCCAAAGTGATCAACGATTGAGATTAGATCTCAAAGCTCACTAAAGATCAACGATTGTGACTTAAATTTTTAGTCATTAGCCAACATTAAGGTTTTTTAACAAAAAATGTTGAAAAACTTTTATAAAAGAAGAGAAACTAACTGCTACAATAATCTGGCCACAAACTTCTCCCAGAATAAGACCAACTCCATGCCTCCTTGTGCTTCCTTTTCCATTCTATTTTTTTCATTATAATTTCATCTTCTATGAGTACTGTAGCTCCTTACAAATTGCCCAGGCAGAAGAATACAAAAGAACAACATTCCGGAAATGTAGTGGAGTTGTACACTATAAAGGGATCCAATTTCTCTCGTAGGCCTGTTGATCACATAATAGGTCTCCACAATCTAGTCCCACTCCCTTATTGGCCATAATGTCTGCTTGTTTATTATTTTCTCTCAAAACGTGAAGGAAGTTGATAGCTATGTAATCATTTACAATACGTTTTAAGAGATGATGTGTCTTCGTAACTAGATTCTTTCGGTTCCTCATTAGTTTCTGCTCTTCCCCAATGACCATACATGATTCACCGAAGATCACCAGTTCCTCAATGCCATCTTTCCTTGCCAGCTCCAGGCCTTTTATTAAAGCTAACCATTCTTCCCCATTGTTAGTATTCCTGTCAATTCCCCAAGCGTACTCTTTCAGCTTGATCCCTTTAAAATTTAAGTAGACTCCCCTTGCTCCTGCCATCCTAGGGTTTCCTTTCAAGGCTCCATCAAAGAACAAAGAACTACAACCAAGTTTCTTCCACCAGCTTTTGAAATATTCTGATTTCATTCTTATTTGGCAAGCTTGCAAAATTAACTCTTTTTTGGGTTGAATCCATGGTAGATGTGGCGGGAGGATTAGAAAATCAAAGGCCCAAACTCTTTCTTCTACTGTCAAAGGTTCCTTGCTAATGTTGTTCATTCCCCTCGTGGATAAAAATTCCACCTAAAGAGTCTTTACAGCTGCTACAAATTTTCCCAGACTATTTTTTCCCCTCAAAGATCTCTTTATTTCTTGTTGTCCATATCTTCCAGCAGATATATCTTGGAAGAGCTTCCCAAGCCCTCACAAAATATGGTTTATTGAAAAGTGATCCTTGATAATAGTCCTTCCAACAAGCAAATAGATCATTCCAGTCTGTTGGAAATGTCAAATCGAATTGCAGATATTTGTAATCTTGGTGCCATACCTCTCTAGAGAATTTGCAATCTAAGAAAAGATGTTCAAGAGATTCCTCCAATTCTTTGTAGAGAATACATCTCAAAGGGCCTTCCATACCTATTTTTCTTATATTCTCTGTTGTTAGCGTTTTGCGAGGGGCTAGTATCCAAAAAAACACGTTGATTTTAGGCAGACCGTCTTTATTCCAAATCTTGTTCCACTTCCTGTCGATGTTGCAGCTGCTATGAACACCATCCACTGAACTGTAGCCTTCCTTCACCGTATAGCCCGATTTTCCCTAGCCTCTTTCATCCTTCAGCGTGTGGTGGATTGGAGTTGACAGCACCGAGATGAGTGCAAGGTAATCTATTTTTGAGTTGGTTGATCTCCAAATCGAGCCAACCATCCCATCTATCATTGTTTGTCCAGGCTAAAAGATCGTGCAGGGTGAGGATATTCATACTATCCAAACGCTGCTTTAATTATGGGAACGCCTACAGTAAGTTGGTAGGGGATGCGGTTCCACATTTATCAAACCAGATTTTGATTTCCTTCCCATTTCCTGGTGTCCAATACAGATGCTCACTTATGATATGCGCAACACTCTTACACAACTCCCAAACCGACAAACCTTTTCTGTCAATGTTGATCTTGTCCACACATCTCTTTCTGGTTCCATCCATATATTTTTTTTGCATGATTTCCTTCTGCCACACTCTTTTTCCTATCACAATTATCCATAGAATTTTAGCTCCAAGAGCTAAGTTCATTTTGCTTGGATCTCGTATTCCTGCTACTCCGTAGATTTTTGGCCTGCAAACAGTTTCTCAATTCACTAAGTGAATTTTTTTAAGTTGTTTGATTTGCCTCCTTGCCACATAAATCTTCTGATTTCTTTTGAAAAGTCTTTCATTATTATTTTGGGGGCTAGAGAGATCGAGCAGACGTAAATGGGGTAGGCAGAGAGAATGGAGCTGATATGGATAGGTTTTCCAGCCGGATTAAGCCACCTTGTCCCCCATGAGTTAATTTTGTTCTTGATCTTGTCAATCATCCCTTGTCAGTCAACAACCCTTTTCTTCCCTTTGAAGATTGGGATCCCTAGGTAATTGAAGGAATTCCATGTTATGTTTCCTTTGCATCCAAGGGTCCTTGCTATCTTTTCCATCGTCCGGTGGGGCAGTTCCAACTGTATACTTTTGACTTGGTTGAGTTCACTTTACCATTGGTTGCTTTGAGGAAAGTAGATAGAGCACATTTGAATCTCTTTGCAATTGTAGTAGATTCTCCTCTTAACAGAATTATATCATCAACAAACTATGCATGGTTGGTAGCTTTCACTCCTCTGGCTATCTTCAAGCCTTTTAAATCACCAGACTCCTGCAAATGTTGTAGCTTTCTGCTCATAGATTCAACCACCAGGAGGTAAAGGAATGGGGACATCAGGAAGCCTTTGCGGAGTCCCTTGGTTTCCTAAAATAATTTGGAGGGTCTACTATTTACTAATGGTGCGATCCATGACCTACTTATACATGCTTTTAACCATCTTACAAATCTCTTGGAAAATCCAAACTTGGACATGATTTCAAAGAGAAAAAAATGATTTACTCTATCGAATGCATTTGCCATGTCCAGTTTAATAGCCATACCTTGTTTCTTTCTTTCCATGCTGGAGTGTATAGATTCCTGAACAATAATAATATTGTCCAGAATCTGACACCCCGCTACAAAACCTCCTTGTGAATATGAGATGAGACAGCCCATGATGCTTTTCATTCTTGTGGCCAAGATTTTCGACAGGATTTTATATGAAGTGTTGCATAATGAGATTGGCCTAAGTATATCAAGCGTAAGAGGACTCTTTTATTTTGGAATTAAGGCCAGGAAGGATGAGTTAGTGGCCCCACCGATCTTGTCTTTTTTCCTTGTCCAATTTAGCATTTTCTTCAGGTATTCTTTTATTATATCCCACGCTGCTCTATAAAAATTTATTGTGAAACCGTCTGGCCTAGGTGCTTTATCAGCATGGAGTGACAAGATTGCATTTCTTATCTCATATTCCATGATAGGTTTCGACAACTCTCTATTCTCTGCGTCTTTTGTGAGAAAAGGTATACCATGGAGTAAATCCACTTGTGCTTCTGAATTTGTCTCTCCAATGTCCACGTAGAGCTCTTGAAAGTGAGTGAAAGCGTGATCCTTTAATTCTTCTTTCCATGATTATCTTTCATCTCCTTGATGGCGTTATAAGTTTGCTGAACCTTGGTTTGCTTATGAAAGTACTCAGTGTTGTTGTCTCCTCCTTTCAGCCGCGCCTGTTTGGATTTTATTCTCCATACCTCTTCTATCTGCCTTGCAACATTTAGAATTTTGGTATTCAACTCTTTATCCTGCTTCAGATGCACTGGAGTCACCTCATCCGCTTCGATTCTAGATTATATAGCAGCTAAATCACTTTGGAGTTTGATTTTGTGATTATTTGGATTCTTGAAACCTTCCTTAATCCATTTCTTTAAGGCATATCTCACTGATGTTAATTTGATTCCCAAATGTAACTGGGTGATCCGTAGTGTTGAAGATTCCAATACCTTTGGATTAAATCCATAATGCTATCATCGTGCAACTAGATCAGGTTGAATCTGAAAGGAATGGCCCCAAGATTGATTGGAGGGGATAAAATCATAGAAATTGGCTTGTGGTCTGAGATTGCTAAAGGGAGAGCGAGAGAGGTTGGGAGGAGGTATTTCTACAAGAGGGTGGATCTTACTAGATATATGTCAAGCATTGTCGCTATATGTCCAATTCTAGTTCTTTTGTTGCTCCATGTGTACTTTTCGTTCTTCAATGGAATGTCCAGTAGATCAAGATCCGCCATTAAGTCCTTCATCTTCTCACCAAAAGGGTCCCTAACCTTTGTTCCTCCACACTTCTCGAATTGTGACTTAGTGGTATTGAAGTCCCTAGCAATGATGAGATATTTTCCACGCAGATCCTCCTTTAGTTTGTTGAGATCATCCCAAAATGTTGTCTTGTCCCTGTAGCGTGTTGGCCCGTATACATTACAAATGTATACAGAGGTTGAGTCCTCCTTTTCCTGAATTTCTGTCAATAACCAGTGATGGCTTTCCCTAATTGATTTGACCACAAATTTACCTGAGATTATGGTGGCTATTCCCCCAGATGCTCCCTTGGAGCTTATGTCTTTACCTTTGCTATTTTTCCAGAACATACATGAAAGTGTCATAGCCTCCACATCTTGCATTTTTGTCTCCTAGAGCAACAGTATGTCTGGCCTCTCAGATTTGATTATCTCTTTTATTGCTTCTGCTTTGCTTAAGCCTCCTGGACCCCTACAGTTCCAAGAGATGATTTTCAACAGTTCTTTAATGATTGAGATCCTGCTGGGGATCTATCATATGTTCTTGCCCCTCCTGTACTTTTAGGATACTGGAGGAGTTTCGTTTCCTCGAGACTTCTCTGTCTCCCTAGATCTAACTCTCTTTCTGCTTCTTGTTCTCTTAGGTATCTTCGTGACTTTCTTCCTCTGGTATTTGGATGCAAGGATACTTCATGTGATTCATGTGATCCTTGTGCAGGTGATCATTCTGGGGAGAAACCCTGTGGTGTGACTTTGTTATGTTTTACCATCTCTACCTAGGTTCTCCCTGGTGTTGTAGACCCTTCCGAAGCTTTTTCGTTCCTTTCATTTCTGGGAGATAGAGGAGGGACACTCGTGGCTGCATGGGTTTCTTCTTCTTCTATTTCAGCTGATATTATTTCCAAGGGGGGGATTTCTCCCTCTTCCATAAGCAGTGCCTAGAATTTGTTACTAGTCAAGATTTCTTTTCATTCTTTAGGATTTTCCTTGCTTATCTTTGGATGCACCTCAGTTGATATTGGAGGAGTTTTTCTTCCCCTTTTTGTTTGCTTCCATCCTTCCTCTTGATTTTTTTTTTGAAGTTTCTTGAACTACCTTTGGGCATTTTTTGATGAAGTGACAATACTCATGGAACTTCTTGCACTTGAAAGGTAGTTGTTCATAGTCTACCTTTTGCATGTGTTCCCATCTGTCCATGTATAGGTTTACGACTTCTGGCAGGCCTTTCTACAAATCTACTTCTACGCAGATCCTTGCACAGGAAAACAAAGGGCCCTTTGGTTATGCTTTGTCAATGTAATTGCCGAGAGAGTTCCCTATTGCTTGTAGAGTTTCATCATTCCAGCAATGTAGGGGAAGGTGTGGGAGGTGAACCCAAACCGGGACCGTCGATGGAACATCCTTTTCTGGGTCAAATGATAGGCTCCAACGGTTTAGTTATAAGCCACGAGGGGCCATGAAATAGGGCTCTATCCTGAAGATAATATCTCTATCACCTTTGTTTTTTAACAAGAAGGTGAAAAAACCCTTTCCATAGAAGCAATGTTGCAGCCCCCCAGATATCAAGGGAATCCAGTTTTTGTTTATCCATACATCCATAGTTTTTGGCGAAGGCCAAATTCCTGTAAACTGACCTATCAGACCTTTCTCACTCAAATCTAGGGCTTTCAATCTTGAAGCTGTTGATGTGATCTGGATTCGAGGAGAGGCTGCACGCTTCACAAAGTTCACATTGTTGGATTCTGGGACGGATAAAGGTGGGGAGATGTGGTATGTCATGTCCCCAACCCGGCTGACCGGTGAAGAGGACACGACTGGACATGCTAACTAAGCACTCGGGAAACCTAGCCCCATGAACATAATATAAAATGACAGTGAAATAAACATGCATAGTTGCATAAACATTCAATATACAACGGAAGCATTTACATATCATTCACACATTTAAGCATTCATCATGTTCATTTACAAAACAATACAGTTGCAAGGGTTTAAGCACAAGAAGATACTTATCTTTAACAGAAGCTTGTCCTGCAACCAGCTACGTCGCTGCAATGTTCCACCCAACCATAGGCCAGTGTGCTAATCAATCACTCAGCAACACTGCCACCCCCGAGTTGGGCATGATTCCACAAGGAATAAGGGGAAACTAGCAGGCTCACACGTAGCCAAGGATACACAACTCGACCAAGCCAACACAGTTGGGTTTATCAGGCCATCGAGGAACTGGAAAAGACGGCTGCTAAGCTAGTGGGATCACTGAAGAGCTATGGACACCTACACCAGAACTAGCCTGGCTTCTAAAACATCCACACACACCCAACAAAAGGAAGCATCCCCTTCTCTGCTACATAGTCCCTCTGGCTATACCTTCCCTTCCAGTGCTATTCAGGGGGTGCAAAGAAGAAATCCATCCCTCTAGCTCTGTTTGTGAGACTCCTGCACACACTAGGTTTATCAAGTAGACTCAGACCCCATTTCCACTCCCAATTCAATGCCGACTAAAGCCAAAATATGCACCCACAACACAATACGATTTCTGGGTTTGAAGAAAAATAGTATGGGCAACAAAAATGAATTGCCAGGATGGGTAAAACAACCTCCTAACAACAATTCGATTTCCAGGGATGTTTTGGCCCTAACGTGGCCAAAACGGACTCAACAACACCCAAAATCGTGGGTCTCTTCTTCCCCTCACTGGGCATTGCCAGAAAACGATTTCCAGTTTGGAAACAATGGGCAAAAATGCAGCAAAAACGTGGGAAAGGAAACTCAGCCACTGATAATCACCAAAAAATGATTTCCCAGCCTGAGCCACGGGGGCTTCACTTGTTTACCAATATCCTATCACGTTAGTTCATATTGTGGTTTCTAAAATTATAAAAAATCAAACCAATATATTGCAGGTATTGGGGGGATGAGGGGTTTAAGGTGGGGGTGGGTAGGGTGGTTTATAAGGATTGAGGTATAAAAAGGGGTGGGGAGGAAGTTTTAAGTATTGGGAGGGGGTTTCAACAAAAAGAGTTTGGGTCAATATCTCTGGAAATTAAGGGTATTCTTTAATATCCCACGATCGCACGTGCTATATGAGAGGTTCACTAAGTGAAGTCCCCGTGGCCTGAGCAAAATGAGGTAACAACAAAAAACGTGAATGGTTTCACACACAGGAAGTTCCAGCTGCCTCCTAGAGCTCCACGTGAAGGAAAAATGGTGGTGAAAACATGAAAAAATGAAAGCATGGTAGAATGGCATACGTTTTTGGGTTTTTACTTGCCCAAGGATTCAAAATGCATTTCCCAAAAACTGATGGCTTCTACCATTCGAATTTGGGTTGTCATACTTTTCCCATCCCATGTAATTACCAACTCAACCAACTTCTGGCAGTAATAAATGATTGGGTGAATAAGACAAGAAAGGTAGTTGACAGTTTGGTGGGTTCTCCCTTTGACATTTGGCTTTTCCCCATTGGCCCCAAAGGTTAAATACCCCCCCTATCCTTAGGAAATCATGCCTCCATCTCATTATCTGTTGCATTGACATAGCTGGTTGTGGGTTTTTAATTAAATTGCATATTTGCATGATGTCCAAAATTATAATGTGCCGGCTAGCACAAAATACCATCGGCAACGATTTTTAATCGCCGAAACATAAAACGCTAAATCGATGGTGGGGATTTTTCCTTTAGCTCCACACCATGATTAATTACAATATATACGTCATATACATTTAATGCAAACGGGGTCAAAACCAGGGTGTTACATGGTAACGACCAAAGCCTTGAAGGCTTCATCTAAAATTCCTCGACACTCCTCTAGACTCAGATCCAAGGGTGGATCCATTACAAAAGCTTCCCTGGAAGAGGGCTAATCTCCCGAAACCAGCTCAGTTGACTCCGATTTCGGGCATGATGAAGATCTAATCTAAAATTCAGAAATTCCAGCTGCGTGAAGCAATAGTTCTCGATACCCAACCTGAGCAGAGCATGGCTAGATCGTAGATCGCTGCGCTGGAGGTTGACCACGCAGATCGTTGATTGCTCGCAGGTTTCAGGCTAATCGTGATCTCTACATGCGTCGGCTCACTCTCTGCATGCATCCGCTCATTCACATATTAGTCAACATTAAGTTAATAATGTGATTTTCTTAAGTTAGAATTAGGAAAGAGATACAAAGTCTCTTTCTCTCTGAAGCAAGCTCCTAGAGAGGTGATCTAGACAAGTTTTGTATGCTCAACACCAGGCCTATGCAGAAGTACCTATTTGATGTTACAAAAATAAGCATTTGGGTGCTATTCCCACTTAGGCTAAGAGATTTAAGATACTCAATCAAAACTAACCATAATAACATGTATTATGATTGCTTAATAATATTTGATACATTTTAAAAGTAAATAAATAAATAAAATGTAATATAATATTGATGTTACATTGTAAAGATCTCACATGGATAAAATAACATGGCTTTCATTTAGGTAGAATATAATCTATTATTAGTTATGAATTACAATAAAATCAAAGTACATAATATTGAGAATATAATACCAAAGGAAAGGAAATAATCTATTCAACTAAATTAGAGGAAGCTAGATAATTAGTTTTACGATTTGCACCATTCGATGCAATGAAAATGTTCTAAAAAGTAAGGAAAAAACATGTGAATGTATAACATCCTTAGATAAGAGAAATAACAATAATATAATACCAAAGGAAAGAATCCATTCAACTAAATTTTTTTCGAGGGGAAAATATCTGTTCCTTGCTATTTCATTGAAATCAAAGGTAACAATGATTACATCTTCAGACAGTGCTGATCATTCAACTAAATTAGAGGAAGCTAGATAATTACTCTTACTGGAGCTTCCAGAAGATTTGCACCATTCGACACAATGAAAATGTTCTAAAAAAGAAGAAAAAAGCATGTTGAATGTATAACATCCTTAGATAAGAGAAATAACAATATAAAACATATTTTTAGAAAGTGCAAAGTATCAAGGTTTGAATGTGGACTTGATTAATCATAATCATAATTAGTTATTTGACTTGTTTAAAATGGGTAGGTAGATTGGTCCACATGGGGTTCTATCCGGTCATTTGTTCAATTCCCATGAGTGTTCTTGTGGCCTATTTACCGATTAAACTTCACTATACGTTACACAGTGTTAGCATGATACTCTGTTATTGTTAGATATGTCAAAAAGGACTTACCAATTAAACCCCACTATATGTTGCATTATATGAAAATGCCACTTAATTATTCCTGAGCATGCCAAAAAGGACTTACCCCTTCCTCGAGTAGAAGGAATTTTTCCCATCAACAAATTTTATTATTATCAAACCTAAGGTATATAATTATGGAAGTGAAAAATAAAAAATTGAAAATTGTCCATAAGAATCTAATCCATTAGATTTTTAGTTCTTTAAAATAAGCTTCCTATTATGTAGAGAAGCATATTCTACGACCAAGGTGGTATAGGGTATCTATTTGTGTATGTATGTAATACTATTTTTTTTTCTTTCAAAATAACATAAACCCATCTTAATCCAAAATGTGTTGTGTGTAAAACATTGAGATTGACACTTCAAAGAATTTGAAACCATAAGATATATAAGAGATTTGGATCTTAATAATTATATTTCCTAGTTGCATTGAGAAGTGTATTTGTATCAAGAAAAGCAAGGTGTTCTTATTGTTCGAGGTGGAAGAAATATGTTACATGCTTTACATATTTGATGTGTAAAATGATATTCAAATTAACACCTCAAATAATTGGATATGTTTTTGTTTTTGACAAAAACGGTTAGGATATATTAGATAGGTGGTATAACCACAAATACATAGCTAGGATACAAAACACCCTTATGGAAGCGGCAAAAGGAGGTCATATGTTCTCAAATACACCCTTATGGAAGTGGCAAAGCGAGTTCAGTATATCTCAAATTACTATTTAAGTTTTGGAAAAACCAGCAAACTAACAAAGAAACCATTACCACATTCAACATTAACTATATACTACTGATTCTTGAGCCAGAAACTTATGCAGACAACAATTCAAAATTAAAATTCCCATCCCAAATTCAAGAGTTTTTCTCATCGGAGCGAGTCGAGGAACCTGGGTTAATTGCGACTTCCATCCTTACCACTTTCAGTGCCATCTTTTCAACCTTTACCTCCAGATCAGCCATCAGCCCGACAACAACATTCTCTGAGTGCTTAACTGCTCGCTTGAACTCTTTCCTCAGGAAAACCAGGTCTCTATCAACATTCTCCAGACGTCTTCCTCCCTCTGTGTCAATTGTGTCCACCGTTCTTTTCAGCGGCTCCAATTCCCTCTTAAGATCCATGGTATCATAATCCACGAACAATGCAGGCGGGGATGAGCTAGATGACTCAAAAGAAGCAATTACTCACGCATACACTCTCCCCACCACAACGAAGTCTCTTGTACTGCTGGCCGCCCTCAACTCCACCACGTTCGCGTGCCTCCTACAAAATAACCAGACCACGACCTCATTTCTCCTGTAAATCGACCAAATCAAGCTTCCCCTCCCTTTCTCCTTTCGGATCTTTATATCCTTTCCCTTCACAAACAGAACTCTCATTCCACCTGAATTCACCATGCTGGTCATTAAAACATGCATCACCTCACCCAATTCACAATACGTCGATGAGACTGATAACCATCCGCGCGTAGGAGAAATGTCCTTCATCGTATAGTATATAACTATCGCCTGATGTAACTAGAAGTGCCCATGCACCCGCACATGGCCACATGCTTCACCAAGTGGCAGTCACATGTCAAGTGTGAGGAAGGGTCGGAGCTCCAAGACGTGGGCCCAAATTTGCTCCAGGCACTCAGCCATGGTCTTATGGGAGAGGACACAAAGAACTAGAACCATTGATCATGAGAGATCCAGAGCTAAGCGTAGTTCCTATATTTGCCGCTAGGTCCCCTTCTCTATTATGAGCTCGAAGAACGTGGAAGAAATCAATTTTGTGGAAAGAGCGAGCAATAACCTGGATCTTTTTTGATCAATTGTCTAAGATGCAATTGGTTTGGGAGGGAATTAGCTATGTAATTCTTTGATTCTTGGCTATCGTAAGACCTTACCAAAGGGCTAACGCCTCAGCTATATTGTTTGTTTACGTTCCAAGCCCCCAAGAGAATTTGGTTTCCATTTGTCCGTCCGGGGTGAAAAGAACCCCGCCCCCCTGCCACCCCAAAATAACTGGATATGTTATGATGTATAAATATTTGTATTTTAAAAACAGTGATGTGTAAAATGATATTCAAATTAACACCTCAAATAATTGGATATGTTATGATGTATAAATATTTGTATTTTAAAATTGGTATTTGCTAGTTGTATTCACTTAGAGCTCTATAGTGGAGGGTGGAAGAGTGTGTAAAACATTGAGATTGTGACTTTGAAGATACCTTGTGATGTATAAGAGATTTGGATTTTAAAATGGATCTTTACTAGTTCCATTTAGAAAAGCCTTGTGTCATGTGTGTGATGAGTGTAACAATAATTAACTAAAAATGTTAACATCTAATATTTGATTAGAAACGTGTAACTTACATAATGTGTATAACACTATTAAACTAAAATGATAAAAAGGTCTAACATTTGATTAGAAATGTGTCACTTACATTAGATGTATAACATTATAAACTAACATGATAAAAGGTTCACCTTTGATATCTATAAACTAAAATGATAAGAGGTTCACTTTTGATATCTATAAACTAAAATGATAAAAGGTTCACCTTCCATATCTAATCAAGTAAAACAATATATTTGCTTAAATTTATTCTAACCTCGAAGCTTTTAAGCAACTCCAATATTTTTTAATCTCTGTGTCACCTCTACACTATCCTAATAAAACCATATTAGCCAGATGCTTTACAACCCAATATGGGGGAGATGTTGTCACATTCCTAACATTATGCTACCAAAAAATAAAAAATAATTAAAAAATTCATATGGACTCATAAACTAAAAAAGTAAAACCAAATAAAAAGTAGGTTAATAAAATAAAAATTTAAAACCAAATAAAAAGTTAGTTAAAAAATTCAAAATTTAAAACCAAATAAAATACACCTCAAGAAATTAGATCCCTCTCCATACTTGATAAATCACGGTTTAAGTTAAATCTATGCTAGTTAAACTCAACCAACTTTTACCATTAAAACCATATATCTAGAGTTTTCTATCATCCCTACACCTTATGTCAACCACTAAACCACAATTTAAAAATACAACTTCAGAAAAATCTAGGTTTATGATAGATCTATGCTAGTTAAACTCAACCAATTTTTACCATTAAAGCCACACATCTACAATTTTATATCATCCCTAAGCGGCATGTTAACCACTGAACCACAATTAAAAAACAACCTCACAAAAACATTAATACTCACACTTTTACGGATCCAAAATTAAAATAAATATAATTAATATCTATCCTAATAAAAACTACCTTGGTTAAAAATTCAAAATTAAAATAAATATACACTAATGCACCAAATAATACTTCTACATTGATGAAATCATCAAAACACCCCCATCAAAGACGTATTCAACTTAAATATAAATCAAACACACAAACAAACAAATCTTGGACACTAATACCAAACAATCAAGAAACGAATATATGAAGGATACGAATGACCAAGTCGTACAATTTTTGCAAATTCAACCAATTGCCATCAATGCCTCCTCTTTTCTTTAAGAAAAAAAAATTACTAAAATACAATATCTTCTCCTCATCTTTCCAAACATCAAAGCGATTCCGTAAAAATCTAAAACTAAATGCCTCTCACCAAACTCCTCGCCGCGAGCTAGAAATTTTAAATGTGTGCTTTGTGTAACTATAAAGGCAGGTTTAGTACATCCAGTCATTCACATCGCTGCTTTCATTTATTTGTATTCTTCAGCAATCTTCATCGTCACCATCGCCGGGCTCAGGCTTTGGATATAACCAGCAGAAGCGAGCGCAAGTGCAGGCAGCAATAAGAACGCCAATCCTATTATTGTTATCTAAACAAAAATTGGCAGCCAGAGATATCAGCAAATAACAGGCAGGTAAGTTTGTTGTGCTGTGCTCTGTCTTACATGCTTTTGTTGTTCCTCTTCGTACAAAAGACGTTAATTTTGTGCAAGTAAAGGTCAATCAATCGTCCACACTTTATATTTATAGTTTTATGCCCATAAATCGCTAATTCGTCGTTGTTATCGCTTACATTAATCTTCAATCCACCCCAATGTCAATCAGTCGTCCAAACTTCATAGTTTTTCATCCTGAAACCAATCGCTGATTCGTCGTTATTATCGGTTACATTAATCTGCAACCCATCCTCGCTCGGTTATTATTACGATGTCCACGTATTTGGGACTTCCTGGGCAGGTGGGTAGCCCTCGTTAGTCTTGTCTTTATGCTGTATTGAACACAAATTACAGAGATTTCGGTGCTTCTGGATGTAAGTAAGTTGTGTATATTACTATTCTGCATCCTTTGTGTGGTTATTGTTTTTGATAATTTTGTTTCGAATTATATCGTTTTATTGCAGTGGCAGGTTATTGGTATAATAAATAATAATATTGCTTAGATAGGCATTTATTGATGTATGATATGACATGTACTGAAAACCCAGCATTCTGGACCTGTTCGTTGATATATCATGTGCTCTATTATTACGTGTTTTTTTGTCTGGACCTGTTCGATGATATGTTATGTGCTCTATCATTACTTGTTTTTTTTTAATAAAAAATCTTCCCTAAGAGACGAGACCACTTATGATAATCCATGCTGCTTTGGTTATGTTATCTGAATCTATGTAGTGTATCAAATTATCAATTGGTTTCTTTTTGGAGATGTAGAGGAGTTATAAATATTCTCTTAACCATGTGATGATATGCTACCACATTTAAATTGCCAAAAATTCTATGCAAGACATTGTGCTATTTAAGTCACATCGAGTGCGTTAAGTTGATTAGGGTGCGAAAATTTCCCACTAAGATTTGCATGTTGCTTTTGGTTTATCATCCACTTTTGATTGGTTGGAGAGGGAACACAGCTTTATGCAAGATTTGCTTCTTACACATTGACTATCTTTGGCCAAGAGCCGTCACTGAGGGGTCTCTATTTTGTCAAAATCAGCCATGACTTGTATCTAACCTCAACCACGAGTATATATTTGTAGATGGCAGGTTTGGTGAAGTTGCAAAGGAGTCAACAAGTGTTGGTGAAAATACTTTCCTTATAAAGAGGGAGCGTTAGCTTTCAGGGTTACTTTGGAAGTGTTTACCCCATGTATTGGGGTGCTTCATGAGATTTGGGGTACATGATTTATGATAAGACCTTGGATGATCTGTGATGGATTTGCACATTGGAGATGGCTTACTTAGTGGTTTCCTTATTTCAGTTGGATGCTTTCATGACATTCTTCCTTGGAGCATTCGAGATCTTCAGACAACTTGATGACATTTTACATACTAGCCCCATCGAGGATGTTGCTTACTTGGAGAAGGCCCTATGTTGGAGTGTTTGACATGCTAGACGAGCGTGTTGAGCCCTATACAACATGGGGTATCTTGGATGTTGCATGGAGGCATGAAGTTGATTTGGGGATACCTAGGTTACGACTATGTTCATGCAAGAGGAGTGGACATAGTGGATCACATGGCTTAGGAGGACTAAAGTCCTTGGAGGAGCGTTGGACACATCTCATGGAGCGCCCTTGCATTGGAGCCTTGCTTGTGTACGATATCACCTAGGATCTTGATATGTGTACCTTTTGATTGTAGTGCTTCATATGTGTGAGCCTACTTGTGGCTTTATTGGTTGCTTGGAAGGGTTTAGGCCACATATGTATTGTAAGCCTCCCTTACCTCTCATGTATATAGAGGAAGGAGAGAGTCCTTTTATCATCATCATTGTACTATTTTCATTGTGCATGTCTTCTTGGAGGAAGGTTCTATGGTTCACGAGAAATCGTAGGAGTTATTATGAAGCAGAGAAGGACTCTTTATTAGAGGATTCTTGTGAGATACTAGGCTTTACTCTTGTGAAGAAGATGTTGGATATGATGATCACATTATTACTTCATCTTCTCGTGTTAATATTTTTTTATTACTGTTTAATGAATGACCACTAAAATAGGTCAAAGGGACGCATAGTACAAACGATTTCATTACAAAGGAGTACTCGAAAGTCTTCTATAAAAAGTAAGATACCTAAAGTCAATTTTTTCATGAGATCTAATGCTATAGTCTCAAAAACCCTTGACCCCAAGCATCAAACGCTGCCCAAGGAGAGGGTTGGATGTACAGGATGAATGGGTATAGAAACGAGACAATACAAGAGGACCATGGTAATTCTGTCATAGAATAGACCCATCTCTCCTAACATCTGAGGCTGAATGAATGAAACTTAGTATGGAATGATAACCATAGGGGGTTCTGATGGAATGTTGGGATTGTTTACTATCCTGCTTGTTGAAGGAGGTTCTTAGCTGCAGAGGCCTGGAGGGTCTCGTATGCTTGCTAGTAGTGGATCTAGTCTGGTTGTGTCGTTGAGAGGGTCTTGTCTACTTGATGGTAGTGGATCTAGTTTGGTTGTGTTACTGAGAACTTTGGGATTGCGGGATGCTCCCATGGGTTCGCACTGATTGAGAGTACGGTGCAATGCTCATATTAGTTTGTCTCTTGGTGCCCCTACCCGAAGAGAGCACCAGAAAGAAGATCCACTAGATGGAATTTGGTCTAGTATGAAGTTGGAGAGTGTGAGCTTGAAGCTTGAGGGCCTTTTGCAAATAAAGGTCCAAGCATCTTTGATTGGGGTACTTGAAGAAACTGGTGAGGGTATGGGTCCCTCTAAATAAACAATGGAATCATCCACGGATCTCATAGTATGTGGGGCAAAGGACCCAATGGAATCGTCCACGGATTTCCTTTGACTCAACCTCATTAAAATGACACAATTGGAAGATCCTATCTGTTTGCAGAGTCTATTGATCCCTCTCGATCCAAAGTCTATGTGTTCCAACTCAGAACTAGCCCAAGGGGATATGAAGAGAGTGTGCCCAATGACGAGATGCATATGGGGGTTGGATAATGAGTTTGTCCCCCACCTCCATAAAACGATTAGCATAGAAAGACTTCTTTGGATGTAACCCTCCTTTGGGGTTAGTCAAAGTGACCTGCACAAATCGTTTGTAGATATCATCCCAAATGATCTTGTCCATGTCCTGCCGAGTAGGTAAGAGGTGGCCAGGTGCATTTTGGGAGTATCTGAAAGGGGGAAGACAATCCATCGAAATACCGACAGACCCCCAAAGATCTGAGACTACTGCAAACCAACATCTAGTACATCTAGGAGGGATAGATAGAATAGTAGACTTTGATGATCAATAGGCTAAGTGTGGATATCAATCTTGACCATTTGTCGAGTCGGCAAAAATCTAGAGGAGAAGACCACATTTGTCTCTCTCTATCTCTATCTCCCCTTGTTCTTCATCTTTGTGCTTTCTTTCTCTTATATTAGAGGTGCAAGGGTTTCTTGGAGCTTTTGGAGTATCTTGAATACTAGGGTTAGGGATTCATCCCTTGGAGACATTGGAGCAAGGGTTTTATGATTAAACCCTAGATTGTACTTGTTGAGGAGTGGAGAAGAGGAGACATCTTGTCTTGAAGGACTACAAATGTGATGCTTGCTTGTTGGAGCTCCTTGGTGTTGGCTAGGGTTTTTTCTTGGTTTTCCCTAGTTAGGATTTTGTAGAGCAAGAAGATTGTACTAGCCTTGGAATGAGGCTATGGTATGACAATGTACATAAACTTCATCTCTCTCTCTATGTTTCAGCTATCCAATAATTGTCTTATTGAAGATTTGATTTTCTTCCATCTTTATCTTCATGGTTTGGTAGTTTTCAGCACTTGTATGTCTTGCTGATTTGACATAAGTTAAGGTTGAAGTTGTTAAGTGATTTAACATGAATCTTGAGAGAGATGGAGCAGATTTACTGCTGTAATTACACATTCATAAAGTGAATTTTAAATCCTCGTTTATGCATGATAAAATTTCCCTAGAGGATTGAAACTTCTTGGCACACATTTTGCATTTTTTCTCTTGGATGGTCTTGTTGATTAGGGTTGTTAAGTGACGAAATATCGTTCGTTGTTGTTTCTGTTTTTATCATATTTCATAATAGCCTTAACACTGAAAATTCATTGTAAGGTCCAGGAGACCTCTAGGAAAGAGGCGAAATTTTGAAGTTGCATTCATTGCTCTAGTTCAAAAAACTTCTACACAAGCACCTTGTTAGCAACCACATTTTGTTTAAGGAAGTCAAAATAGAATTTGGATCATGTCTCTAAAACTAGAAATTGTTAAAAACAGTGGAATCTAGAATTTGAAAGTGCTCATTTATTGTTCTTATCGCACCATGCATCCTCCAAAGTTTGAATGTAAATTTGATGCATGGGGAAAATTTGCTAAAATAGATCTTAAGAAGTTTGAGCTAGAAACTTGCTAAGCATAGCACATGTGATGTCCTGATGTAATGTTGATCCATTGATTATCTCCAAACTCATACATTGCAACTTTGGAACAAGGTCGAGTTGGAATAAAGATCTACAAGAAGTTACCCATAAGGCCAAGATATTAATGAACCATTGATGTTGAATGGTGAACTCTATAATGTTGAGTCTAGCTTATACAATGGTCATAGACCATCAATGTTGAATGGTGAACTTTGTAATGTTGAGCTCACCCTGTGTAATATCCATGAACATACGTTGGAACTTAACACCCAAATTTGTGTAGGCAAATTCAGGTTTAGCATTGGCTCCAACTAGATAACAGTAAGCCCTTGCGAGATTCTGAGAATCCTGAAACTTTGAAGCTGATGATATTCTGTAAATATACAGTTGGGAACATGTCAATGATTGATATCAACCCCTCAAAAGTAACCTAGGAGTTGAGTTAACTCCACGTGATCTCCCCCTTTCAACTCTGAGACACATAGACAACAATTGACATTGTTCCCAAATAACTTTGACGATGCACTTAACAAAAATGCTTTTCTACTCATAAATAGACTCTAGACATGTAAAAAGCATCTTATGAATGACCTATCCTAGTGACCTACGATGTCCAAATACCTTTATTTTAACTTGAAATCACAACCAGCATTTCGAAAAAATTAAAAGTACCCGTTGAATGTAAATAAAGACAATGCGGAAGCAAATAACTTGACAATGCTTGAAAATTTAAACTCAAAACAAATTGACTCTAGACTTAGACCTTTCGTATAACAAAAAACATATCCAACCAAAAGGGGTTTGGATCTATCAACCTAACCCTAAACCTAAGTGATAAGAAGTTCCTCTTTTATTTATTTATTTGTTTTTTAAAGAAAATAAACAATGTGAATGAAACCTCCATTGTAGCCAATCATGAAATCTTCTAATTCGAACATCTGTCCACATGTGCTCAAAGATAGGAGAAAACATAGGAACCACGCATGTTCGATGATGCAATTTAGAACATGCATGGTTTTTGCCCAAAAAGGACGTCAACCCAAGACTTCTTTGTGTTAATCTTTGAAACAAGTCTTTCTTATACTGCTCAATAGGGTCTACATAACTACTTGAATTTGGACAATGATTAAACTCAAAAATAGACATTGAAATAAACTCAAGTTGATGAACTATTACCAAATCAACAAATTCTTCTTGTTGCTTGGATAAAATAGCAATCAATATCACCTCCTGGCTATTGGAAAAACCACCTTCTACTTGAATTGGAATCTCTATGTCATCCTGTAGAGGTACTTCGTTCTCAAATTAAACTATCGAGGGAGATCAATGCTCATGTGCTAGTGTTCTCATCATCAAATAGATCACCATAGGAAGCAGACACGCCTTCATAACAGGAATCTTATTAGCAATTTCATCCTTATCAACCTGAATTGATTTTCTTTCAACGAGGGAGGAAGTGGTACAGAAACAACATCCTATCATCATTCCACGACGAATAATTGGTAGAATAAACATCATCCTTACATAAATGATTTTCATTAGGTCCTTGAGCTTGCATATGAACTTTGTTTGCAACTTTAACAAAGATGTAATAAAACTTGAAGGTAATAGATGAATGAATCACGGCTGGTTGTCTTGAGCGAATGACATTGCGAACAACTTCATCAACACATCTTCATGTAACACATCAAATGATCAAGAGGAGTTTGTCACTGCCTTTCATTGAGCTAAAGAGGGGAAATGCAGTGTTTTCATTGCCATGAGGTGAGCTTTTGTGGAGTGGAGATTGATCCTTGCCTACGATTTCCATATTCCTAAGTATGTATAAAAAATCATGCTTGAATTTTCTTCGTTTTTCAACATAGTATATGGTTTGCAATGTCCATTAGCTTTGTCTCTTCTTGCCAATTTCTAATGGGATATTTAACATTTATCTAGGTCTAAACTTTTATTTGCAGCATTCTGTTGTGTCCACTGCCACTCTGGCTTCCACCTTAACCCCAACACTTTCTACCCCAGCCATAGCACTTATTGCTTCTAGACGAAAAGTGATGACCTTTTCCCTTAAAAGGGGTAGAGGAATTGATGATTTCTTAGCAAATTTACCATTGTAGAATCTAGATGACTCATGATGATGAATCATAAGATAAAGTAATTTTTTTCTTGATGTGATTTTGTATCAGCCTGTTAGGACTCCAAACAAATATTAGAATTCAGTATCAATGTGTGATGTATCACTTGACATCTCATACATCTTATATATTACTTTTATTTACATAATTATGTGCCAATACGCTTTTTTGATGTTGTTGCTGCTTTAGATGTTTAAAAAAATGAAAACAAGGAATATTTTTGTATTTTTTAAAAGTTTGTCGATATTTTCCAGTATTTTCCCTGATATTCCCAATAAGTTATATTCCAAACCCATGGTGATATATTTGCTGCCATGATATTGTTGTGGAAATTTCTATGTTTAAGAGTTTTGATGCAAAACAAAAATTTCATCTCTTAAAAAGATGTTTCCTAGATCTTAACCGTGTGAATTTTCAGCCTTAGGATTGTTGTGAAATATAAACAAAATAACAGCAACAACAACGGAATATATATCAATTCTTAACAAACCCAATCCACTAGGCAATTCAAGCGAAAACACACCAATGTGTTCCAATAAGTTTCATCCCTCCAGGGCAATCTTATCATGCATATAACAGACCTGAAAACACTTATTGCAACTGTAAAACTGCAGTGAATCTGCCCTTATAGTATTCAATTATAAAGTTAAATAATTTAACATATTAACCCTTAACTTGTGTCAAATCAGCAAGACATATAGTGCTGGAAATTACAAACCATAAGAATATTGGTGGGTGAAAATCAAATCTGCAATTTACACAAATATTGGACAGTTAGAAACTTCATTAATATGCATAAGGATGAAGTCATGTACATAGTACATACCATAACCTTGTCACAAGGCTAGTGCAATCCTTTATGTATCCAAAACCTTAGGGAAAACAATGAAAACCCTAGCTCATAGCAAGGAGATCCAACAAGCATGCATTACTCAAGCATGTACTCCAAGGCAATATGTCTCCTTTTCTTCATCTCTTCACCAAGTACAACCTAGGGTTTCATCTCAAAATCTCCAAGGAATGAAACCCTAACCCTAGTCTTTAAGATGCTCCAACACGCTTAAGAAATCCTAGGAACTCCAAGAGAGAGAGAAATCAAGCAGATAAGAAGATCCAAGAGAGGAGAAGTTGTGTGCTTCTTCTAGTCACATAGCTAACACAAGATTGATAAGGATGAGTATATATTAATGAATGAAGAAGGCCTTTCTCATTCCTTTGTACTTATGAGAGGTAAGGGAGGTGAACAATACATATGTGGACCAATGCCCTTATAAGCAACCTAGAATAACACATGTTGGGTCACACATGTGGAGCACTACACTCCATGAGTACACATGCCAAGATCTAAGGTAATGTCGTCAATAATCAAGGCTCCAAATGCAAGGGAACTCCATGAGGTGTACCCAATGCTCCTTCTACAAGATTCCAAAGGCTCCAACGAACATCCTAAGCCATGTACTCCATATCTCATGAAGCATGCCCAAACATGGTGTAAACACTTTTGAAAGTTAAAACTCCCTTGTTTTGAGGAAAGCTTTTTCACGAACACCTGTTGATTCCCTTTGCAACTCCACCAAATATACCACCTACAAATTTGTTCTTGTTTTATTCCTAGAATCAATCACTGTCTCCTGAAAAGGAATGGTCATCCATGCCATCATGACATCTCAATCCTCCAAAGAATATTGACCCTTTATGAATTTGAAAGAACATAACCTCGGATCATAAAATACTTGCATAATTCCTTCATCCTTCAAGTCAATATCACATGTCAAAATCAACAAACACCACATCATGAGCTATCTGAGACATCTTGTAAAGACAATTATATCTCCATACAAGATCAAGACATGTGGATCATGCTATTAGTCACAAAGGTAGAAATCTACACAAGTTAACTCATCGATTCTGGAATACCAAGCTTGTGGTTGTGGGGCTATCAACAACTTGTGAACATGATAATCCTTCTCGTGCAAGTAAAAACCTGTAGCAACTAAAACAACTTGAACTAGGTCAGCTCCCTCATCTCGAGAGAATCTTGAAGCAAAAAACCTCCCTTTGTTTGAGAGAGTCAATCAACCTTGTCCTTGTACTATGTAATACTTATATTAGTTGCAAAATTGGAATCATTCTCAATATCACCCTCCATCAAGGTATCACACCTCTCCTCCTCAATACAATTAAAGGCTCATAAATGGAAGAGACCAATGCAATGTGACTCCCCAAGGAGGTATGCCCACCCTCATTGAAGATTTGGGCGCTCCTATATGCTCTTGAGCCTCCTCAAAACTAGAAGACTCATCGAACTTCTTAATGGAATGTACATGTGCTACTAGATCAACAAGTAACCTATAAAGACCACCATCTCACATTCGTCGAGCCAAATTTCTTGGACTGGCTAGAATACAATCACTTACGGTGCATCGCTATCCCTCAAAAGAAACTATCCATTCTACAATTATCATATAAGACACTGAACCAATATTCGTCTTCAACCCAAGAACAAATAAAACATTTGTTAACTCAAGAACATCACTTGAAGTGTCTAGAAGAAAATAGAGCTAACTCCTCTAATAGGATAAGTAGCATCATTACCAAGCTCCACACTCATGCTTCCCTCTTGCTTTTGAAACTTGTTGAATAACGACCTATCATATGTCATGTCATGAAGCTCTACTAAGCACATTGTTACCACCTAAACCCTTACTTCTTGTGATAAATCCCTAAAGCAAAAGCAAGGCCTTGGTGGAACTATGAGGGGTTACCCAATGTCACAACAATAGCTCCTTTACTTAGTTTAGGACAGATCTCCTCTGGCACAAGGGCGGCTTACCTAATTTAGGATTGCTAAAGCGTAGGCAATTAGGCTCAAGGTGAAATTGAAGAGTGGATCTGGCAAAACAAATTTATAAGAGGATTATAAAAAGGGGTGATGAGAGCATCAATACCAATGTCAAGTTCATTGGGCATATGGAGTCATAGGGCAGCAAACATTTAAAGACTTTCTTGTGAAAAGCATGAGGTTAATAATCGAATCAAAGATTTACACCCAACAAGCAATATTGTTTATCATGGTAGATTTAGCTAGGGGTAAAGTCATATCAAACAAAACCTCCTAGATTTAATATGTGAAGGGAAAACTGCCACAAATCTTTATGTATTCCAAGCACTTTTTTTTAAGGAAAGGATACTAAGGTAATACGTACGTTGAAGCATTGGATGGGAATAAAAAGGAGAATCAATCACTAAAAGCAACATCAAATCAAAATAATGTTACCATTTTTTGAAGCCATTCAAATATAGACCTCCATCAAGCAAATTGGCCAAGACAAATCAACAACAAGTTTCCAATGCAAATGCCAAATGCTCCATTGTCACCCATCAAATATTACTAATTTCTCTCCAAACCATTCCCCTGTCAAATGGAGAGAGAAAACCTTTATATAGGTTTGAGTTCAACTCCTTGTACAATAAACAAGTAATTGTTTTCCTAGGTCCACTAGTTCTCCAAGTAATACAATAAAATATTACGTCTCTAACCTCCTCAACCAACTCATTACTAAAAGTAGCAACGAATTGTTGAGATCTACTTCCCTTCCTAGAAGAAATAATAAAATAATCCTCTTCTCCAAGGAAAACAATACAATAGAGTTCTCATGTGACTAACTCCATGAGAGAATTCAACAATGAATAAAATAATGGAGTTAGTTAGAAACAACTTCCAAAATTATCTCAAGAAGATAGGACACCTCCTTTAGGTGAGAGTTTGACAATGAAACAACCTTTAAGAAATGATAAATAATCCCTTCAACAAGTGCACCCTTCAAGAGAGAGAATCCACGTATGTGGCTCCAAAAAACTCCTCAAGGCAAGGGTGGATCCTTCCATAGTACATTTTCTATTGTGTAACAAAATTTCTTGTGGCATGTGTGGCTCTAACACCCTCCTTAACTAGGGTTTTCCATAACCAATTCCAAGGTACACCTTACCAAATGTAACAACCTCTCACACATGTGCATTGAATAAGGAGTCAATGACAACCTTTGAAGCATGAATAATCATTTAGACCAAGCAAGTAACCAATAAAAGAAGTGCACCCTTGATAATTGTGCCCAGGTTGTTGTAACTTCCTTCAACAAATAGTAAGATAATACCAAGGAAGAGTATGCCCTAGTGAAGTGTGCCAAGTTTGTTAGATTCATTCAAACCATGAGCCAAAACCATTAACTTATTTTCAAAACTAAGTGTTGTTTTCCCAAACCACGAGCACACAAGGAAGGTGCCGTAAAGAAGTATGCAAGGGTGGTAACAGTATTCATCATCAAACCATATAATGTTCCTTCATATGCTAAGTCATCACAACGAAGCCATGGAGGTGCGCCCTAGGGAAATATGCCCACTTCTTCAAGGCATAAGATAATATTATAGTGCATGCATGCCTCAAAATATGTGCCATGAAAGAGGGTGCTCCAAGGAGAAACATGGGTTATCTCAAAATAATCCCCTTTCAAGTGTGAAACCATGCAAAAAAAACTATGGCAATCTGTCAATAAGCCTCTAGGTAATCAAAACAAGGTCAAACAACCCCAAATCATCCTTAGGAAGTGTGTTCCCACTCCATGAAACACACTAAAGGTTAGATAAATGCACCAATGCGAAACCTTCAGTCATGCCAGCTTATTAAAGATGGAGAGTACACCACATAATCAAGAGTTTAACCATAAGGAACATGCTATTTCATCCATCAGAATACCATGAGACATTTCATCCAACAACTACTAGAAACCATTATAAGCATCAAATCAACCAAAAGATAGCAGCATCTCTAAGACAAAGAACATATGCACCACCATCCATCAAATCATCTAGCAAAGTCATCTTGCAAGCTCGATCCTTATGATAAAAATCACACGTGTTGTCATGAAAATTACAAATGCAAGCCTCATCCAACATGAGAAGTATCACACATACCATCCAACACTAGACATAGTGTTAGAGGACAAGAAAGAAGCCATGCAAAAGGTAGACTCAAATTGAGAGGGATCCTCTACAGTTGCTATAGCACCAATTGCAACATGTTTCATACCCTTTCCCTTCTTTAGTGGACACTTGCTGGCATAATGTCCCATCTTGTAACATCAAAAACACATCACCTTACTCAAGTCCGCCTTTCTTGAGTCTGTACTTTCCTTATTCTTGTAGCCTTTCTTGCTACCCCGTGTCTTCCAAACAAGACCAATAACATCTACTTTCCCTTGTTGCTGTGGATAAGGTTGCAATTTGATTTCTTCTTGAATTTGATCAACCCAAAGCTTTGGAAACTTTGGCAAAGTATCTCGAGCACAAATACCTTGAACAAAAGGAATATAGGAAGGAGCAAGTCCTTTTAAGGCAATGGACACCAACTCCTGATTCTTCAAAGGCGACCAATTGATCTTTCAACTCGGCGATTCTGGTTAAGTAGGTCACCATAGTATCTATCTTGCTCATGCAAACGACTAAAAGTTGGTTTCACAAGAGCATCTATTGAGAAGCTCAAGAGTTTTGAAACAACTCAACTAAAGCTTCAAACATTTTCTTACCTGTCTTCTTATCTATAATGTGTGAGATGAAATCATCCTTAATAGAATCAAGATTGATTCTTTTCACTTTGGCTTCCTTCTTTGATGTGCGACCAACTATGTTTGATGAGTAGGTTTTGGAATCTGTTTCACAACATGCTCCCAAAGATCGGTTTCCTCCATAAGTAATTGAAGTCTAATCTTCCAAACAACAAAATTAGAAGCTCCATTCAACTTGTCCTACTTTCTAAGACTGAGAGTCACTATATACATCTTGAACAAGTCCTTAAGTGCACAAAATCAATAGTATATGAAGTAGACAAAACCCTTCTAGGGTTCAAGTGCTTCTCCCAAGCGACTTAGGGTATCACACTCAACATCCTAAAAAAAGTCAAGCACCTCTCCTAGGTATTATTCAAATGAAATACAAACTCCCTCTTACCTAGAATGATCCCAACTACAAAAGCTTCTAAACCATGTGGGTAATTTTTGCATTCAAGAATTTCAATGCAAAAACATAATTTGATCAACTCGAACTTGGACTCGACTAAGTTGATCGATGGTTTATTGACTCACTAAACCAGTTTGGGTGATCAGTTTGGCACTGAACTGGCCGAATCAATGTCTGACTCGGTCAATTCCATACCAAACTGGTCAACTTGGGCAAGTTAATGTGGGATTGGACATGCCACACAAATACCACTTAATTCATTTAAAAAAATGACCTAAAACCTAAACCCTAAGGCTCTAAATTTGTTTCATTGTCGAGTCAACTTGCTTTGTAGGATTCCTACAGTTCCTAGTACTCTTTGGGGTAAAAAACAACTTACTTGACAGTGACACAAGCTAACCTAGAATGGTAAAATAAAATTCTTAAAGTAAAATGGTAGAAAGGGAAAATTTAAGTAAAATTTTTACTTTTACATAATTTTTTATATTATCCTTAATTGTTTTAGGATGTTTGAGAGGGGTTCCAACCTCATCGAACCTCATAGGATGAAAATAGAATTTGACATCCCATCCAAAATGTTGCCGCCTAATTCGCACCTCGGGTAACGTGGCAGAAATCTTCAAGCCACTAGGTGCGACCTTGGGGGCAAGCTCGAGCCAAGTACTATCACCTGATACTCAGCTCCTCTGTCTAGGCCAACTCTTAGCGAAGCCAAGGGGGGTGGACCTTATGAAGAATAAATCTAAGGTTGTTTCTAACTACGAAAGTAAGAAGCAAAATTTTTCTAGGAGTTTTAAAATGGAATGAATTTAAATATTACCCACCAATTATTGTAAGTAAAATTACTTTAGCAACCCTCATTCAAATAGACAAATAATATTCAAGACACAATGCAGAATTAAGTTATGCAAAAAATAACAGAATAGATCAGTGCCAAAATGAAGAAAGTGCTTTGCCAATTGTCGGTTGCTAGTGTAGTCTCAGTGACAGTATTGCAATGTCTTGGTTGGTAAATTTTTAGATTACTAGATGAGTAATTAAGGGAGTGGGTAAATTGTTGGTCAGTTTTATTAATGTGGTAATTATTTGAATTATTAGAAAGGAAGGGGATTCTCGATATACCACAAAGGTAGTGTGGCAGCACACGAGGAAATGTGGGCTGAACGGAGTTAAGGGGGGATGTTCAACACTACACCAACAAGGATGTATCCTAATGGGGCCTTGCGGTCGCTTTTCAGTTGTTCCCGCTTCCTCTGCACAATTTTCCCACACGAAGCAAAATGCAACGCTGGATTTTTCTTTGTTTGGGAAATTGATTAAAAGATGAACTAATTACTAGTCACCCAAACCCTTTTCTAATACAAGCAACTGATAAGACGAAACTGCAGTGGAAATAGAGCATACGAGGATGAGGGCCTTGTTGATTTTAAATATTTTTGAACGTAATTTGTCTGATTAGAAAATGTAAAGCCTAAGAATCTCTTTCTAGGTTCAATACTCGAGCAAGCCCTTATCCATGAACCGTACTTGGGAGAGCAAGGGGGTTTATTTTAGATATTGCAAAAACAGAAGGAAAGATTTTCTAATTTAATTCTACCACGAATCTCTTTCCCCTTTTCAGGATACTCGAGAGAGCCTACTCTAAACCTTATTTGCTTTTTACAATGATGAAAGAAAGCACTTTGGTCCACAAATCAAGATCCAAAGGCTTACAACAACATAAAAGAAAAGATTTTTGGTGAAAGGGGAACTTTGTTGAGCTCTTAACGGTTCACTTTCCTACAAAACGACCAGAGTTTCCTTCTCCTTTTTGTTATAACTGCAAAAAATCAGCAAGCTATAAAATACAAAAGATGCTCAAAGACACTTTAAGAGTGTCTTCGAACAATCTCCAAAAAACCTTAGAAAAATTCTAAGTCAAACTACTTTAAAGAACTAACAACATAACACAAAAGGACAAATCCTTTTGTGGATCTTGGCTTAGTTTTAGGGAAGCCAATGGAAAGCACTCTTATCTTGAAAAATTTAACTTTTTCAATATTAGAAAATGAAACTTTCATCCTAGCGTTTTGATCTTAACAAGAAAGAAACTAAGAAACAAAATAATTTATATACTAGATCTAGCTTGCATATGAAACTTCTTTATAGAACAGCTAGCATCTATTTACGTTGTGTTATCCACTAATTTTGCACTTAGTTGTGTTACTTGAGGAGTCGCCGGTTGACAAACATGTCCAATGTTTGATTCCAGTGTATTAGTTGATCCGTCTTCATATCTAGCCAATATTGGCTAGCTAGTTTTTCATTTGAATAATTTTGACCATGGCCCCGCGGGGTTTGTAATAAAATGTGCTAGTAGGGTATTTTTGAGTGGTTCGGTCTTCTGAGACGTAGAATCTCAACTAAGGTATTCCAGGGAGTTTTTTGTTCTTGACAATTATGCTTTGCCTATAGCCGAGTATAATTGACGAGGTTTTCTCTCGCTTCCTTCAAAGCTGGAATGTCTGATGTTGAATTCTGGGCCTTGGGGGGTTATTAGAGCCCATTTGAGTGTTATAAACCTACTAGGCATTGTTAGAGTAGAGCATGGTCATGTCCTAAGTCAATAGGACCTTTAAATTTTTTTCGATTTTTTTTTTTTAATTTTTAATTAATTCCCTAGGTTTTTTAATTAATTTTTCCATAAATTAAATGGAAAAATCCCATTCGTAATAAGTCGGTCATCCTGACCCCGAATTCAGTGATTGAAGGCTCTAACCTTAAGCCAAAATTTATTCTTGATCGGCCAGCCAGTCAGATCCAACTTTCAGATCATCAATCGGACACATAACGCCCTTTTTCTCAGAAAAGTCATTTTCGAGGAAAAAATGATTATTTATTAAAAAAATGATTATTTTGGAGAAAATTAAAACTCTCCAAATTGACCCAAATTCAGCGAAATAAAAGGCTAAATGACATCTCATTGGGCATTAATGAGCATTGGAGTTAACGGAAGGTAGTTTCAGTCAACATTCAGTGATATAAATGACATCTTCACTTAGCAATTGCGCCTCCTTCAGCCAGGCTCACGTGTGGGATGAGGTGGAGAGCATTCATTCGTCCGGTGTTTTGATCGAGGTGGAACAAAAGCTTGCATTGATGATCACTGGGAAGTTGCTCCTCCAAACCTAGCATATGTGGTTTCCAGACCTAACAGATGGCTCTCCTATGCAGACTCACGCCTCCTTGATCCATTCACGCCGTTCCTCAGCATGGGGGCGCCTTCCACACGTGTGGGTTCAATTTTGGGTTTTTTTCAGTAGCTAGGGTTGGAGTGGGGGTGCCTTTCCTAGGTGGAGGCCTCCCCTCACTCCCAGCTCTTCATTTTAGGTTTGGGCTCTCAAGTTATGTGACCAAGCCAGTCAGGTTGTGTGATTTGGTTTTAGGGTTTTAGCACTTTCTTATTGTATAAATAGAGGCTCTTTCAGCTCTATTGGGATGGATTTTTGTGTAGAGAAACTCTGTCCAAACTCTGTAATGCTTGTTGCTTTATGCAACTGTGGAATAAAATTTTAAGGCTTTGGAGGCATACATGGTTTGTTAAATGTGGATCAATGCTTGGTGAATGAGGTGATAAAATTTCAAATTCTTTCTTTTCATGCTTAGGTTGGATAACAATTCATGCTTTAGAAGGCTTCTATAAGCACGTAAGATTGATTATTTGACGTTTCAACTTAATCTTTTATGATTTTGCTCTTAGGAATTAAAAGTAGCATTGATTATTCAGTTATATGATATGCTCTTTTATATTTTAATTGATAAAACATACATGATCTAATCCATCTTTTGCAAGTGTTGAGTTGAATTTGTGCAGATTACCTCATCAAATCAAGTAGGAGTTTGAGCTCAGGTGCATCCTCTCCTCTTGAAGCCAAGGCACCTTAAAGAATTTTCAAGTTTCAAGGAATCCAAGCATCATCAAAAGGCCACAGGTTTGAGTGTTTGCTTTCATTATTATTCATCCTTTAAAATTCATAAAATCTTCATATTCTTGGGTTAGGGCAAGGCTTGGGCTAAAGTGAACATTCATTCACCAAGCCTTATGCCCCGGTTGGCTGTGCTGTTTGTAATTTGCAGCCTTGTTTGTCTTTTTATTGCAGGCACTTCTTCCCATCTCTCGCTGTCCACTTTTGCCCTCCTTTTTACCTTTTGGACAGCCCTCTTTCTTCCCCTTTCTTCACTTTTTGCAGCCATCTCTTTGTCCTCTTTTGCAGCCATCTTTTGGGCCTTACTTTCAGCCTTCTTCATCACTTTTTGCACCCTTCTTTCTTCAGTTTGCAGCCCTCTTTTTGCCTTTGTTTCCAGCCTTCTTTGACCTTCTTTTTGTCCTCTCTTCATCCCTTTTTCACCTCTCTCTCCTTAGCCTTTTACTCCTCTTTTTCTTCTTCCTTTTTGGGTAGGGATTGAGTAGTTGTTTGTCATCTAGTTTGTAGATCTAGTTTCAATTTATTTTTTTTATATAAACTAACATCATAACAAGTTTGTGTTTAGAGCTCTTAGTTTCAAGTAGGTGAAGGAGAGCCCAAAGGCTACAAACAAACAAGGGAGCAAACAAGAGCAAAAGACTAAAACATCTCCCTCATCTTTCTTCCCTTTCTCACCATCTGCTCATTCAAGAAGAAGCTAAGCATAATGATCATTGTAAAAAATTAATAAAAGGGCTAAGTGGGAGCAAGTCTCCCATCTTTTTTACTTCCCCTATTTGGGGGAAGTGTGTCTTGTTTCCTTTTCATGTTTCTTCGCATAGTTTCAACTTATAATTTTTTAATTTTCATTTCCACTAATTGCTAGTTGTTCTTTAGTATAATCACTAATTGCTAGATTGGATTGTTGCATTTTGGTATCTTTCCATATAATTGTCAATCTTAAAAGGAACCAAAATCTCTTGAATCTCACCATAAGGTGGATCAAGAGTGCTTTCTGTCGGAGAGTTTAATAAACCATCTTTGCTTTATGTTCATGCATCATATTGTTTTCTAATTCAATTAGTCAATAAGTAAGACTCTTGAACTTGCAGAAACACAAGTCAAGAGCACTCTTTATCGAAGAGCATCATTAGTCTTGCATAATCCTTGCATTAGGCATCTAGATCAGATAAGACTCTTGAACCTTTGTCATAAGACAAGGTCAAGAGCATTCTCTGTCGGAGAGTTTAACTAATTAACTTAATAAAACTTTCAACACACACCCCTCTAATTAACTTACTTCATTGATATCCTTCACCTAGTATGCTCTGCCGACTTTCGAGTTGGGCTCGTACTCAGAATGGTGAACGGACTTGCTAAGACCGCAATAACAATTTTATTAAAATTTTCACCACATAACCAACGCACCGGCGTTGTCTCGATACAATACTCAAGTAGTGGGCAAATTCCAAGTTTGGGCGTCGGGCAACCCAATCTGGACACAGTTGGTTAAGTTATTGAACACCTAGCTGTGATTCCAGACAGGTCCGTCATGTCTTCAAATAGAGCCACTGAAGGTATTTTCGGTTAGGATTTCCAGACACCTTAAGCAAGATCACTTAAAATACTTACAAATATACCAAGAGCACTTGCACAATCTAATATTCAATAGTTTTATTTCAAGACTTGTTGTTAATTTCTTTACGCATTTTCAGTATTTCGACTCCATAAGGCACTGGTCTTTTAATCCGCATAATCATTATATTGGGATCAATTGTCTTTGGCCTCTTTAATTCCTATTTGTGAATGCACATTTATGAAGTCTTGAATTATTTCTTATCTTTTAATCTCTTGCTAGCAACGTGGATTGCTTTGTTTTATGTGTCGAACTCATAAATAAATAAACACTTTTAATCATAATAACTCCTAAAAAACACCCATTTGCATTCGCAACTAATTAAAAACACTTTAACCACAAAGAGCCATAGAAAACTCTTTTGTAGGGACTACCCCCCTTGGCTTCGTTAGGAGTTAGCTTAAACGCAGGAGCTAGGAGTAGGTGACAGTACCTAGCTCTGTGCTTGCCCCCAAGGTCACACCTCTCCCACTTTTTCAAGTGAGGAGACAACTTTCATTAGATTTCTGCTGCTGGTGTGCCATCGGCGGACAACACGTTGCCAAATGAACTAGATCTAATTGTGATTTTAACTTTTAAAAATGATGTATCTAATTCGATTTGCAAGTTAAACTAATAACCAAAGAAAAGAAGGTATAAAGAGAAAGAGAAGAGTGGCTTGGATCTTTGAGCAAAGAAGACTTCGAAGGTTTAGACATGTGGGACACCGAGGGTTTGATCTTTCGTAAGAGATATGAAAGAACAGGAGCAAGCAAGCTCTTTGCTTCTTTAAATCGGGTGACCTGCAACTAGCAGGAACAAACTTGCACACAACCCATTAAATCTAGAAATGAAATAAGACAGAAACCAAGAAAATATGAGCATAAACAAATGATACATATAAATCTTGAATCTCTAACTTACTCCAAATAAAAGATTAACTAAATCAAACAAGTTTTAGTAATCCTTCCTACAAAATTGATACTAATCCTACCAGTATGCCTGATTTTTATAAAGCAAGTGCACAAAGACCAAATACAGGTTACCTCATGAAATCGAGATAATACATCCACTCAATTGATAGCATCACACAACATGGACCTCTAAAGCCTCTTTATTTCTCAATAACAAAAGATAGTACAACAATTACAATTCTCTAGCCTCTGCTCAACAAAATCTAACTCCTTTACGATGGGGAAGGAGCATTGCCTTTATAGAAAACCGGGACCAAGAGGGCACCTTTGCCAACTGAAGAAGACTGAGGGAGAATTTGAGATTGAGAGTGAGTTTATCCCTTGATTTGGGTGAGTTAGAGGGAGTTACACTCAAGGAAAATGCACCACCTCTCAATAGGTAGGCAAAACCCCTCTTCGGGATCTCTAAAACATGTCGGATGGGTGCCACATGAGCAATTGTGCCCCCTTCTAAGTAGAAAAATGTCCCCTTAATTTGCCAAATTCATACTGATTAGATTTGATGCCAAATGTCGATTAGAATCCTCATTTAACTCTTATTTGATGTTTAATTAACTTCCCTGAACTCCGAACATGTCTCTGCCATGTTTCCACTGATTAAGGAATTTGTCTTTTCCCTTTATTTTCCAATTTTTTGTTATTTTTTCCATTTTTGAGTAATATTCAATTTTGGAGATAAATACTTATTCGAAAACTTAGGAAAGTGGGTATAAGGGTAAAGTGGGTTCTTTGAGTGTGAAAACGAACACTCCCATGGCAAATTTGGACTCTAGACCACACTATTATTACATTTTTAATTTTCCCAATTAAACTATTAAAAAATAGCCTAAGCTTACGGGAAAAAAGATTTTTCACGAGACTTACAAAAAAAAACCTAGGAGGACCTAACACATGTCCATATGACTCAATACTAATGTCTAGCACGTTCATATTGTAGATTTTTCACAAGTTTCAGCCTCCGGTTATAAGTTAAAAAAATTTGTCTTAGTTTATTGCAAACCTAGAAATTTAAATGCTGGAAATAAAATAAATTTCAGACTTAATAACACTGCTGTAACTTCACTTTTTCATGGACAGAAAATGAAAAATATGCACGCCATTCAACACAAAGTACTCAGAAATTTTTGGCCAATGGCCCTGGAAAAACCCACAAGGGGAGAACTAGTCAGAGATAAATTTTTATTATCAGGAAATTTACAGCAAAACTCAGAAATTTTCAGACCAACTTATTTCTTCCTGGAAGAGAAAATTTCATCCTCGTTTTCCGTGCCAATTAAGAAAAATCAAACTCAGTTCTTTTTTGTTTTCTGCCTCGATTTCTGTGCCGCTGTACAAACTGTAGTGACCTCGAAATCCGTGTCCCATAATTTTTTGTCTCGAAAATTGTGCCCAGAAATATGCATCGAAATCGTGCATGTTGCTTTGAAAACCGTACCGTACAGACTGTACGAACCAACAATAAATGCTGCTGTCCTCTCCTCGATTTTCGTTCCCTCTCTGCTACTATCATTATCCTCGATTTGCGTGTTGCAATTATTTTTCTCTTCCTCAGAAAAATGGAAACTTTCTCTCAGCTCTCTCCTTCACTTCAATTTGCAAAAGTGAGGAAAATGACCTTCCCTTTCCTTTTTGAGAGAACCCTAGGGTTCATCTAATATAACGGTGGGGATTAGATTAGATCGGTGGATGAGATTAAATGCTCACATTTATTTGTCATAAATATTAATTTCACTCACCCACTTAAATTTTTCAAAAAATGACTTTACTCTCTAAAGTCAAATTAAATGCTCCACTTAAGTCATTTAATGCAAGGGTCACTTTATTTCCCCTCTCTAAGTGACTAAGGATAAAGTCACCTAGGGGAACACTTTCCTAGGTACAAAATTAACACCCCGTCTTACCGAGGAAGGTGTTCTGCACCACTCCCAACTTGTCTCTGAAGAAGACAAACTTGCCCCTCCCCAAAGATTTCGTCAGAATGTCTGCTACCTGCTCATCAGTGGAAATGTACAGTAAAGATACAACACCCTCTGAACATAATCTTGGATGAAATGATACCTGATCTCAATGTGCTTTGACCGTTCATGAAATACTGGATTCTCAAAGAGCTGGATGCAACTTTGATTGTCACAGTAGATCACCGTAGGCCTCAGCTCCTGACCAAATAAATTAACCAGCAACTTGCGAAGCCACAAAGCCTCACAGTTGGCCTGACTGACTGCCATATACTCAGCCTTTGCAGAACTCAACACAACAGATTTCTGCTTCCGATTGAACCACGACACTGTTGTCGAGTCCAGACTGAAACAACATTCGGAAGTGTTCTTCCGATTTGCCACACTGCCGGCCCAATCTGAGTCTGTAAAATCAACCAATTTGATCCCATCTAACCTCCTGTAGTCTAGACCAAAATCCACTGTCCTTGCTAGATAACGCAACACATGTTTTGCAGCAACCCAATGCACACTCCTAAGCTTAACCATGAACTGGCTAAGAGTGTTCACTGCAAAACACAAGTCTGGCCGAGTGTTGACGAGATACATCAATGACCCAATAAGCTGAAGGTATAAAGTAGGATCCACCAACTCTCCCTCAGAAGCATGAAGCTTCTTCTAGTTGATGATCATAGGTGTCGACATAGGCCTGCAATCCTCCATCCTAAATCTCCTAAGAATATCAACCGCATACTTTCCCTGCCCCAGGAAAATATGTCCAGGCTCCTGCCAAACCTCCAATCCCAGAAAATAATGCATCAGTCCAATATCAGTCATCTTGTACTCTGCTGCAAGATCCTTCTTGTAAGCTGCAATGGATCTCTCTCTCCCTGTGATAAAAAAGTCATCAACATACAACAAAAGAATAAGCGAATCATCTCCAACCATGATGAAGTAGAGATTCAGATCTGCTTCACTCTTCCGAAATCCCATACTTGGCAAGTAAGAATCGATCTTGGAGTACCAAGCTGTCATTAGAGGAAATTTGAGGTCTAAAATGGGCCTCCTAAGGGAAATAATAAAATAATAGTTGAAATATTAAAATAATAGTTATTAATTTTGGAGGAAGAATGAAAAAAACTACTTTTTGTGTTCGTATTTTCAACCTATCTCCTTGTGTTTTTACTCAAATTCCGAGAGGGAGAGCTCGTTGGATGTGGAATTAATTTCCGCATCCAACGAGTACCCACATGGCATACTTTTGACGGCCCCTGCTACCCCAAAAACAAGAAACACTTGAGAAAAACGTGATGATGACATCATCATCACGTTTTTTCAAGTATATCTTATTTTTGGGGTAGCGAGGTCTGTGAAAAGTATGCAGTGTGGGTACTCGTTGGATGTAGAATTAAATTCCGCATCCAACGAGCTCTCCGGATTGAAATTTGAGTAAAAACACAGGGATATATGTCGAAAATACGAACAAAAAAAGTAGTTTTCTTTTATGACAAATATGTCAATTCAACCATTATGGTTGACTCATTTTATTGAAATTCTATTGGTTCTTGAATTCCAAATCACAAAATTTATTGTTGGCACGTTTTCTTATAAGGCCCATTTTAGACCCCAAATTTCCTCTAATGAGGAGCTTGCTTCAACCCATATAGGGCTTTCTTCAACCTGCAAACATGAGACTCTCTCTCATGAATCTCAAAGCCTTGAGGTTGCTCAACATAAATCTCCTCATGTATGATCCCATTGAGAAATGCGATCTTCACATCCATTTGATGGATCTTCCAACCCATTTCCGTTGCAATGGAGATCAAAGCCCTGATAGAAGTATACCGAGCAATCGGCGCAAAAGTCTCATCATAATCAATACCCTCAACCTGTGAAAACCCCCACGCTACAAACCTGGCCTTGTACTTCTCCACACTCCCATCTGCTGCATGCTTTAGCTTGTAAAGCCATCGAGAAGTCACCACTGACTTCCCCTCAGGTCTCGGAACTACCTCCCATACATCATTCTTCATGATGGAATGGTACTCATCCATCATGGCATCTCACTAAACCGAATGCTGGGAGGCCTCCTCAAAAGTAGAAGGCTCAGAATCACGTGTACTAGCCACCAACAACATGCCCAATCTGTTAGGCATCTTGATGGCCCTCACTGAATCCTTGGGTGTCCCAACCTTCATAGCTTCCTTCAAAGTCTCTCGAAGCCACTTAGGCTTCTTCTTCCCTGAAGACTGCTCCCACACTGGTCTATCCTCATCTGAAGAACTACTAGAGCTAGTACCCCCAATAACCTGTGAACCTGAAGCTGGTTTCCCAACACCAGGTGTGCCCTGTAATCTTGATCTTGATCTCGATCCCCTGTACGATGTACCTATAATAGTAAGCCCATCACCTGTCCCAGAAGACCCTGCTGGCTGAACCACTGAACCTGGTGAACTTGTGCCTGCACTGTGTGGTCCCATAACCCTGGAAACGTATGATCCTGACTGTTGCGCTGATGGAACCTGTGCAACAACTTGAGGTGCAGGAACCTATTGCTCTCCTTGCTTTGACTCTCTTGACTTTCTGAAGGCCCGCTCCTCCTCAAACTTCACATCCCTTCTCACCACCACTTTTCTCTAAGAGGGAAGGTAAATACGGAAGGCCTTCGAAGTCTCATCATAGCCCACAAAGATTCCCTTCTCTGTAGTGGGCTCTAACTTTGTCCTCTTCTCTGAAGGGACATGAGAGTAAGTCAGACTACCAAATATCCGAAAATGGCTAACTTCAGGCTTCTTGCCTGAAAAACACTCCTGAGGTGTCATATTCCCCACGACACGATGGGGACTCTTGTTTTGAAGATATACAGCAGTGCTGCAAGCCTCAGCCTAGAGAAAGAAAGGAAGAGACCGATCATGTAGCATAGCTCGGGTTGCTCCAACAATGGACCTGTTCATCCTCTCAGCTACTCCATTTTACTCTGGAGTATATGGAACTGTCAACTGTCTCTTGATACCCTCCTGTCTGCAAAATGCATCAAACTCCTTGGAGGTATACTCACCCCCGTTATCCGATCTAAGAACTTGGATCTTCCTCCTTGTTTAGTTCTCCACAAGAGCTTTGAACTCTTGGAACCTCTGCAAGACTTCCTCGGACTTCTTGCTCTTCAGAAAGTAGATCCAGGTCTTCCTGGAATGGTCATCAATGAATGTCACATAATACTCGTATCCTCTCAAGGAAATAGAAGACATCGGTCTGCATAAGTCTGAATGTATCAAGTCAAGGGTCCTTGCTGACCTGCTATCACTGCTCGGAAAAGCAGT
This sequence comes from Pseudotsuga menziesii, assembly GCA_001517045.1. Lineage (NCBI taxonomy): Eukaryota > Viridiplantae > Streptophyta > Pinopsida > Pinales > Pinaceae > Pseudotsuga > Pseudotsuga menziesii. The sequence continues at coordinate 152,197 of LPNX011175029.1, forward strand.
CTTGGTGTACTTTCCCAAAGCACACCCCTTGCACACATCACTCTGCCCTATGCTGAACTTCGGTAAACCTGTAACCATATGTCTCAACAACCCCAAGGATGGATGATGCAAGTGAGCCATCCTCCTATGCCAAAGCTCACAAAGCTCACTGCTGCTGCTATGTGCCAAGGCATGCCGAGGCTGAAACAAGAGCCTATACAGTTTCTAGCATCTCACTCCAATAGCAATTGAAGTAGATGGTCGTGCAGTCTTGAGAAACATATGCACATGTCCTTCTAGAAAGGACACCCCAAGACCTTGATCCTCGATCATGGAAATTGACACTAGGTTCTTCTTCAGGCCAGGTACATACAATACATCTCTCAACACCATGGGACTCATGGAATCCCTCTGAAAGGTAGTGGTCCCACGCCCAACAACTTTGACTGCAGAGTCATCTCCCAACACCACCTCCACATTTGTCTTTATCTATGAAAGCTCTGAGAACATCTCACGAGCACCTGTCATGTGGCTCGAGGCTCCGCTATCTATATACCAAGTGCTGGAAGTAGATGCACTGTAGGAATGGTCTGTCACTAGGGAAAACTCCCTCTGTCTATCAACATCTGCACTGGTGAGAGTGGATGCTCTCTCTCTCTCTCAATATGCCCAGTGCATAGTGAAAACTCACTCTGAAATCTCGCGACAAAGTCATTGACCTCCGCTGAAGCTGTTGTCTGCTGCTGCTTCTTCTTGTTGTTCGGACATTGCCCAGCACAGTGTCCCATCTTGTGACATGTAAAGCACTTTACAGTACTCAGATCCTTCTTTTGCCCATCTTGCTGCTTGGCCCCACCCTTCTTGTTCTTCTTCTTCCCCTTTGCTGTCAATGCCACATCCTCCTCATCCTGCCTACTGGTAGTAGCACTGCACTGGAGAAAACCCCTTTGAGTCTCCTCCTGAACAAAATCATCACAGACCCTGTCCCATGATGGTAAGTTCTCTCTAGCCACCAAACCCTGTACAAACACAGCTCAAGGTTGTGTCACCCCATTCATGGCTGTTCGCACTAGCTCAGGACCAGTAATAACCATCCCAACAGCTGCAAGCTCATCTCACCTGAGAGATCCTAGTAAGATAAGCCATACAAACCTCTCTTTTGACCATCTTGATACTCTTCAGTTTCTCTCTTAGAACCATCTTCCTATTCTCATTGGAACTCTCAAACAATCTGGTCAAAGCACTCCACATCTCATGTGCATGATCTTTCGCTGAGATGTGAGGTATAACATGGTCTTTAACAACATCCAAGATAATCCTCATGGATTTAATATCCTTCTTATTAAAGGATGAAAATGCTGCTGCATCAATAGCAGCGGGAATGGCAATGGGATTTGCTATAGTGTTTCTGACTACCTCCTCCCACAACTCATTCTCTCTCAACACAAGTAAAATCCGGGTCTTCCATGAGACAAAGTTCGCTGCCCCATCCAACCTATCCTCAGTTCTCAACCCAACGAAAGTTATTTTTTTCAAAGAACAAGTTTCAGCAAAATGTAGTACTGTCACAAAAGTTTTTCTGAATTTTGAAAATGACTGTCAGTCAGCAAATATTTAGTTTTCTGCCCCACTCAGCTCTGATACTGTTATCCGTCGATTGCACACCAGCAGCAGAAACTTTTCGAAAGCTGTCTCCTCACTTAGGAAAGTGGGAGAGGTGTGACCTTGGGGGCAAGCACAGAGCCAGGTACTCTAACCTACTCCTAGCTCCTATGTTTAGGCTAACTCCTAATGAAGCCAAGGGGGGTAGTCGCTACAAAAGAGTTTCTATGGCTCTTAAGTTGTTTAAGTGTTTTAATGGTTACGGATGCGGATGGGTGTTTAGGAGTTATTATGATGAAATGTGTTTGTTTATTATGAAGTGTAAACACAAGACAAAGCAATCCACGTTGCTATCGCAAGAATTAAAAGATAGACAATAATTTGAGACATCACGAAATGATAAAGCATTCACAGATATAACTTATAATCAAAACATCCAATGGACAAATGGCCCAGATTATCAACGTTACGTAAAAAATAGAACCAGTGCCTATGGAGTCAACTTATTAGAGATGCTTCAAGTGTAAATATGATGTGAATCCCAAAGTGATGCCAGTGAATGTTTATTGCGCTTAATCTTGGTTAATTTTAACAATTTTTAGATTATCTTGCTTATGGTTTCAGCGAAAGATTTTCAATAGCCAGGGAAAATGTTCCAAGTTAATCCGTTGGAGACATGACGACCTGCCCAGTATCCCAGGCTGGTATTGCGAAGATTGACCAGCTAGCTGAGAAGCTTAGACAACGGGTAGTTTCGACGCCTTTACTAAGGAAAACTTATGGAAATTTTCTACAACGCCTATGCGTTGGTTATGGTTAAAAATTTTATTATGTTTTTCTTTGCGAACTTAGCAAGTCTGTTCACCGTTCTGAGTACGATCCCAACTCAAAAGTCGGCAGAGCATACTAGGTGAAGGATAATCAACGAAGTTAATTAATTAGGGGAATGTGAGTTGCAAAATTTTATTAAGTAAATTAATTAAAACTCTTCGTCAAAGAGCGCTCTTGACCTTGTCTTATGACGAAGGTTCAAGAGACTTAGCTATTCTATATGCCTAATGCAAGGAAAATGCAAAACTAACTATGCTCTTCGATAGAGAGTACTCTTGACTTAGGTTATGGCAAGTTCAAGAGACTTCAACAATTAATTGATCAAACTTAAGCAAAAATTAAAAAACTAAACTACCCAAGAGTCTCTTTCAGGTTTTTAGGCCCTAATTGGGAGAGCATGGGGGTAAGTAAACAAAACAAAAGATAACAAAAACAACTCTTCGATACAGAGCACTCTTGATCCACCTTATGGTGAGATTTAAGAGATTTTGGTATTTTTTAGGTTTTGCAATATTATATCAAAAAAGGTAAATAAAACTTTGAACTAACTAAACAATAAAATGGAAACTTTTTATCTTTTCTACTTTATGAAAGATGAACTAATCAACTTTTCTATCTAACTTCAATAAAAAACAAAATTCTAACAATTTGAAACTATTCTATCCTATTCTACTTTTAGCAAATTACGAAACAAAACATGAAAATAAGGAGACAATACAAGCTTCCCCCAAATGGGAGAAGAGGGGTGTGGGAGCCGTAATCTCACTTGCTCTTTATTAATTTGTTTACAATGCTTTCCTTTGCTACCTTTTTTGCTTCTTTTCTTATTCCTGGAAGGCCTTTGGAGCAAGCTACATAAAGGGGAAAGAAGAAAGGGGGATTATAGGTCTTTTTAAGCTTGATTCTTCAAAATTTCGCCAGCATTTCCACTGTACTTGTCACAAAAATAAAAAAATCAGCGAGCATATATTACTAAAAGATGGTAGGAAAGACAATGCAAAAATAAAAACTTTGAAAATTTTTTATACTTTGAATTTTTTTTAGAATTTTACATGCAAAGCACAAATTTTCCCTAGATCTAATGAATGAAATTAAATCTAATAAAGCCCTAAAAGATAGATCTAATTATGAGTATTGAAAGCTTGGATCTATTTCTTGAGCAATGCAAAGAATTAAAGAGAAGGGTAGAGAAGGAAGTTTCTTGTGGATGGAACACAGGAGATGGAGAAAGACTCTGGCTTTCTTTCGAATGAGAAGAACACGGTCCTTGTAGGCCCTGCAATCACAAAGTGTTAAACAACTGGTTGCTTGAAGCTTGAGCTAGATGTAGCTGAACTCGCACTCTTCTTCAACCTGTGAACCCTGCTAATACCAAAACTTAGACACAAGTGAGATCATATCATGAAAAGTATGCTAAGATAGTTCAACCAAGATCAATATTACGTATAACTAACTACTCATATTCATCAAGATTATAACCTGCTTTGCATAAATAATTGATTTGAAACTACAATCAATTACTCTACCGTGCCAATAGTGGCCCTCTTCAACTTAACAAATAAACTGATCTCATTCAAAGTAAAAGAGTAATGGGTTAGAAGCAGTATCACCTCAACCATGAAACATTCACCACATGCAAAGAGCTCATGGACCTCCAAAGTCAAAATTCTTATTAATCAAATGCAAGCAAAGCTTGGTACAATTTTTACAGAGTAACTCCTGCACAAAAGTTCCATCCGAATAGAGCTAAAGGAGCCTCTATTTATACAATGAAAGAAAGCTCAAAACCCTAACACCACACCACGCAGGGAGGGCACAAACCTAATGATCCAGCAATGTGAATGAGCCAAAACCTAAGATGAAGAGCTAAGAGTGAGGGGAGGCCTCCACCTAGGCAAGGTGCCCCCACTCCAACCCTAAACAGTCCATCTCCATACCATATGAGCCCACCCTCATAAAAAACGTGAGTCTCCAAGGCTGGGGCGTGAACAAGAGGAAGAGCACACGTGAGGCAAGGAAGAGGTAGGCGTGAAGGCTTGGAGAGGCTCAGAGGCTAGGTATGAAGGAGCCAATATCTAGAACTCATTAATACATGTCTCAGTTCAACCTCGCTCAAAACACCAAGCCAATGAGCAAGCTCCAACTCACCCAAGCGTGGTCATCACTGAAGGAGGCGAATTGGCCAAGTGGATGAGGACTCAATGCTCACTAAATGCTGACTGAAGCCGAGTTCTGTTAACTCCAATCATCATTAATGCCTGATGCCATGTCATTCTGCATTTCATTTCGCTCAATTCGGATTAATTTGGAGAGATTTGGATTTTCCCCAAAAATATCATTTTTATTATTTAATCAATAATTTCCCCAAAACTGACTTTTTTGAGAAAATATGAGTTATGTGGCTGAATGATGATCTGAAACTTGGAGCTAGTTGGCTGGCTGATCATGAATGATTTTTGGCTTAAGGTTAGAGCCTTCAATCATTGCAAACGGACCTCGGATGGCTGACTTATTAGAAAATGAATTTTTCCATTTAAATTATGGAAAAATTTAATTAATAACTTAGGAAAAATTAAAAAAAAAAAAAAAAAATTTGACGTGTCTGGTAAAATTTTTTGGGAATTTTTTTCTGAGGGTCCAAGTGACTTAGGACATGACCATAGTCTATTCTAATAATGTCTAGTAGGTTTATACATACTCAATTGGGCTATAATAACCCCCCAAGGCCCATAATTTAAAATTGAGCATTCCAGCTTTGGAGGAAGCGGGAGAAAACCTCGTCAATTATACTCGGCTATAGGCAAAGCATAATTGTCAAGGGAAAAAAATTCCCTGGAATACCTTAATTGAAATTCTACGTCTTAGGAGACCGAACCACTCAAAACATCCTACTAGCACATTTTATTACAAACCCCGCGGGGCCATGGTCATAATTATTCAAAACACAAACTGACTAGCCAAAACTGGCTAGGCACAAAGGCCTGATACACTGGAAACAAACATTTATCATGTTTGTCAACTGGCGGCTCCTCAGCTAATCCAACTATGGTACAAAAAAGTTGGCAACAGATACCATTTAGATTTTTCACAAGTTTCAGCCTTTGGTTATAAGTTAAAAAAATTTGTCTCAGTTTATTGCAAACCCATAAATTTAAATGCTGGAAATAAACATAAATTTCAGACTTAATAACACTGCTGTAACTTCACTTTTTCATGAACAGAAAATGAAAACTATGCACGTCATTCAACACGCAGTACTAAATTTTTTTTGGCCAATTGCTCTGGGAAAACCCACAAGGGGAAAACCAGTCAGAGAGAGAGATTTTTAGTATCAAGAAATTTACAGCAAAACTCGGAAATTTTCAAACCAACTTATCTCAACCCGGAAGAGAAAATTTCTGCCTCGTTTTCTGTGCCAAACAGGAAAAATCAAACTCATATTTTTTTTTCTTCTGTTTTTTGCCTCGATTTCTGTGCCTCTATATAGACTGTACCGTACAAACTAATTGTACAGACCTCGAAATCCGTGGCCAAGAATTTTTTTCTTTGAAAATCGTGCCTAGAAATTTGCCTCAGAAATTGTGCAAGTTGCTTTGAAAATCGTACTGTACGGACTATACAGACCAAAAATAAATGTTGCTGTCCTCTTGTCGATTTTCGTGTCCTCTCTGTTGCTGTCCTTTCTCTCGATTTTCGTGCTGCAATTTTTTTTCTTTTTCTTAGAAAAATGGAAACTTTCTCTTTCAGCTCTCTCCTTCACTTCAATTTGCAAAAGTGAGGAAAATGACCTTCCCTTGCCTTTTGAGAGAACCCTAGGGTTCATCTAATCTAACGGTGGAGATTAGATTAGATCGATGGCTGAGATTAAATGCTCACATTTATTTCTCATAAATATTAATTTCAGTCATCCACTTAAATTTATCAAAAAGTGACTTTAGTCTCTAAAGTCAAATTAAATGCTCCACTCAAGTCATTTAATGCAAGGGTCACATTATTTCCCCTCTTTAAGTGACTAAGGCTAAAGTCACCTGGGGGAAGACTTTCTTAGGTACAAAATTAACACATATACATTGACCCATGAACTTTAATAACCTCTTAAGTCCTAATCATCAAGATGACCATTCCATCTTTGGAGGAGCAGTGAAAAACTTGAAAATTATAAGTCGTTTATTCAACAACATATAATTAACAAGGAAAAAACATCTTGGAATACTCGGATTGATGTTTAAGTCTCAGGTAGCCAAGTACTTTACAAAAATCCCATGCTAATACATTTTTTACAATCTCCCCGCAGGGTATGAACATGTGGTAAAAAGGTGAAAAAGGGCCTTGGAGGGCTTGACTGGAATTTTGAACTCTGAATTTGAACACGTACTTGTTCATTTTTGGTGGCTCATTTGAAAGTCCAACTGAATGCAACTCAGGTGGTAACACAAAATTCAACAGAGTTAGTACTTTTCAGAAACCAGTTAACAGAATTGCACCAACTTGAATACAAGTCTACCAAACCATTAATGGACGCCAAATGTCACCCTGCTCTTCGACTATATGCCACCCACGAAATATAAACTTGCTAAAAATAGACATCCCAGAGGATGGTCCTATAGCTCATGTCGAGGATCCCATTTCTAACAATGGTGATAGGTTTCATGATTGATCATGTTGATCGGTGATATGTAGTAGGCTAGTACCTTGTAGCGTGTTGTGTTTTGGATTCTAGAGGCCATTTAAAGCTTTATTGATTATGTATTTTGTTTCACTCAATGACGTTTTGATATATTCACCCTTACATGTTATATGTTGCATATCTCGGAATTGATATCCTCTTACAAACATCTCGGAGTTGATATTTATCAAAAGCTTAATTGGAAAACTTGTTTTGGTATAGAAAAGAATTCTAAATCAACAAACCTTGTGATGTGGGATAAAAAGAAATTCCTATTTGAAACTCTCGTCACTCTCGTTATCTTGTATGATAGTGAAGATTGGGGTTGTAGCATCTATAGAGAATCTTGGAGAAAGATTGAGCAAAATCAGAAGCGTTTTATCATGTATAACCTTAGATTTAAAAGCAATACGCCCTCTCCTATTCTCCGAATAGAAGTGGGCTTTCCCCCATCGAAAGCATCGCTATGACTAGGTACCTGATGTACAAATATAGGATAAATAACTTGGCAGACCAATGACTTCCTAAAATTGCTTTAAAATCCAGTCAAGACCATCTATGACTCAAGAGTGGCTAGTATAAAGTAGTGTTATCAGAACCAGTAAATCATTCGGTCCGACCGGGTGAACCAGTAAATCAGTTGGAATACTCGGATTGATGTTTAAGTCTCAGGAAGCCAAGTTCTTTACAAAAAAACCATGCTAACACATTTTTTACAATCTCCCCGTAGGGTATGTGTTACCTACTAAGTCATACTTAGTCGATATTATCAAGTGAGCTGGGTGATGAGAACATACACTTGTTCACCTTTCAGAAATCAAAAGTCATTCAGGCTTTGTCTGGGAACTTTTTGTTATTTTTTGTAAACACATGTTCATACCCCCTTGAGGAAATTGTAAAAATTGTCCTAGCCTTTAATTTTTTATAAAAGGCTCGGCTTCCCGGACTTAAGCATCAAGCCGACTAGCCCAGAGAGTTTTTTCCCTCGGTTATTACTGCTTGTTGAACAAACGACTAATAATTTCTGAGCTTTTCACTCACACCTCAAAGTTGGGGTAGTCGTCTTGGTGTTTCAGCCTTAGGAGGTTATTAGAGCCTTCGTGTCAGTGTTTTTCAACGTGCTAGGCATTGATTTTGAGTTGCATGGACATGTGCTAGGTCTCCCTTGAGTTTCATCTGATTTTGAGAAAATAAATTTTTTTTTCTTCGCAAAATTAGGCCATTTTTTAATGGTTTAATTAGAAAATGTAATAAAAGTCAGATACGAAGCCCGTTTCGGTCGTGGGGACACTCATTTTCACACCTGGAGCGTCCACTTTACTTTAGGGACCACTTTCCACCTCAATCGGGTAGCCGGATCATCCCGTGGAACATTATTCAACTAAAAATGCATAGAAAAGCATTTTAATGCTAAGTTACACCATTTTGGCACTAAGGTCAAATGTTTGAAAAGTCAAAAAATTAAAAAATTAATTAAAAAGGGGACTTGGCATGGGTCCCCTTAAAGCCTGCGATCCACTTCATGTGAGGTTCAAACTAAAACTTTGGTTATTATGGTATATCATATGGTTTTTTAAGTGGATGGTGACGTAAGATAAGGACTCATGCTAACACCCAAAGCATAGGATTGTGATAACATACGTGGTGGACCTCCTCTTCCATATTTAAACCTTTGAACATTGGATGTGTTGTATGGTATTAAAACTTTGGTTTGAATAAAGAAAAATATGAGCATGGATGACGTGAGACTCCACATGAATGGTTAGGAGACTAGCGAATGGGGAGTGGTTGGTGGACCCCCAACTTTTTTGAAGCTTGTTTTTTTTTAATTTTCATATAATAGCGCATGCATGATTAGATGGGCGACGTGAGTCACTCTTTCACCTACCTCATGTCAACCATAGAGCTTCATGCGTGAGATGAAGGATGCCGATTTGGTGATTTGGCAACTTGATGGAGTTGTTTGGCAACTGATTAAGAGTTAACTGAGAGAGGTGGCAATCACCTCTGTAGTTCTACTTAGTCCCTCTTCACTTCAACTCAGATTGACTCAGTTAAGCTCAGTGTGACTTCAGGTGTATCTTCAGTGTTGGTAGGCCCCTAGGGGCTTGGCTCTGGCTATAAATAATGTTGAAATACTGAGAGGGGGGTGAATCAGTATTTGTACTATTTAAAACTTTAATCAAAAGCAGGTTGCTGATCACCAATCACAGCACATCAACAATGCGTATAAAGATAACAAGATGCACAGTACACAATGGTTTTTAACGTGGAAACCCAAGTTCTGGGGGTAAAACCACGGAAGCCTTTTTAAAAATAGTTTTCCAGAAATAACTGGAAGGAAGGAACAACTCCCTTATTATATAGACTTCAATTTTCCAGCTTCAACTAAAAGGAGGCTACGACCCCCTGATTTACAGGCTGCGACCTGGTTTTTTAAGTGGATGGTGACGTAAGATAAGGACTCATGCTAACACCCAAAGCATAGGATTGTGATAACATACGTGGTGGACCTCCTCTTCCATATTTAAACCTTTGAACATTGGATGTGTTGTATGGTATTAAAACTTTGGTTTGAATAAAGAAAAATATGAGCATGGATGACGTGAGACTCCACATGAATGGTTAGGAGACTAGCGAATGGGGAGTGGTTGGTGGACCCCCAACTTTTTTGAAGCTTGTTTTTTTTTAATTTTCATATAATAGCACATGCATGATTAGATGGGCAACGTGAGTCACTCTTTCACCTACCTCATGTCAACCATAGAGCTTCATGCGTGAGATGAAGGATGCCGATTTGGTGATTTGGCAACTTGATGGAGTTGTTTGGCAACTGATTAAGAGTTAACTGAGAGAGGTGGCAATCACCTCTGTAGTTCTACTTAGTCCCTCTTCACTTCAACTCAGATTGACTCAGTTAAGCTCAGTGTGACTTCAGGTGTATCTTCAGTGTTGGTAGGCCCCTAGGGGCTTGGCTCTGGCTATAAATAATGTTGAAATACTGAGAGGGGGGTGAATCAGTATTTGTACTATTTAAAACTTTAATCAAAAGCAGGTTGCTGATCACCAATCACAGCACATCAACAATGCGTATAAAGATAACAAGATGCACAGTACACAATGGTTTTTAACGTGGAAACCCAAGTTCTGGGGGTAAAACCACGGAAGCCTTTTTAAAAATAGTTTTCCAGAAATAACTGGAAGGAAGGAACAACTCCCTTATTATATAGACTTCAATTTTCCAGCTTCAACTGAAAGGAGGCTACGACCCCCTGATTTACAGGCTGCGACCTGAAGGAAGCTACCACTCCCTAGTTTTTTGGCTTCCACCGGAAGGAGGCTACGACCTCCTTTCCTTGCCCCGTCTTGCCACCCTGATAAAAGGAAGATTGTCGAACCTGTGCACCTGTCACATACCAAACTCTGCTGCTGGTAACCTCTGAACTCTAATCACTTTCAAATCATCCCTATAGATATCACTGTCACTCATTGCTCATTGTCATCCACAATTATTGAAGAATCTCTGCTCTGCTATTTTTGAACATCATCATAGGTTATACATCAAAGTCATAGAGTATGTGCCATCTGTTGACTAAATTGGCATTGATGCCAACATGTGTATGTCAGTGTGTCTTGGTGCCTCTTGAAGAGCCTCTGAGGGTTGAGTAAGTGTCAGCGTCAAAGGAGACCTTTTGACTTTGTCCAAGCCCAAGTTTGAAGCTCTTGGAGCCCTTGGGACAATGCCAAAAGCCCTGTAGAGTGTTCAAGTACCCCTAAGTTGTCTTATGATTTCCCAGTACCACAATCGTGTCCTATTACCCTTCAGTGGTCACTTGCGTGCTATTAAGGTCTTGTTACCCTAGGAGAAGTCCCTAAATCCTCAATACATTAGACCACTACTCTTAAGTTAAAATATTAAAACAATAACAATTAAATATTAAAATGGTTTAATAAATAAAAACATTTTAATTAATTAAATATTGAAATAATTTAATAAATTACCTAAACCCTTATGATAAGAAGTGGTTGGCACTCACATAATATAATAATAAATAATATTAAAACAAACAAATTAAATGCTAATTAACCTTTGAAAATTAACCCCTAATGTCTACCCATCCTAAAAGTTAAAACATTTTAAAAACAAAAAAAACAAAAAAAGGGACTTCCCCCTTAAAAGTCAACGGCCCCGTAATTAAATTCTATCCGCCCATATTCTTCCATTACTTACATTTATTCAACTATTTTTCCACGTCAACAATTCACCCATCCTACACGTTTACATAGTGATACTTTTGATTTTTTATTATCCTATTTTTAATTGCGGTTTGAATGGGGATTCATATAAAATACCTTCAGCTCTAGCTCCATCTGAAGGAAGACCGAAAATTTCTTTTCCTCTCCTTACAGTGATCGAGTGGGTCAGTCTGTCTTTTTCAGCACAGTTTTTTTTTAATTTTGGCGGGGCTTTCTATTCTGGAGGATTCTCGTGCCCTTGCGGCCACGACAGGAGTATTATCTTCTGTGGTTAAGAAGAATATGCCGAGCTCTGAATATTTCGCTGCCGCTGTCGCTTTGAAGGAGTATTATCTCCAGTAATAGAAGAATGTCGAGCTCTGAATCTTTTGCTGCCGCTGTTGCTTTGAAGGAATTTGGAATTTGACTAAGGTTTTGCTTTGCTCAGCCTCTGAAATCGTCGAAGATGCTATTCTAAGATTGCATGTTATGTTGGTTGACATACAGACAGAAGAAGAAGCCAATTGCTCATGGAGAATTTACATGATGTTTGCTCTTGAAAGTCCCCCAGATCTCTGCAATTTCCTCTGCTGTGAGAATCAGAAAGTTGAAATTTCTTAACCTGGATGGCGTTGATATGGTTGAAAATGACGGGGTTGATTTAGGCGTCAAAGAAACCGACTTAATCCTGAACTCGAAGGAAGCTTCAGAGGATGATGTATGCTCTGAACATTGTGAAGGGCGGCCACTACCATTTCTTGAATTAGTGTTAAAAAAAGAAGAAAAGAAACCAGCTGTTCTTCATCGCAATCTGCATTTTCCAACAAATAAAGTATGTTGGCCGTAGACAAAGTTATGTGCAGGTGCTGCTCGTCTAAGCTTGTCTCACTGCTCTGAGTAAGTACTGAAGGCTCTGGAAGAGTCCCCTGGGAATCAACGAGTCAGTAAACAAGGAAAACGGTGAAGGAGCTCGCAGCTGAGAGTTGACGAAGCAAGCGTGTTGGCATTTGGGTAGCAGTAGACTAAGGTGAAGGAGCATTCCCGAATTGCAGAGAAGTCCAAATCTGCTACAAGATTACATGCAAGGTTATCCCTTGAAGTCTGCGATAATATGCATAGACAAGCTCAGTGATGTTTACACAATGATATGCTCAGCTCAGTTATGTTTACATAGTGATATGCTCAGCTCAGTGATGTTTACACAGTGATTGTTGACACCATATACACTGTAATGGTATGATGATGACTGCCCTAGGATGATGATTGAAATACACAGTCAAGACAGAAATTGATGTACTGTGATGAAGAGATGATTGCTTTCCTGAAGTATCTTGACAGTCCAAGATTGAAGTGTTGACAGTGATTGACAAAGTGTGAAGTTTGTGCAAGTTTCATGATAACAGTCCAAGTCTGAGTTAATGCTGAACTGTGGTGAACGTGACAAATGATAAAATGCTCACAGTGACATGATTGGACAGTGTTGAATATACAATGATATGGAGTGATATGTTTCCTGAGATATGCTTGATGATGCTCACACATTCTTAGTAATAAGTCCAGTACAATCCAAGGTATGTTGGTATGATGATATGTATGCTGTAAAGTGATGATACACTCTTACATTCTATGATGACAATGATATGATGCTTGCTTTGGTATGATGACACACTTCTATGCACTATGATGTGTACATATTACATGGTGATGATGAGTGCACATACTTGATGATATTGATATGATGATGCACACTCTCCTTCACACGTGCTATGATATGATGTGGTGATGCTCTACTATACTTTATCATATACTTATATGCCATGGTATTCTTCTATGCACTATGATGATGCATGCCTTGTGTTTAGCATAAGCAGAGCAGAGTTACTTGTTCAGTAATTGTGTATGATGAGAGGTACATGAGCAGTATGTGGCAGTGATATCTGCAGCAGATTCACAGATTGGATTGGCATAGGTTGCCTTATAAGAAATTGTTTTGACTTAGATTGGCTAAGTTGTATGAGCAGTTGGTTTGATTCAGGTGGATAAAGTTTGGTGTGCAGACTCAGATTGACTCGGTTGGATGATTGATTGGTACAGCGTAATTGGACAGGTTACTAGTTTAGTTCTAGTGCAGTGATGAGCAAGTGATGAGTTTATGAATAATGATCAGATGATGAGCAATGTGATATAGCAGACACTGATCAGTTGATGAGCATTGATGTAGCAGACAGTGATCAGTGGTTAGTAGTGGCAGTGGATGTGCAGTGTGGTACAGATTGTGTAGTATAGTACATGTGTTGATTAGCAGGTCCACAGGATCAGTGCGCTTGTGGTTTAGTAGTTCAGTATCTTCTTCTTATCAGGGTGGCAGGACGGGGCAAGGAAAGGAGGTCGTAGCCTCCTTCCGGTGGAAGCTGGAAAACTAGGGAGTGGTAGCTTCCTTCAGGTCGCAGCCTGTAAAACAGGGGGTCGTAGCCTCCTTTCAGTTGAAGCTGAAAAATTGAAGTCTATATAATAAGGGAGTTGTTCCTATCATCAAGTTATTTCTAGACAACTATTATTAAAAAGGCTTCCGTGGTTTTCCCCCCAGGACTTGGGTTTCCATGTAAAAATCCTGTGCACTGTGTTGCTATGCTTTCTATGTAATGATGATGATATGATAATGATAACAATGCTGATGATGATATAATGATGATGTGATAATGCATAATATTGAATAAGTTGTTGATCAAAAAGTTGAAAAGTAATAAAGACTGCACGCACAGATTCACCCCCCCCCTCTCTGTGTTCCTGGTGTGTTCAACACCATCATCATCATCAAGTAGCCAGCACCATCAACATGTAATGTGTATGTAATAAGTACACATCATAGTGTATAGAAGAGTGTCATCACTCATGCATGTTCATCATCAAATGATTGTCATCATAAAGGCATGTATCATATATGTATATGTATCATCATATCAGAGTGTGTGGCTGACTATGCATCATAGAGATATCATCATGCCATGTGAGAGTATCAACAAAAATAAACCACTGTATGTATTACACATACTGTTCACACATCATACATTCATTGTGTATACATGCTCACATATCATTGTTTAGAAATACATACCTTATCATTGAACTTGTAGAAATTCATCAACCATGACTCAGACAGTTCTAGCACCTCAGAGCAGCAGTGACAAATCTCTTAGGCTGTGTATGAGCTTCAGACTGCTTGAATCATCTTGTGCATACTGTAAATTAGGGTGTCTTTCTCTCTGTCATAAACCAGAACTCTGTATGTCCAAGATGAAGACCAAACTATGTACCTGTGAGACTTAAACTCAGGTTGTAAAAATGAAATTGTAAGGTCTGTGTAAAGACCAAAGACAGGTCTGCAAAAAGGTTACCCAAAACTCAAACAATTCGCTGCTGTCTGTACCCCATAAAATATCAGTTTACTGCTAAAACAAATTTCCTTAGTCACCACGAAAATCTCAGCTAATATATCTCAATCATACTGCTCTCTGTGGAAATTCGAAGACTGTAATGCTGCTGCTATGTAAATCTTTGTGGAAATTCCCAGACTGTAATGTTGTTGCTATGTAAATCTTTGTGGAAATTCCCAGACTGTGATGCTGCTGCCAGCGAATATACAGTCCAAAACACCCAAGAAAATGTTATTGTGGAAACTCGAATCTTTCTACTACTCCCATGAACTGTTCACTTCTCCCAGTTCGGACTCCAGAGAAGATTCAAAAACTTGGAACTGTATTGTACCTTCGGGTCTGCTGTTGAGAAAATCTTAGTTGAACAGCTCACAAAACTTGCATTTGTTGATGAATAAAAGTGTTAACTTAAACCAAACAACTCTGTGGAAAACTCGGGCATGCAAGTATCTGCTCCTGCTATGTAACCCCACCTGAGTCGAGTCTTATACCTCAAGAATTTCACGAAAAAGAAGAAGGGTTTGCTGCTGCTACAATCACCGAAATCCTTAGCTTTAACTGTGCAAGTCAACCTTTCACTTGGGTTGAGTATCCTGTAGCAGACTTCAAGACTAGATTGAGAGCAGCCGTAACACTTTAAAAATCAGACTGTGGACTGTTGTAAAAATCAGATCACCATCTCCACTGTTGCCGCAAGTTATTCCCACGAAAACTTCACCCAACAACTAAGACTCGAACTGTTTACCAGAGACAATCCCTGTGGGAATTTCGGGTCTTCTGTTGTCTTAAAAATTCTGGAACTATTGTAAGCTTAACACAAAAGACAAAAGAAACGGGTCTGCACAAGTCGTGTCTGCAAAAATCGGGTCTGTAAAAACTCTTTTCAACAGTCATCAAGAAGGAGCTCTCAAAAGATGTCTTCAGCAGTCAACTCGGGTCTGTTCACAAACGAGGGAAGCAGCATAACTTCAACCTTTGCAAAGAGGACTTTGTGGAAACTCGGGTCTGCTGAGACCTCATACCCTCAGATAGGGCTGTCTACAAACCAGCGAAACTTCACTCCCAAAAGGATAGAGACTGTAAAAAAAAAAGGGTATTCTGCTGCAAATTTTCTTCACAAATCTCAGTCCACAACCCAACGAAGGAGGAATAGGAATTAGTCTGAAATTATAAGTCACCACTGCTGCAACATTGCTGTAGAAGTTCGGGTTTGTTGCCACTGTGGATATCTTTGCTCCTCCGAAATTTGCCTCCGTCAAGTAGCAAAAAAAAAACCCTCAGTCCAGCTACTAATTCGTTGATTTAAAATGTGACAATAAGTTTGTGTATTAATACACATTAAGGTGAGGGCTAGGGCCGACTTGCTGAAGGTTATTAATTTAATTAAAAACATTTTAATACTAAAACAATTGTTGGGGCCGACTTCTGGGATAAATTGAGTCCTTAAAAAATATTTTATTTATTTAATATTTAAACATTTAAATGTCATGTTTAAAGGGCTGATTTTCATGAGGATTGAAAGTTTTATTAATTAATAAAAAGTGTTTTATTCATTAAAACGTTTTAATATTTAAACCAATTTTTTTTTGCCAACGTTTAAATAATTTATTGAATTATAAAAGATGTTTTTCAACAAGGTTTTAAGGGTGACTAAAGCTGCTTCAAAGGTAGGTCAAATATTAAGCTTATTATTTTAACTTCATTAATATTTGTTAAAAGGTCTTTCCTTTTGTCATTAGGGCTTTAACAAATTGTCAACGTTGGAGAATATGTTTAATATTTCATTACAAGTTAACATATGTTAGGGCATGGTTGTGGTGCTAGGGAACCAATGACACAACTAGGGAACCATCGAACCAACTTGGGGGTACTTAACCACTCTACAGGGTGTTCAGTGCTTTTGCCATTGTCCCAAGGGCTCCAAGAGCTTCAGACTTGGGCTTGGACAAAGTCAAAAGGTCTCTTTTGACATTGACACTTACTCAACCCTCCGAGACTCCTCAAGGGGCACCAAGACACACTAACACACACCTGTTGGCATCAATGACAATTTAGTCAACAATCTCCCCCTTTGTCATTGATGACAACTCCAAAGGGAACTTCTGTCATGCTCCCCCTATCATATTGTAGTGTTGTTGAAGATAGATGAATTCAATTAGGAGATAGTACGAGTCTTAATTTTTCTTTGAGGTACTCAAAAGTCTCTCTTGGGAGAGGCTTAGTAAAAACATCTGCAACCTATTCTTTTGTCCCAATATATTCCAACTTGATATTCTTTTCTGTGACCTGTTCCCGAAGAAAGTGAAACTTGATTGGAATGTGCTTGGTTTTGGAATGCATAACTGGATTTTTCGAGATACTGATGGCACTCGTATTGTCACATAGAATAGGAATCGGTTCATTACATGTCACGTGTATGTCTTGCAGGGTTTGCTTCATCCAAAGAATCTGAGTGCAACAAGCTGCTGCTGCTATATATTCTGCTTCTGCGGTTGATAAGGACACTGAAGACTGCTTCTTGCTTGACCAAGATGTTGTCCGCCGATTGCACACCTGCAGCAAAAATCTTTCGAAAGCTGTCTCCTCACTTGAGAAAGTGGGAGAGGTGTGACCTTGGGGGCAAGCACAGAGCTAGGTACTGTCACCTACTCCTAGCTCCTCCGTTTAGGCTAACTCCTAACGAAGCCAAGGGGGGTAGTCCCTACAAAAGAGTTTCTATGGCTCTTAAGTTGTTAAAGTGTTTTGATTAGTTGCGGATGCGGATGGGTGTTGTTTTAGGAGTTATTATGATTTGAAGTGTTTGTTTATTATGAATATGACACTAAATCAAAAGCAATCCACGTTGCTAACAAGAGATTACAAAGATAAGCAAAAATTCTAGACTTTAATAGTGCATTCAGAGAAAGAAATTACGATAAACCATAGACCATTGATCAAATAATATGATTATGAAAATTAAAAAAGGACCAGTGCCTTATGGAGTCAATGAAGCTCAAATGCGCTAAAGAATTAAACACAAGTCTAGAAATCAAGCTAGTGAATGTTAGGTGATGCGAGTGCTCTTGGTATATTTTAAGAGTTTTTTGCTTGTGATCTTTGC
>LPNX011175060.1:0-140053 GCA_001517045.1 Pseudotsuga menziesii
GGAACTAAGGTGGTATAGGACAGACCTGCACCACCATGGGTGGTATGAGTCATTGATGGAGTGGGAATAGGTATTCCTGCTGCGGGAATAGGTGCCGTGAGGGGAACGGTAAATGGGGGCCTCGTGGAGGGCATACCCATAGCCTGTGTGGTAACTGGTGTAGTGGTGGATGTGCCACCAACGGTCCCGACCAAGATGGGAGTGGGAGTCACGCCAGCCATGGGGCTAGTAGGGGCAGTGTAAAGGGGGTTCTCAGACTCTGGCTCAGAATCAGAGGTGAAATAAGGGGCGTCAGTATCTGGTGACGGAGTCCTATGCCGCTGACGAGTGGAGTCAAGTGACAAGGCTCGAGATCTATGATAAGTGGTATCAAGTGATGATGATCTGCGTCGAGGACGGGTGGTGTCTAGTGAACCGTGCTGTGGGGGCTCACCTCTGAGGCGCCGAGAATGTCTTGGGGACTCAATGGTGACAAATGGTGTCAAATCTCTGTGGGTTGAGGTAACTACAAAACAGCTCAAAAACCTTAATGCAACTGAGTGTGCAGAAGGAGAGCTCAAAAAATAGGGCACTTAGGCCAACAATCAACTCAAAACACCCACTGTAATAGTTGTGTTACAATAGGCAGAGTGTCAACAAAAATGGTTAGAATACCAACAAGCAGTAGGTTTTCTAAAAATAAAAAACGGTGGACTCACTAGACCAAAAGGAGGTAAGGGAGCATGCAAACACCTAACTAGAAGTATTATGACTCAACTAGACATATCCTCTGCAAGGTGATGAAATCCAAGTCAGACAATATGAATAGGAAATCCAAGTGGCTAAGTTATCCCCCTACCGGGAGGGACACCAGGTAGTCAAATCCTAGAAGAATGGCAACTAAGATACCCCGTTCATGACACGTCCAGAAAGGTATATCTGCCGCTTGGTCCTTTAACCACAATACCCCTATACAGGGATATCCCGAGAACTGCGAAAGTTAGCCCTTCAGTTACTGAATGGAGTTCGGTATTCCACTCAGACCTCCGGAACCAATCTCATGACTTCAACCCTCCTAAGGGAGAGGCCCTCTGATAAACCGGTTGTGACCGTGTCAAAAAATACTAGGGGTTTTTGGTTCCCTAATTGGACAACAACTATGTCTCAAGTGTAAGTAACTGAGGGGTGTTTTTGGAAGCCTATCCCCCGATCCTACCTAACTACAAAAATTCTTTTGTGTTCCCCAAGTGGGGTTAGAATGTTGGTTGAGTTAAGTAATTTTTAAGTCTCACTTGAATTAGGTAACAGATTGTGTTCTCGTGAGGTTATGAACCCGAAATAGAAGTGCCACACAGGGGGCCAACTTTCTAATAATAATAATACTGAATGAAAAAACTTTTACTATGCAAAATTATCTGAATAAACAATGCTGAAAAATTTCTTAAAAAATTCTATAAAGGGGGACAAAAATGCTATTGCAGAAAAGGCTATAGGGCTGCAAGTAAAACAGATGGTTGTGCAGGTGCAGAAAATATGGCAGCAAAGGGGCTGGGTTCAAAAGCAGCAAAAGTCAGATTGCGGGTCTGGGGCGAAATCGCGCGGTCGAACCGCGAGTTTGAAGGAAACAGGCGCGCGTAGGTTGCGGCTGTCTGGCTTAAAGCTGCGGTCGGAACGCAACAAACAGGAAAAAAGTCGCTGTCGAGCCGCAGGAAAAAAGACGACAGACGCGGTCGGGTCGCAGCTAAGAGATGGAAAGGCACGGTCGGGACGTGGGTAAAACGGCCAACAGGCGCATTCGGGTCGCAGGAAAGGGTCTGAAAAACGCGGTCGGGACGCGACTGCAGAGGAAAAAATTGCGGTTTACGGTGGCCGAAAACGACAGCCAAAAGGACAAAACGGGAAATAAAATAAAATAAAAACCAGCGGAGTCGCCAAAACTGTAGCTAGGGTTTTACCCCTAGCTTGTGCGAATGAGCACCTACTAAGGAAAATGGATTCCTTAGTAGCAGTTCAATAATATGTAAAATAAAAAATGCTAAACTGAAATAAAAACTAATCTAAACATGTTCATGAAGCAAAATAGCAAAAAGTAAAGAATGATTTTTTTATTGATCTGACCTCCAATGTGGAGGTTGGTGAAGCCCGTTGTGCTGATCCGAGAGGTTGTTCCGAGCTCCAGCTGTTCCTTCTCTTTCTCCAATGGTGGAAGTGGGCCAAAAGGGGCTCTCAATGATGAAAGTAGCTCAATGGTGAGCTAGGGTTTCAAGAGCAATTTTGGCAGAGGCAGGATACTTGTGATTGTGGATATGAAATGAGGGGTCTCCATCACTTATTTATAGTGGTGGAGTGCCGGTTTAGGGTTAGGGTTTCAGCTGTTTAGGGTTTTTTCCTCCTTTTCCTCATTATTTTATATTTTTTCTTCCTTTTTGGAGATTTTTTGCTTTTTTGGAGGAAAAGAGGGTTTTATGGCCTTTTGGAGGCTTTTTAGATGGTTTTATGGGTTTTTGATGGAAATATGGTAGGAAAATGGACAAATGAGCCATGTAATGGGGTAGATGAGGTAGTGAACCTTTTTTGGGTGTTAACACTCACCCAGGGTTTGAATACCCTTTCTCGTCTTGCCACAAGTTATATTATGTTTTTTTACTGTTTATAGGTTATTTATAAGCATGTTTAAAAATTAAACCCTTGATAGGGTGGATGCACATTGTGAGTGTAGTGTTTTTGGTCGAAGCTTGGCTTCACAGTCAGTTTTGGTTGTACATTTTGCGAAGGTGGCTTCGCTACAAGTTGTTTTGGTTGTTAGCCGTTGAAGCTGTACTTTGTATAATTTAGGGTTTATACCCTTTTGAATATTACTGAAGTTGAACTCGGTTGAGTATTTATCAGGTTTTTATATATTAAATTTTGAAGGTTGGTACTCACAGCTGTGATGTATGATCTTGATTATTTGATGAAATTCGCAGGTTAGGGTTTGACCTGTAAAACCCTTGTTTGGTTTATTTTACTCTTAAGTTAATAATTATGTTGTTTCTCTATTTTAGTCTATTTGTCCTTAAAGGAATGAGAGTGGATTATTTGACTATTTTAAATGATTACAAAATTATACGAGAAATGATTATTATGTCTGTAATAGTAATGTATTAGTTTTAAGGGTTTGAACCCCGACATTTAGATGTATGCTGTTATTAATAGACTCTGTTTCTTTTATAAATGCAATTGCACCTGTTAGTCAATAATTTTAAAAGAAATTAACCTAAGTAAAACCTAGGTTACTAAAGTACTAAAATATTTATAATTTATGCTCAAAACATGAGCTAGGGTTTACTCCTTTCTATTTTAAATAGGATAGTGTTTCCTATATTATTACCTTGTAATTTTTATTAATGTTATATAGTTTTTCTTTAATTTGTATTTATAAATTATTAAGCTATAATTATCATTGTTTAAGAATAATAATAATATTATTTATATTTATAATACTATTATTTAAGTATAACATACATTCTTAACTTCTGTTGGTTCTTGGTTATATAGTGGTTATGACTGAAGGCAGTCTATAATCTTTGTGTTCATTTAATTTCAATTTGTATCTGTGGGTTACTTAGAATAAAAAGTTAAAAGAACCTCCATACTTATCAGTATTCTTTATATTTACACAGTTCTACAAAAGTATAAAATAGTTTATAGTATTAACTTAAGACTCTAAGTTACTACTATCCTTAAAGCTTAGTAAGGACTACTATAACCTTTATCATATTATTTAACTATAGTTCAAATAGATACAGGAAGATTAATTGTTACTAGAGGGAAAGGCTATCAGTACTATATTTATATCTATTCTTAACATAAACTATTAACTTCCAAATGATAAGACTAATTCTCCTATTTCCAAGTAAAGTATAGTTTATGTAAATAAAGACTGTGTAGAAAATAATTGATAAAATTTACCTACTAATGTCAATCAGTACTATGAATAATATTCTGTATTAACATGCTATTTGCACAGTCTATTTCTGATAACATGTCTTCAAACAAATTAATAATCTTTCTAGAAAGCATCCATCTACTGAAAAGTAACATTTCACTACTCTGAAAACATAATAGTCAATTCATTTATAATCCTATCATATTTCATTTACTTAAACAAACTACATGTGCTAGAGTACGATCTGGGGATTACTCCAGATGGGGAAAAACACAGGTAGGATTTATCTTTCATCATAGTACATATTTAGTATAGAATAACTAAGATGTTTTCACAAAGCATATCTTAACATCATTCGCTTATTGATCATACATAGAGATAAACTATAACACAGGAATAAAAAGATAATGAAACCTGTCTTTAAAGATGGACGACAACAGCAATGGGAGGTCATTCCTCCCTACCAACTCCTGGAGAGAGCTCAAACAACGACTTCTCAAGACCCCCAAGCCTGTTCTGGTCTGCTTGGCTGGAACTAGGTGGAGCAATCAACAAAGTACCAGTCCTGAGACTCAATACCAACTCTGCATACTGCAGTAAGATCTTTCAGCTGCAAAGTTGTACTAGATCAACTTCCTGCAGTTTACCCCTCAAACACCTTCCTTCAATTTCCCTTTCCCAATGAATTCCTTGAAGTGCATTCACCTAAATGATTCTTCTCCTGGAATGAGTAGCCTCAGCTCTCTACATTGGGCACTTTTAATAAGATTGCCTAGGTATTTTTGGGTTTGTTGTCATTAATTGAGCCACCTGCTCTGATCCCACTTTCTTGGGGGATCATGACCCCAAATGTAAGGAAGTTGCCACCTACAAAATAGGAAGTGTTTGAGGATGTTGCCACTTATCTTTTTGCTCTCCACCTAGTTCCTTCCACCACTTGACCAGCAACACTCTTTTTAACAACCCTCCCAGGCTGTTGTCTCCACTTTTATTTATTAAAAATTAAATATTCAGAATTACATTCCACATCCTTGACTCTACTGAGTCATCAGTTTCCACTTAGCATTAAATTTAACATAATTTTTGGGAATAATATCAAAATAAGATAACATTATTTTACAAAATTGGGGCATGTGACAATTCCCTTCCTACAACTTTCATATTTTCCTGTAGATCAATGGTTCACCAATTTAACATGGTAGCAGAGCTAAGGTATTGGGTTCAATTCCCCTGAGCTACACCAGAGAGGGGGTGTTAGAGTATCGGTACAATTGCATGGTATAACCGTTGCACCTCTAGGAATAAAAAAACTGTGGACTAACCGCCACTCCTGCACCTCTGGGAATATAAAAAAATGTGGACTAACAACCACCACCTGATGATAGGTCCTTGTGCTTGGTTTCAAATGTTCATTGACATCTGCAGGATTTGGTGTAATGACAAACCTTACATTATATGGATCACTAAAGTCACATATTAATCCCTTGAGATGGTAATCAATTGAATCCCTAGGAGGAATATCGAAATGAATTCCATATGATTCATTCCTCAAGGAAAACCCTAATAAAGAATGTAAATATACCTTTTTGAATCCATCAAATCCAACCAAACCCATCATATCCCCATGTACCTGGTCAATTATTAAAATGATTTGACAAGATGTGAAGCCCCACATTCAGTTCTTTTCCAAGGCATGTCGTAATGTCAGACATGCAACTAATAACATTTTCATTCCATCCATCAAATATCATAAAAACCATATTCAAGGGAGAGAAGATGTTGGATGGGTCATCTTTTGTGGAAGAATCCATAGGGTAATCCATAATCGGAATACCCTCCTCCATGAAAATACAATAAGCCATAGTCTTCATAAAATTTGTCCCCATTACCTATCCCATAAAGTGTAATTAATTTATTTGGAGTCAACATTAATTCAATAGTTTCTTATTTTGAATGTTACATGAACACATATTCATGATATTGAGCTATAAAGAACCCATTGACACAAAGTCATGTTTTCACGTAATGTAGATAGTAACAAAATATTACATTAGATAACTCCATATAAATTAATTACATGTCGGACATAGTTATTTTCCCAATTCTAACTTAATTGGATAAATTACAATGCATTATGCATTCACTGCAATCAAATCATTGTATTTCAATTTTATTGAATTGGTTAACACTAAAATCAATGTGCATTAATAAGAATATTGCAACAAAAAATTTCTTTGAAGATATCAATTTAACAAACATTGAAATCTCTGAAAATGGAGAAACAATTTATTAAAATTATATATCCTACACCTTCCTAGTGGATAGAAAAACTATATATCAAATGGGTCTTATTCCACCATATGCCATAGGATCACATTATGTTCTCTCCATCATTTTTAGAATTTCAAAGTTTATACTACCATTAACAATTATCCACTTTTCTTCTACCACTTAACCATATTCCACATTTTACGAAATACAATGTGCACCCAAGAAACAATCCAGTACACTTTCTTGCATCAAGAGTTGATCTAGATCTACAACCCTGTACGGGGGAGATGTTGTCACATACCATAAAACAAATATTAAATTACATATTTACTTCGTATAAATTAATTACAATTTATATATCGTAGTATGAGGAGATATTGTCACGTAAAATATATAATAAATAAATTAAATTACATGTCAACTTCATTTAAATTAATTGTGTGTCGACCCTAGTTATGTTCCCAATTGTAACATAGTTACATAAACTACACTGAATTGATTTGAGTAAAAGTTCAACTCTAAAATCAATGCACGAATAAGTGAAATCAAATCATTGTATTCAATCGGTTAACACTAAAATCAATGCGAAGTATTAAGAGAATTACAACAAAAGACTTGGTGAAAAAATATCAAATTCACAATTAGTAAAAATAAATGCATCGTATTATGAGCATTGCAACAAAAAAAATTGTCTAAAACTATTGATTAAACAAACACTGAAAATTTTGAAAATAGGGAACATTTTTATTTAATCTACCCTATACCTTCCCAGTGCATAGGATAAATATACATCAAATGAGTCATATTCCACCATATGCCATAGAATCGTATTATTCTATATCTATCATTTTCAAGCCTTCATTGTTTATGATACCATCAACCATTATTCACATTTATGCTGCCACTTAATCATCTTCAACATTTTATGAAATAAGATAGGAGCTCAAGAAATAGTCGAGTACACCCTCAACTTCTAAACAAGGTTGCAAGTTTAGAATACAATTAGACGTCAATTTCAAAATTTCCTTTTTAATGAATGCACTTCATGTATTCATTAACTTTGAAGACATGGAGATTGTTGGGTTCTCATTGTGTGTGAATGGAACTTGGTTATTGCGCTGACAGGTTATGGTAATTAGAATGAATTAATGGTAAATGGAAACTTTTAATAAGTGTTTTTGACGTAAAGGAGGCAGTGGAGGATTTATTTCCAACCTTAATAAGGAATGGCATAAACAAAGGGTTTCGCGGAGTCATAGGGAATGTCTTATCTTGGGTTTTCTCTTGTAGACACTTCTAAAAGTTTTGAAGAGTTGTAGGTGCATGATAGATGTCAAGGGAGTAAGAAACATAGCTCCCTTTCCTACCATGGGCAAGGGAGGCTCATGCAATTAGTAGTTTTATCATCAATACAGTAGATCTAAGATTGATATTAATTGGTGTGTTAACTTGTTGTTATATTGTGTTTTGTAATCGTGGAGTTCTTTATTCAGTCATGGAAGTATTGATTTGGTGTGACTATCTTGGGGTTTTTTGTTAATAAAATGTTGCATCATGCAAAAAGTGATAACAATTTGCACCAACCAGGAATTGAGATCAAGCATGTTCCCTTATTTGGTCGGGTGGCAACAACAATAAGGGAGAAGGATCACTACTTTAGCCTTGGTTCAAAATATTTATAGGAGATGGATGGAATGGGGGCCATATTTCATTCATTGTTCAAATCTAATTCTATGGGATGAAAAATGAAGTATTTTCCTTGGATCTACTTTATTGTCATAAGAATACTAAAGCTTTGGTTTGAGTTATGTTGTGTATTGGCTCAAGACTTGACTGATTCTATATAAGCGATAATGCATTCTCTATATCTATGGATGAAGGTGATCTAGATAGAAAATATGCAGTGTTACTCTAGACGCATCTCTAATTTTAATGGATACCTCCCTTTGTTCACTCTTGAGATATATGTATGCCCTCCCAATTATGAGGGTATTAGGCCACATGTGGATACTATTGGGGCGATCTTGGTGATTGAAGTGGTTATTTGGACATGGAAACCATGAATATGATATGGACCTAGCCATCGATTAATCCCATTTGGAAGCTAGCCTAATTGTTGAATCGACTATTGAAGGTTGTGCATAGGCTATGGTTTGTTGTAAAATATTTCGTGAGGTTGCACCTATATCTAGAAAGAAAGAGATCGAAATTTATCATTTGACTAAGATCTATGGTTTGTAATTCTTAAGAGGTCTATCGAATCATTGGACAAAGCCACAATTCCTACAAGATCATGATTATTCCAGCATTGATCTAACCTTTTGAAGATCACAACTCTTTTTTCTACATATTTACTCTTGGTTCTCATATATGTTCCATGTGAGGTTTGATATCTAAGTAAATCCAAGCAAATAACATGTCCAACACAAGAAAAGTGGCATAGCAAAAGTGTGGTCAACCCTTGGAAAAATTGAGTATGAATCTCCTAAATACACATCTAGATTCTTGATGTCCATTAATTCCACGTAGTTCCTATCCAGTTGATATATTAGGTGTCCCATATTTATCACAATCCTAGGATTTGTTGAACATGCATGCCGACATATTCTTTGGGCATAGATATTTTCACATTGTGTTTTTTTAGGAGTTGGGATTTGTATTGTAGATTTGTATAATTGTTTTTTTTTTAAACAAATCACATGGGTGCTAAGTATGATATCTAGCTATACCCATTTCCATTGATTAAGTTATTCAACACTAAGAAAACCTATGTTAATATTATAGTACACATATCCACGACATGGTGCATCCTATCTTGTGGAGAGTTGGGGGCATGCTACATGTTGTGTTGGAGAAAGGTAACCTACAAACGTGTAGAAGCATTCTAGGTATTTATTTTAGTGCCTTGCTGCAGGAGGTCCTGTGCATTAATATTTACTCTCATAGCACATTAGTTTTCTAGATTTGGTGGATAAAACCCAGTTTAAAAGGATATGGCTAGTGGTCCATAGATTTTTGGAGTAGTTGTTTACTATGGAAGAACATGGTATATATTGGTGAGAAAAGACCAGAGTTGGACATGTAAGAGTTGCAGAGAAACCATGTATAGTTACAGAATCTAAATTTCATTTTATGATGGACCGTTTTATTTTTCCAAGTTCTAGTCTCTAGAGTTGTGATGTGGTTGTAGAAATCCAATGGGTAGTTGTGGAGTAATTATGGAATGTTTATGATAAGTTGGAAAAATTCTCTTCTCCATTAATCATGAGAAATGATGAATTTGTCTATGTTGCACCATAGTAGAGTTAATATAATGATATATAAACTCTAGTACTGGTTGTCCATTAGCCCTACACATGGGGGTTCACTCAATGCAATTTTTACATAGAACGACCGTTCACAAGATATTAAAGAATATCCTTAATTTCACTAAATATTGGAAAACGCCTCCTAAAATTGTATTGTTGAACCCCCCTCCCAATATACCTTTTTAATTAAGAAAACCCCTAGTTTCACCATATATTGCAGGTATCCATTTTTATCAACCCATTTTAATACCCCTTTATATCATATTATCAAATTGTAACAAATAGGAGCCCTAACACATCTTAATATAAACAAACAAGATGTTAAATAAAATAATATTATAATGCTAATAATTACCCCACTAAGATTGTAGGGGTGACTGATCAATTTGTAGCATTATATTGTGGAAGACCCAACGAAATAGTATCGAGGAAGGAAAAATGCATACAATAAATCCTAGTGAAGAGATCAATGTAACAAAGAATGTAAACGACCGATAGTGCAATAGTCAATGCAACGCTTAGAAAAGATGAGAATTGCAGATGTTTCACACTACAACCTACCAATCTACTAATTTATATCATGTAAATACATGTACAACCATAGTGAGCTCATGTTTTCTATAAGCTTAATAAATTAAACTCCATAAAAATGCAAAATTGAAACCCTTTCATGGATGGACTTTCCTACCTTCCTTTCAAAACAAACATCATTGATGTTTGAACCCAAATGAACATAGCAATATTCCTCTTACTTTTCAATAACACCATATAATCATGTGCATATCTTGGATTAGGGTCATTCACAAGATGCAATGAATTGCCTCCACTTCCTCTACATTTATTGTTGCAATAAATGGAATTAACAACATTTAGTTACAATTCCTTAGGATATATATAGTTTTTTTTTAATCTTTACGGGAGAGGGAAAAACCTCCATTGTTAAGTTTCAATGATTTGGAGGTATAAATCCATCGCACAATTTGGAGGTTAATCCTTAGCAGCAATTAGGACTGATATGAATCCATCGCATGATTTGGAGGTATGAATTGAGCCCATGATTTGGAGGTATGAATTGAGCCCATTATTTGGAGGTATGAATTGAGCCCATTATTTGGAGGTATGAATCGATCCCACAATTTGGAGGTAATTCCTCAACCCACCCAAATAAAATAACCCCCAAAATTTATATTACTACGTCAAATTAAAAACCTCCCCTTGACCCCTTAATACGATGGAATATATTTTTGAAGTTTTTAGGAGTATTCAAACCCCCAATATGAATGGAAATGATATGATATTGCCTCACTAGTGAACCCCCCTGTGGCCCTACATGGAAGGATCCCAACTATATTTTACCCTTAAGTTTGATTTTTTTGTGGTTCCAATATGAAATTGGATGAGTATTAAGTACCAAGGCTTTGTGGTGAGATGGATTTAATAAGATGATGCAATTAATTGTGAGGAGTGTGGTAAATCAACACTTGATGTGGTAGACTGAGTGCATCTAGCTTCGAGTTATAGCTCCTAGTAGATTTATTTCAACTTGGGATGATTGTTCTTGAGTATAATTATTAGGCCTGATCACCCTGGTGGTTGTACTATCTTATTGGTGGAATGGCTTGTTTTGGTGGTTGCAAATAGAGTTTATGACTAACAATTTTGAGCATGCAAGTTAGTAGTTATGAGTACATCTAGATAATGGTATGAATGCAACTAACTTAAGTATGTGAGTAGTAGCAGATTTTTTTTAGTACACCAGCAGAGTGTTGTGCTCATGATTTTGTAGATGCAATAGGTGATCATCTAAGAAATTGTGAAAATGAGGTAGTGTAATAATTTGCAGATATTGTGGGTGGAAAGAGGGAGCATGTGATGGATCGCTACCACAAGATAGGATCCAAGGAGATAGAGGATGATGGTGATGAGTTGTGGTGATCACGTTATGGTAATATTTATGAGTTAATATGTGGTGTCCATTTTTTGGTAGACAATTGGTCAGGTTCAACCCCATATACAACCTCAATTCTTATTAGACTTAGTAGATTCCTAGGATAATATCCAAGGGATTATGATAAGATGTGTTTATGGCCATAGGTATGTCCATTATGTTTCCAACATGAGTATGTTGCGATGAGTTTGAGTACATCACATTGAATTGATGAGTTTGTGACAGGTTTGAGGAGGTTGTGCCAGAGTGAAAAGGTAGTTAAATGGTTTGAGGAGGCTACATCGAAGTGATGAGGTAGTGGAAAGATGAGACTATTAGATTCTAAATTGTACCTATATTCCTTGGTTAACTTGAGGGCAAGTCAATGAATAGAGGTGGGGGGTTGTTGGGTCCTGATTGTGTGTGAATGCAACCTAGTTATTATGCTCACAAGTTATGGTCATTAATGAATTAGTTAAGGGTAAATGGTAAAATATAAAAAGTGATTTTTGATGTAAATGGAGAGAGTGGAGCATTTATTTCCCACCTCCATTGAGCACATGATAAATAAAGTGTTTCAGCAAGTCATTGAGTAAGTATTATCTTGGGTTTTCTCTTGTAAATGCCTCTTATAGTCTTAAAGAGTTGTAGGAGCATAGTAAAGTTC
Organism: Pseudotsuga menziesii; assembly: GCA_001517045.1. Lineage (NCBI taxonomy): Eukaryota > Viridiplantae > Streptophyta > Pinopsida > Pinales > Pinaceae > Pseudotsuga > Pseudotsuga menziesii. Next base: position 12,081 of record LPNX011175060.1, read on the forward strand.
AAGGGAGTAAGCTCCATAGCTCCCTTTCTTGACATGGGTAAGTGAGGCTCATGTAATCAATGGTGTTATTATTAATAAAGTAGATCTAAGATTGATCTTAGTTGTCATGTGTTAGATTGATGCTATATTGTATTTTATAGTTGTGGAGTTCTTTATTCAATCATGGAAGTATTGATGTGTTGTGGTTAGTTTGGTTTTTCTTGTTAATAAAATTTTGGCATTATTTTAAAAGTGTTACCATGAATTATGTTTTCTAAATTTTCCTAATAGTATTTCTTCTATGGTCATTCAATGCCATTTGGAAAATAGGAAGCTTGCTCTAACAATTCATATTTTCTATTTTAATAGGGTTGATATATAATTCTTATTTTATTTTATGAGTAAACATGTTATTCGTTATGAACCGACTTGTACTCTAGTATTTTGATTATTATGTACATTACATGACAACATCTCACCCATACTAAGTTATAGAAAGTGTCGTTAATTTATATGGAGCCAAGATGTAATTCAATATATTTTTATTATGTAAGTTACGTAACAACATCTCCCACATATTATGTTGTAAAGCACATGTCAATAAAAATACTTTGTTGTCATCTAACAAAAAATATTAAATTACATATTGGCTCCATATAAAGTAATTACATGACAGACTTAGTTATTTTCTTATATAACTTAGTCAGATAAATTAAAATGCATTTATTTAAGTAAGAAAATCAAATCTAAAAACAATAAAAATTTACTACAATCAAATAAATATATTCACTTTTATTATTTAGTTAACATTAAAATTAATACAATATACTAAAAACATTGATGTGAAATTATTAAATTTATAATCATTAAAATCAATACATTAATACAATATACTAAAAACATTAAAAAATCTTTGGTGTAAAATTATTATTTATTTATCATCCTTTAATGCATTGCACCAAAAACACTAAAAAAAAATAACTTTGTAAATATAAATTTAAACAACGCCAAAATGTTTAAAAACGAAAAACAAAATCAAAACATAATCTATCCTACACTTCATGTTGCATACAAAAAAATATATCAAAGCCATATTCCACCCTATGTCATAAAATTGCATTATGCTATCTTCACCATTTTCAAAGTTTCAAAGTTTATGCTACTATTAACGGCTACCAACATTTATGCTATCACTTAACAATCTTTGAACATTTCGTGGAATAAAATATGCACATGATAAACAATCCAATACACCTTGGACTTCTAAATAGAGCTGTAGATGTCAATTTGACAATTTGCTTTTAATGAATGTATTCATTATATTTGAAGACATGAAACTTATGTTTTCTAATTTTTCCTTTTAGCATCGCTTCCCACGTCATTCAATTCCACTTTCAAACTAAGAAGGAGGTGGTGGTGGTGGTGGTGGTGCGTCCATTGAGACTGGAATTGGTCTAGCGGACCTAGAGAAACCAATTAATTAGTTTGTTTTAAAATTGTATTCCTATGCTCAAAGAGCTTCGTGAGAAGCATCTCGAGCTCACTATAATTTTGACAAGTTAAAAGGCTGGGAAGGTCGGTATTGCAACAAAGATTATGAAACTAAGATCTAATGTTGGTGTACACAGGGCACTCTAAGAGGAAGTGATTTTCATCTTCAATGTTCCTATTCTCACAGAGATGACAAATCCTTTCCACCCAGGGTGTTTTAGGAACAGTGCAACAACCTTTTTCACTATGGAGCTCACGAGAGTTCGTTCCCATCTTGGCTATATTGTTTTTTCTTTGAACTGGTTAAAACAAAGATATACTTTTGATCTTCTAGAGTAGGGTTGATGACCTCCTTATAATATCTTAATTTTCTTTTAGCCTCTAAATCTTTCTCACCCCATAGTTTCTCTTTAAACTTAGAAGTAACAATATTTTTGATATTATTAATATTTTGCAATGCATTTTTTTTGTCGATCTCCCAATGGTTTAACCAGGCCCTGGTATCTTTATACCAACCTCGCTTGAGCCTTAGGTAGTTTTGGCTGGAATTAAAAGCTACTTTAGCAATTCTATGGTCTCCCATGTTATTGATTTTGTTTTTGTACAACAAGAGCCCAGTCATAGCTAGGCTCTCGATAGGGGAAAGACCCACTTCTATAAGGAGTTAGGATAAGGTGTATTGCTTTTAATTTTGAGGTTATATGTTATAAAACGCTTCTGGATTTTCTCAATCTTTCTCCAAGATTCTCTAGAGATGCTACAACCCCAAACTTCACACCCATACAAGATAACATGAGTGACTAAAGTTTCAAAGAGGAGCTTCTTTTTATCCCACATCACAAGGTTTGCTGCTTTACAATTATTTTCAAGACCAAAGTAAGCTTTCCACCCTCCATTAATCCTTTTCTCAATGCTATAGTTCTAGTTGAGCTTGTGATGAATATCAATTCCTAGGTACTTGTAAGAAGACACTCCCTCCAAGTTGCTATTGTCATACACAAAATTAGCGTAAGTGTCCTTCTTGGATTTGATAATCATAACTTTTGTTTTGTCAGTGTTGACAATCATACCCATGGTAAAGCAGAAATCCTTAAGAACCCATAGTTGCTTATTGAGATCAGATGGACACCTTGCTAGAAGAACAATATCGTCAGCATAGAGAGGAAGGATGATGACTATTCTAGCTAAGAATGTGCCAGCACAGCTTGCTTCTTCTAAACAACCTTCTAGCTTATCGATGTAAATTCCAAAAAGGGTAGGGGAGAGGGGGAAACCTTGTTTAACTCCAATATTACATTTAATATCTCTCGACCACCCCTCGTTGCTCTTAAACTTGGTGATTACATTCTCGTATAACCTTATTGCGACAGCTCTCAACTCGAAAGGAACCTTTAGCTCTTCTAATCTATTCCATAGGTTATTTCTAGGAACTATCGAAATCCTTTCTAAAGTCCACAAAGCAACAAAAGAGATTGGATTTATCATTACGACACTCCTCCACAATGATCCTAAGTGTAAGGAGGTGGTCAATTGTTGAGTGTTGTCTTCTAAACAATTATATTTAATAAATGCATAGATATATTTTCTAAATTTTAATAAGGCATAAATGCAATTTTTATTTTATTTTGTGAACCAACATGTAATTACTTTAAATCTAACATGTAATTTAATATTTTTATTATTATATATGTTATGTGAAAACAACTCCTACCAAAAAGTGTAATTAACTTATATGTAGCTTATACTTCAATATTATTTTGATTATGTATATTATGTAGCAATATCTATTTCATATTAGGTTGTAGATTCTCTCTCGATGCAAAGAGATGATGTCATGTAATATACATATTTAGAAAATATCAAATTACATGTCAACTTCATATAAATTATTTATATGTCGGTTCTAGTTATTTTGCCAATATTAACTGAGATGGTTAAATTATAGTGCACTAATTTCAGTAAGAAGATCAACTTTGAAATCAATATACAAATCATTCTATGCAATTTTATTGAATCGGTTAACACTGAAATTAATGCAATGTATTAATAGAATTGCAACAAAAGCCTTGGTGTGAACTTATTCAATTTACAATAATTGGAATCAATACACTGTAATTATAAATTTAAAAAAACATTATATGAAAATATTGATTTAACAAACACAAATGTCTGATAAATGGACAAATACAAATTTTAATCTATCCTACACTTCTCAATGCCTAGCAAATATAGATTTCAAATGATTGGTATTCCACCATACCACATTTTTGATACCACTTAACCATATTCAACATTTTATGAAATAAGGACCAATCACATATGCCTTGAATTTCTAAACATGGTTGCAATTTCAAAACATAGTTAGATGTAGACCCGACGATTTGCTTTTCAATGAATGTACTTCATATATTTATTAACTTCGAAGACATGCAAACTGTGTTTTCTATTTTTTTTTCTTTTAGCATCACTTCTAATGTCATCCAATGCCACTGGGAGGTCAGGAAGTTGTCTAAAACAATTCACATTTTCTCTTTTAAGGCCGATATTGTCACATAAAAGTGTTGACCATGCTCAACACCTTGGGGGGGGGTCAAAGATGCATTAATTATTCATCATAGAGAAATTTTGCTAATAATTATTATTGAGGCATCTATCAAGTTTTTATTTATCGTGATTATTAATTTTGTAATTCTATTATGTAGAAATTGAGCTTTCCATGTCAGGAACAATTGGCAAGCCAACTTGCCAAGGGAGGAGATTAAGAAAATGGAAACTCTATGACAAAAGAAGTCAAAGAGAAAAGGGAAAGTGCCCAAAATCTATGACAAAAGTTTTCATAAAAAAGAGGAAACAATTGACTAAGAAGGATGGAATTTCCTTTTGGAGACTTGGTCTTGAAAGAAGGAAAGTCAGCAAATATGTCATAGGGAAAAGTAGGAAACAATTGACTAAGGAGGGCACAACTTCCATTTTGGAGGCTCAGCGCAAAAATAGGAAAGGTAGAAAAAGCTGCCATTAACAAAAGTAACAACTTTGGGCCTAAGGAGGGCACAGTTTCCAAGTTTGATGATTGACATGGACAGGGAAACAACTCACAAGGGTCCCTACTTGCCAATTACTCAAGGAGGGTGCATATGTTGCTAAGGTTAGGGTTTCTATGTGGATGACTTGCTCTCATAGGTCAACTATTGCATCTACTTGCTAAGCAGGTCACCTAGAGATCTATTAAAGGAGAATTAGAGCTCATTTACTCAGTTCGGTTGATGTGTTTATTGATCTATTCTTATGTGAGCATGCCTTTCTGAGGGATATGCCTCAGACACTTGGCAGATGAACCCCAAACCTTCCCTTCCCCACTCTTTCATTCCTATTCTCTTCTTCTTATAGGTATGGAGCACTTCAGGTTCAGCCATTGAAGTCCTATTAGACTTATTTTGCAGCCTCCATCATGTTCAGGTCGAGCTCCAGTGAATCATGTACTTCACCTACGCTCTCATCCTTTCTCTGGTCATATTTTGGGCCTCCTTCCCACCATGTTGGAGTCTCCTTATGTAATGTTCAATATGTTCAATATATCCAATTCATTGTTCTGAACTTACTCTTGGTTGATTCCCACTGCCTACTCCCTTGTTTGCAAATTTTCCTAGCAAAACACCTTTATCTGCCTTGTTTGAAGATGCACTGAATGGACGTAATTCAAATATAAGAAAGTTAAGTTAATTTGCAACATTAGTTAGTGTTCAGGTCTGCATACCATACTTGGGAACATTATAGATATGTACCTTTTTTTATGAGACGATATTTTATTCTTTATGAACCTGCATTTAATTAATTTATATGGAGCCAACATGTAATTTACTATTTTTTACTATATACATTATGTGACAACATCTCCCCCACATTGGGCTATAGAAACTGTAATTAATTTATATGGATCCAACATGTAATTTAATTATTTTTATTATGTATGTTACATAACAACATCTTCCCCATATTAGGCTATACATAACCTCTCAATGCAAATATGCATGCTCAAGAAGTAATCCAACACGCCTTGGACTTCTAAATAGGGTTGTAAGTTCATAACACAGTTAGATGTCAATTTGACAATTGCTTTTTAATGAACGTACTTCATATATTCTTTAACTTCTAATACATGCAACTTATGTTCTTGACCTTTATTAATAGCCAAAATACCAAATCTTTCCCATCAATTTCAAATTCTATACATGCCTTCCTACATCATCTCTAGATGGAGAGTAATTGTAATACATACTTATAAAGCCTCACATATCCCTATATGTGGTTAGGTATTTCTATTGTGTCTCTCTATTCTCTAGTTATATAGCCTTCACTGGATTGTGAAAAGTAATGGTAGTATATTCAAATATGCATAAACTAATTATTATACTGATATTTGTTTCACTTATAGGGTACCTAATTTTGTGCCACAAAAATTATCTTTTATTTTTCTTTTCTCATACATAAAAATGGAATTTCAGTGTTGTTATGATACCTACCTCTTCCCTACTTCAAAATACCATGTGAATAACTACACACAAATTCTTGATCATTTCATCTTCATCCCCAAGGGTTATGAGACCTATCAGCATAGGTATCTCATCAATTCTAACCACTAGGGTGAAGCTTCCACATAATCTCCAATATTTGTATATACTGGAAATAAAGGCCACATGAAAATATTTACATAAAAAATATGTTTTATGTTCGACATTGAGCCATAGTTTAAGATCATGCTTGTTTTCATTAAGGTATTTAGGTTGTTCTATTACGACCAAAACATTTGAAGGCCACTTTATTTGAAAAAATAAGCATAAGAATATGATAAATCTATAATATCTTGATTTTTTTTCTAGTATTTCCTTCCACCATCACTTATAAGGTTATTCAATTCTATTTGGAGGCCAGGGAGATGCCTACAACAATTCATATTTTCTATTTTACTAGGGTTGATATGTAACTTTTTATTTTATTATATGAGACAACATGTAATTAGTTTATGTGAACTTGACATGTAATTTAATATTTTATATTATGTGTGCTATGTGACAACATCTCCTCCATACTAGGTTGTAGAGTACTTCTTGGTGCAAAAAGAGAAACTGGTTGTAGAGTACTTCTTGGTGCAAAAATAGAACCATTGATGAGTCCTACATCAATCCATATATTTTATTTAAGCATCACCATATCTCCAACTGAAACAAGTAACTCAAGTTCGAAGTCTTCCTCATATGTTTCCATTGAATAGTTATTTCTTGCTCTTATGGAAACATTGGATGCAACGAGACAATCTAGGTATCTAAAACAAGGCTTATTATGATTTAATACATCATCATTTGTTGCAAAAAAATGTACACCCTTATCAAATGAATCTCTTATGGAGGCATCCAAAGAAGTATTTGTACAATTCATAATTAATTTGTTGTTTTCTATATTTGGCATTGCATCTCTAATATTTATTAATATTTAATGAATATGTGTGTTCAGTCTATCATCATTTCGCTTAGCTTCATAATTGTTTTCTCCATTCTCATCAACATAATGTTTTGGCTCATCACATATATCCCATGGTGCAGTATATTGACATACAAATTTTCATGGCTTCCTTCAAAGGAAATATTTCTCATTGCACAATATGTTCTTTGTTGTTTAGAATTTATTTCTATCTCCTCTTTCTATTGTTTAGATGTTAGTTTTTGCGACTATATTTTCCATTGTGCACTTTGTTGTTCACATTTGTGTCTTCTTCACTATTTCTTTTGTTCATCAATAATATCATCTAAATTTTATTTATTTTTCCTAACACATTCTCGTGTCTATATTATTACTTCCTCAACATGTACATCATCCATTTATTCATTATGAGGACATGATAATGTCAAATATTGTACCACAATGGTAAGTGGAACCCTGTAACAAACATAATATAACCATTGAAAAGAAGTGAAACACACATAACATTAAAATGAACGCACAAACAAAACAAATGATGGAATATAGTCAATTTTAAATAATTAACACTAAAATCAATACATTGTACTAATAATAATGCATCAAAAACATCATTGAATTTACAAAGTTCATTGAATTCAAAACACTATAGTAAAACCATGGCAACAAAAGTGTAGTGCGACATTATTAGTTTTACAAACACTAAAATTTATGCATTTAGACCTAGCTATTTTTCCCAATTGTAACTTAGTTGGGTGAATTACTGTGCTTTGATTTCAGTAGGAAGATCAAATATGAAATCAAAGCACAAATTAATGCAAACAAATCATTGTATTCAATTTTATTGAATTGGTTGATACTGAAATTAATGCCATGTACTAAGAGAATTGCAACAAAATACTTGATGTGAAATTATTGAATTTACAATCTCTTAAATCAATGCACTATTCTAAGAACTTTGCAACAAAAAACTTTGTCTGAAAAGATTGATTTAACAAACACTAAAATGTTTGAAAATGGGTAGACAATTTTTTATTATCTATCCTACACCTTCACATTGCGTAGCAAAAATATATATCAAATGAGTCATATACCACCACAGGATCACATTATGGTTATCTTCATAATTTTCAAACTTTTAATGTTTATGCTACCACTAACCACTATACAAATTTCTACTAACACTTAACCATCTTCAACATTTTATGAAATATGACACGTGCTCAAGAAACAATCGAGTATGCCTTGGAATTCTAAACAAGGTTGCAAATTTAGAACATAATTAGATGTCAAATTGACAATTTTCCTTTCAATGAATGTAATTCATATATTCGTTTACTTTGAAAACATGCAAACTATGTTTTTGACCTTAATTAATACCCAAAATACCAAATCATGCCAATCAATTTCAAATTATATTCCTACCTTTTTGCACCATCTCTACATGGAAAATATTGTAATCCATGTCTGTAAAGCCTCACATATCCCATTGTGTGAGTGAAGATTTCTATTTTTGAGTTCTATCGTGTCTCTCTATCCTCTAGATAGGTATTCCCACTGGTCCATGTAAGGTCATGGTAGTATATTTATTTATGTATCGAGTAATCTATGTTGTTATTTTTATAGTAGTTTCACTTGTAGGGAACTCCAATGGGCCATGCCACTAAAATGCTCTCTACTCTTCTTTTATCCAACACAAAAATGGAATATAAGTGTTTCTATTGTACCTACCTCTATCCCATGTTAGTTTCATCCCAAATATTTATCAAAACTTATAGTAGAGGTATCTCACTAATTCCAACCACTTTGGGAGATCACAGGGGGATCTTACTCCAAATCTATGATATTTGTATGTAATGGAAATCAAGGTTTTCATAGCTTCCCCACACCCTCCACTTACAAGGTCTCCCACAAGACCCCCCTTCCCCACCTCCAAACATCCAGTGAAAGAACTCACATTCTCCCTCCTTTCCTCGCCTTTATTCCCTTATTTGCTTACACCCTAAGCCACCCTCTCAATCAAATCAATTTTACTCAACCCAAGGTTGGCACATCCTTCAAGGGAAATAATTAATAATAAACAAAGAAAACACAGTAAAATAAATTCATTCCATCAACCGACTTACAATAAATATATTTGACAATAAATAATAATAAACAACCCAAAACATGGTAAAATCAATCCACTCCTTCAACTTATTTACATGGTAATAAATATATTTGACGATAAATAATAATAAAACAAAAAACATGGTAAAATCAATCCACTCCTTAAGCTTATTAACACGGTAATACTTATCTTTGACAATAAACACGAAACAAAACAACACGTTAAAAGAAATCCATCCATCTAAGTCAACCTAAAATAGTGGAATTTAAATAATAATAGAATCCTAGTCACACTATGAAAATATGTTTTAAATTGTAACAATTGCATCCCGACAATCATATCCCTTTGAATGGTTATTTTACTTACTAAATTATACTAACCATATTTCTATTTTCATATATATCTATATGATGTCTAGGTGGAAATATCTAACTACAATATATCTATTCCTACCTATGATCACAATTTATTAAATATTAATATATTAACTTTCTTCCCATGGTCAATTTACATCACACATTGACATAGAATTACGACAAACCAAGAAAGTATTAATTCTAAGCACTACTTAAATATTTTTAACTAATCCCCTAGATAGTAGTTATTAACATATTTATACAACAACTTCATCATACTAGCATACTCACCTAAGATGCACATACACGACCAGTGTATGCATACCATAATGGGTACTAATAGTTAACAATAATTGTTGTTAATGCATAACGTGTATACATATATATGTGTGTGGGGGTGTTCCTCAATCAAACATACAAAAGAATAATCACAATGTGTTATTCATATTTTCTTGCTAATAAGAATTTCAACAAATAACCACTCCTAATATTTAACCACCAATCGTAATTATTGTACACTAATTATTCATCACAAGATTAACAACAGAAACAACATGCATTCTTCACATGGTAGAAATTTAGCAATAAATAAAATAACACTACTACTTCTCAATAAGAACTCACGACTAACATAGAATCACCTAGCATCCCTAACCTACTTGTACTCCCATCCTATCCTTCCTTTTCTAGAATATGTTATGGCGTTGACTATACCGGCCTAACCACACATAGAACCCTCAAGCATAAGTGTCAACTATATCATCTTGACTTTCCTAGCAGGAAATTGGAAATCATCATCACACATCTAGGGTGGCATGTCCATCACTACCCTCCCATGACTTCAAGTTTTATAAAATTACAGTGGGGAATACCTCCACCCCTTTAATATAGGGTCAACAACTTAACATGAAGTCTCAACCACATTGAGCAATTGATGTTCAAAGATCCATGTCATTGAATAACTATTCTGATAAATTCATGCACCTTATCAAAACAACACTTACTCACAAATCATATCAGTGTTTAAAATCATAATTACAACATATAGTACAAAACTATCTCATTGATCCATTTGTATGTCATTTCAATAACCACATATGTGCCTCATGTATAAATATATCTAACTATTTCAAGTGACAAGATATTTCACAAACTGGTATTTTAATAACCATGTATGTTCTTTTGCACCATGTTACATCTATTATATATTCACTATATAAATTAAACCGATGTTTAGGAACCAAATTCCCCATCTAGTTATGGATAATCAAATGAATCACACACTCATCCCAATAAACAACTCAAGATGATAAAAGTAATTTTCCGAACATATGTAAGCACATTTAAATGTTATCTTAATAGAAATCTTAACTACTGTAGCCATTGTAAACATACATGAAATAAATGAAATCCTTAGGAAAGTCATGTTAATGTTTTAATTGTTGACTATTAAGATATGGGGTATTACAATAAGTAACTCAAGTTCCAAGTCCTCCTTATGTTTTCATAGAATAGTTGATTCTAACTCTTATGGAAACACTAGTTGCAATGGGTGGATCTACATATCTAAGGCTTATTATGATTTTGTACAACATCATTTATTGCAAAAAATGTATGGACTTATCAAATGACTTTTTTTGTGGAAGCATCCAAGGAAATATATGTACGAGTCATAAGTAATATTCAATATTCTATAGGAGGCATTGCATCCCTAACATTTATTAGTGTTTCCTAATTTTGTTTAGTTTCATACTTGTTTTCTTCATTCTGACCATCAACTCCAAGTCTTGACTCATCACATAGATCCCATTGTGCCTTATATAAACATATCAATATTCATGCCTTCTTTTAGAGGCAATGTTTCTTATTTCACAATATGCTCTTTATTATCACAAATTTGTTCGTCTCTCTTCTTTCCGTTGGACATATGTTTTTTGTTGCAGTTGAATTTTTTGTTGTGATCTCTTTTGTTCACTTTTTCTTCTTCTTTTTATCTTCCTTTCGTTCATCAATGATATCTTCTAACTTCTCTCTACGTTACCTTAACCATTTTCATGTTGATCTTCTTACTTCTTCAATGCGTAGACCATCCATTTCTACACTGAGAAAGGACATGATAACATGAATTATTCTACCATGATTGTAATAGAAACCATGTAACAAAGATAGGATAACCATTAAAAATAAGTGAAGCACACAAAACACTAAAATGAATGCAAAAAACATAACAATCAACACACTATAGTCAATTTTTCTAAATTAGCTAACACTGAAATCAATGCATTATATTGAGATCAACACATCAAAACAAGGATTAAAATTATTGATTTTATAGAAACTAAAATCAAAGAACCATAGTAAAATCATTGCAAAAAAAAGTGTAGTGAGACAATGTCAATTTTACAAACAATGAAATGTATGCATATAGCCTTATTTATTTTCCCAATTGTAAATAAGCTGGATAAATGACATTGCATTGGTACAACTTTGAAATCAATGCACAAATCACTACAATCAAATCATTGTATTCAATTATATTGAATCAATTAACATTGAAATGGATGAAATGGTGACTAATAACATTACAACAAAAGACTTGGTGTGAAATATTGAATTTACAATATCCGAAATCAATGCACTTTACTAAGAACATTGCAACACAAAAATTTATTTGAAAATTTTGATTCAAATAATGAAAGTATGAAAATGGGAATTTTTTTTTCCCATTTATCCTAAACCTTCGCAATGGCATAGAAGAAAAAATATATCATATGAGTCGTATTCCACCATATGTAATAGGCTCACATTATGCTATCTCAATCATTTTAACTATTAACCTTTATCCACATTTCTGCTACTACTTAACCATATTCAATAAATTTACCAAATAATACGTGTGCTCAAGAAACAACCCAATATGCTTTGGACTTCTAAATAGGGTTGCAATTTCAAAACATAGATATTTATTTCACAATTTTATTTTTAATGAATGTACTTAATATATTCATTAACTATAAAGACATGAAAATTATGATTTTCAACCTTAGCAAAAATACCATATCATGTCCATCAAATTCAAATTCTATCCTTTCCTTCCTACACTATCTCTACATGGACAATAATTGTAATCCACATATATAAAATCTCACATATCCCTATGTGTGGCTAGATATTTCTATTTTTTGTGTTATATTGCGTCTATGTATTCTCTAGTTAGCTAGCACCCAGTGGTCTATGAAAATTGATCAAGGAAATTTATTTTTCTATGCACTTATTACTCTATGTTGTTATTCTAATATTGGTTTCACTTGCATGGGAATTATTATTCCGTACCATGAAACTTACTCTCTATTCCACTTTTTTCCTACACACATGGAAGATTAATGTTACTATGGTACTTACGTATGCCCTACCATGTAAGAAAATACACACAAATTCTACACCATTTTAGCTTCGTCCATGAGAGTTATAAGATATTCCAGCAAAGTTATCTCGTCATTTCCAAGAACTAGGGTGGAGCTTCCACCAAATATCCAATATTTATATATACTAGGGATGAAGGTTACATTGAATGGTTTACAAAAGACACAAGTTTCATCTTCAAAGTTGCATCACAATTTAAGGTTGTGTTTGTTTTCATTGAGGTATGGGTTTTTCTATATTGACCTCAACTTTTGGAAGTCATTTGAATTGAAAAATAATCATAATAATGTGATAATAGTGATTTTCTATAATTATCCTGATTGGTTTTCTAATTTTTCTTTCAGCATCACTTCTAAATAAAAGTGAGAAAGTGACCTACAACAATTCATATTTTCTAGTTTAATAGGGTCGATATGTAATTTCTTATTGTATTTTATGAGCGGAAATGATGTTATTCTTTATGGGATGACATGTAGCTAATTTATATGCAATTTAATATTTTTTATTATGTACATTACATCACAACATCTCCCCCTTATTGGGATGTAGAAACCAAGAAACCTTGTAATTTAATGTTTTATATTATGTACATTACATGACAACATATCCCTCACACCGAGTTGTAGAGTGCTTCTCAAAGAAAAGATGTGCACTCAAGAAAAAATATAGTATGCCTTGGTCTTCTAAATAAACTTCCAATTTTAGAACACAATTATATATAGATTTGACAATTTTGTATTTAGTGAATGTATTCAATATATTCATTCGATATATTATTTTCAGTGAATGTATTCAATATATTCATTCACTTCAAATACATGCAAATTTTGTTTTTTACATTGATTATTAACTAAAATACCAAATCATTCCTATAAATTTATTTCCTTCTTACACCATCTCTACATGTATAATAATTGTATTCCAAATCTATGAAGATTCACTTATCCATATATATGGCTAGAGATTTATATTGTGTATCTCTATTATCCAACTAGATAAATGCCATTGGTCTATGAAAAATCATGGTCATTTAATTAGATATGCACTAACTACACTGTATTGTTATTCTAATATTAGTTCCACTTGTAGGGAACTTCGATTTTGTTTCACGGAAAACATATTTGTTCCTCTTTTCCCCAACATGAAAATGGAAAATCAATGTTTCTATTTACATACCTCTGCCCTTGCTACAAAATACCATGTAAGGAACTACACACAAATTATCAACCATTTCATATTCATCCTTGAGAGTTTTTGTACCTTTCAATAGAGGTATCTCATCAATTCTATCCAATGGGGTGGATCTTCCACAAAATATCCAATATATGTATATATTGGAAACAAAGGCTACATACTTTAGTGTTGTTAGGAATTTAATCTTATGACTAGGGAGAGATCACCAACATACTAATTAGGGTGAGACCGACCTAAATGACTATATTTATATGAAAATTAGACTCTTATTCACACATAAGACCACACATAAAATTTTATAAGCGAATATTAAACTAGAGAAGGGATTAGAGAGAAAAGATGTATGCACATTTTTCGATGGATGATCCAAGCTACTCCTTTGTCTCTTTCCAAATATGCTCCTCATCACCCAATTTTAACCTGTAAAACCAACAAAGCCAACCTTCCTCAAGCCAATTTGACAATAGAAAAGAATGTAAATGAATTGAAATACAAGAAGAACATTAGCTATTTAATTAATTTTAATATAAATGACAAAAAATTCTATATGTTAAACACCAATCATAAAATACACATGATTGGGGGAAGGAAATATGTCAAATATCAATTATGACAATGGAACAAGTACAAGATATACCTTCTCATTGTTCAACACCTTATCGAACGTGAAGATTCTAGTTTTTCTTCTCTTGCACTTCGACGATCCCACTCCATTTCACTGGATATATATGAGGGATGAAGTTAACTCAGGGGAGCTAATTCAGTATTTAGGGATATAAGGGTCATCAACATGATGGGTTACTAATGTATGGGGATGAAGGGAATGAAGTGTGTGGTTACTCTAGCATTACTTTAGTATTTTGGGTGTCCTCACTTAGTCCATTTCATTTCCCTTTTATTTTTAAGGAAATGGTTGGAAACGATTACCAATTGGTTCAGGTATTTGTAATAGGGCAAATTGGTTTGTAAAATTTCCATAACTCCCTTATTTCAAAAATTTTAATATTTTTTCATGAAATTATAGGGAATTCATGCCTTTATCAAAGGAAACATGTGAATAATCCATGCCTTGTTGGTGTGAAAGGTGAGAATGTGTTGTTGTTAATGTATTCACGCCTTTGTCAAAAGCATCATGTGAATCATTCGCACCCTTCTAGTGTGCAAGATGTGGATTTGTCCCTTTTTGTTGTTACAACTCTCATAATAGAATGAGATGGTGTTGAGGTCTCACTTTCAATGACGAAGGATGTCAATGGGGGTCAAATCATGGGCTCTTCCATCCATAAGTGTCATTTTTGTGAGAGAAGAATGATGCTTTGAGTTTCATTTTTTGAATTGTCATCACAGACGGAGAAGTGCCAATTTGTGTTATAATAGATGACCCCTAATGTGTGAGGTTAGAAGGGAACCTGATGGATGAAATGAATTATAATAACAATTGGAGTGGGATGCAGAGTAGACAAGGTTGAGATTCCAGGGCCCTCAACTTTGACAAAGTACCCAAAACAAAGAGAAAGGTTCCAAACATTCTTTTCCATGATATGTATGATCAAATTGAGTAGAACATGACCGCCAAATTATATACACTATATATCCATGACATATAAATGAAATAGTGATCATGGACAAGAAAGAATATACAGTGTATATATGTGTGTGGGGTAGGGGATGGGATCATAAACATGGGTATGATATACAATGGATCCATGCCAATCAAGAGATCATAGCCATGAATAGAAACACATTGATCTATGTCTCAACATGCATTAGGGGAACTAACTGTAGTTGAGATGACTACTATTTATCCCAATGGTACAAATATCATATGATGTGTAGTACAATCTTATGCAACTCAGGAAATAAAAAAATGTATGGATGTTATTGTTGGACCAAGGTATTCCATCCAAACCACCAAGAGTTACAAATCCTATCCATGCGAATAGATGATTTGAGGTCGAACGTATAGGACATCGTTTGATTATTTATCATTGATGTATGATGTTAACAAATGTGAGGAGACCTATTGATGGTAATAATGGAACCCAAGATATCTAGTACATTCTATGAATTGTGAAGAGATGACTTGGAGTTGAACACTTATAAAATCCACTAAGTAGGATACATTGATGTATTCCCATTTCCTAATGGCAAGGAAGCCTTCCATTGATGGTTGCAAGCCCCAAGATACTATATAGACTCTACATCCCACTCCTAAATAAATATGTGTTTAAGCTGAGGGGAAGAGATATATAGGAAGGGAGGCATTAGGGCATCCTTCATCAACCAACATGAGGAGATATCAAGGGATGATTTGACACAAGAAAGGAACTTTGATAAATTTTTGTAGGATGGACCACCAAGTACATATGTTGCATGCACTAGATGCAAATAGTGCACATAATAGACCCCCTGATCAAGAACCAATAATGAAATCTATTAACAGGGACGAGGGATTCCACCAATGATGAAAATTGAATCCAAGGTAAAACATGAATCCCAAATGTGAATAGATATCTTGACATCGAAAATCATGGAAAACCACTCAATTAACGTCAAATGATGAATCAAGTCATCTTTCGAGTGCAAGATTACCTACCAATGATGTAAATAGGGCCATGCTTTTATGAATCTAGGTTAATGCCTCAGAGTATATGTGATCCAGGAGGATATTGGTGGCCACCCACATATTCCACTTGGACCCCCACCATTGTTTCTTTTAATTTTCCAGTTTCCTTAATTGTAGCACAATTTATTATTTTTGGCAGTTTTTGGGTCCTAAACTTCCATAGCCGTTTTGAGGCCCTAAACGACGTTTTTTTAGCATCGAACGGTCCGACAAATATGAGTCCGTTTTGAACTCAATATTTGTTGTTTATGGATGTATTCCTTGAATATATCTTTCTAACGATGTATCATGCACATCAAAAGGAGGTAGTATGCCAAAGTTATGACCCCGGGAAATTGATGTACCAAGTTACCCAACGGGGCCCACATTCTGGCTTTTCACCTCCTAGGGTTAGGCTTTTGGATGTGTAGGTTTTCCATTGTTTCTCAATAATATATAAGCCTTCGAGCCTCATTGTAACACATAAATCAGAGGCATTTAGCCGCCACATATCTTCTCAGAGATAAGCTACCAGCACTCTAGCTAGTTTATTTCCATTCTGTATGTAAACAAGTTTTAGTTCTTTGATTAATGAAATGAAGTGTTATTTCCACTGCATCTTTGTTTCTATGGTTGTTTGTGTATTTTGTTGTGTTCCTGCATAAATCCGGATCAGTGGAATCAGAGCAATCTGCTCTTTCTCGATCCTTCTTTGCACGTCCCCAATGAGGGCAGGGTATAAAGAGTTAGGGCTTGATCTGGTTGAACCTTTGCAAGATCATCCTCGCAAATCTCGATGACCTCCCATGGGGGACGAAAAGAAAGACGAGGGCACAAAAGATCCTATAAAAATGTTGCTCGAGGAGGTCCTTAAAAAACAAAGGAATGCGATGATGGATAACTTTGCCCAGATCCTTCAACGACTTCCCACTGGCGGTGCATCTGCATCTAGCAGCCACTCTGGAGGCGCAACCCCTTTTAAGGTATAGGTATTAAACTTTGACATTCCCATATTTGATGGCCGAATAGATGTAGACACCATAGATATATGGTTGAATCTATTAGAAGGATATTTCTTAGTTCATGACTTTTCCAATAGGGAAAAGATTACTTTTTCACTACTCAAAGTCACCCCCCATGTTAAGGACTGGTGGGAAACCTACTATGAGAGAAAGGACGAGGAGGAACCCTCTCTGTTCTCGGCCATACCCACTTGGAATTTTTTCAGAGATGCCATAAAGGGACAATATTATCCGATGGGGAGCTATGAGGACAAGTACATACAATGGACTACACTGCAGAAACAAAGAGATCAATATGTGCATGAGCTAATGAATCTATTCCATACCCTGCACACCAAGTTGGGTATCAAAAATTCAGAGAAACACTTGGTGCTGAAGTACCATAGTTGTCTACACAAATACATTCAGGAGGAAATGGAGTTCCTCAATGTCTCCTCGCTTGGTACAACATACCGGTATGCTGCCAAAATTGAGCAAAAATTCAAACAGAAATAGTGAGACTTTGGATCTGCGAATCAGAAGCAAGCGAAAGGTGCCCCCAAACCGAAGAACCAAGGACACATCCAAGGCATGGCGACTCAAGACAACTTGCCAAAGCCGCAATCCAAGGGAAACACTGCGAAGCCGAAGAAGGAAGCGGGAAAGTGGTGCAAGTTCCATAAGAGCCCCACTCACAACACAAGTGAGTGTCGGGCCAAGCAGTCACTGGTGGCTGAGATAAAGGCTTTCGATTTTGATGCATACTCTGACACTGAATTAGAACCTGAGAAGGGGAATGATAGAGGGAAGAAGATTATCGATGCAGAGCCCAACACCAGCATTGCCATCACAAAGATCCAAAAGGAAGAACCATAAGATTTAGAGGAGGAGGAGCGTCTTTTTCGCTCCCAGATGTGGGTAAAGGGTTCCCTGCTACAGTTCATTGTCGACAATGGGAGCCAAAAAAACCTCATTTCAACAGAGGTCGTGAAGCGGTTGGGTTTGCTGACCACAGTACACCCATAGCCGTACACCATTGGGTGGCTTCACCAAGGAAGGGATCTCCGCATTAGCCAGCAGTGCCGCCTTCCCTACAACATCAAGCCCTTCACCAATGAGGTATTATGTGATATTGCTCCTCTTAATGTTTGTGATGTATTATTAGGTCAACCATACTTATGGAAGAGACACGCTGTGTATGAGTCCCAGCCTCATGTTGTTATTGTTACATTGGGAAATAAGTTGTATAGGATACCAGAGGTACCACCTCCTGCTGCTATCTCTTTGGTTACTACAAAACAATGCAGTAAGCTCATTTCCAAAACCGGGAAATTTGTTTTCTTGATGATCCGTCTTCAGGGCAAGAAGAAGATCATGGCCACAACCTATAGACAGGGCCCCTCCACATGACAACAACAAATGGACAAGGTCATGGAGGAGTACTGGGACATATTCACCTCATCCACAAGGGTACCTCTGCACTGTCAGGTCAAGCACTCCATTGATCTGACCCCAAGTGCACCGCTGCCCAATGGATCGATCTATCAACGCTCTATTCTGGAGAATTATGAAATCAAGAGGCAAATTCAGGAGCTACTGTAGAAGGGTCACATCCGGCCAAGTTCATCACCCTATGGGAGCCCGATCGTGTTGGTACAGAAGAAGGATGGGACTTGGAGACTCTGTATTGACTATCGGGCACTGAACAAGATCACTGTCTGGAATAGGTACCCGATCCCATGGATTGATGACCTCTTGGACCAGCTTAAAGGGGTGAAATATTTTAGCAAGATCGACTTAAATTTCAGGTATCACCAGGTATTGATTGAACCAACCGATGTGTGGAAGACTGCCTTCAAATCCAAGGAGGGTTTTTTCAAATGGTTGGTCATGCCTTTCGGGCTGACGAATGCTCCCGCAAACTTCATAAGACTAATGGAGGACATCTTACAGCCATTCACCAACTCATTTGTAGTAGTGTACTTGGATGACATGTTGATATTCAGCCAGACTTGGGAAGAGCACCTCCACCACATCTGACAGGTCCTCCAAACACTACGGAAGGACAAGTTGTGTGCCAATTTGGACAAGTGCACTTTTGGCATGACCCAGGTTTAGTATATGGGATACATCATTGATGAGTGTGGGGTACATTTGGATCCAACCAAGATCCAATTCATTCGGGATTGGCTAGCCCCAACTACTCTAATAGAGATTTGCAGCTTTCTAGGTCTTGCTAATTTCTACCGTAGGTTCATGTTGGGATTCTCTCATATCACTTGGCCCTTGATTCAAGTCACCAAAGGAGGAGTAAAAGAAAAATTCTTCTAGTTGGAAACTCAACAAAAGGCATTTGCAGAATAGAAACATCGCCTCTGTTGTGCCCCAGTGCTCACATTACCAGACTTGCAACAACCATTTGAGATCGAGACAGATACCTCTAGCTATGCTATTGGGGCAGTCCTAACTCAACAAGGGAATACAATGGCATATCATAGTGAGAAAATGTCCGACACAGTCCAAAAATATCCCACTTATTACAAAGAGATGTATTCCATTGTACAGGCTTACTGACAATGGAAGCATTACATTTTGGGGAAGGAAACGGTCATCCACACAGACCACTGACCCATGTAGTTCATACAGACACAAGGAAAGTTATAGAACGATCACCATCAAAAGTGGTCCACATATCTACAATAGTTTCATTTGAACATCAAGTACAAGAAGGGAAGCACCAATAATGTTGCAGACTGCCTTAGCCGACCACCGATCGTGGCGATAACCACAGTGCTCAACTCTTGTGGGAACGAGACTTTTGATTGGTCGCTTCTCTACAAGAGCAATCCAAAATTCAACCACACATACAGGACACTCTTAGAGGGAAACCAAGTTCCAAATTTTCACCTCCATGATGCACTACTATGTCACATGGGACACCTTTGTGTTCCTTCAAGTGAGCGTGCCAAGATGATTTGGGAGGTGCACTACAGTCAGGTCACTGGGAATTTAGGGGTCGAGAAAACATTGGAAGTACTGCAGAAGTATTTCTATTGGCCAAACCTTCGACAAGACGTCGAGAAGTACATCAGATCTTGCACTACCTGCGCCATTGCCAAGCCGTCCATCAAGAAGCAAGGCCTCTATACTCCATTTCCTACCCCTAGTTGACCTTGGGAATCCATATCCATGGATTACATGTCAGACCTTCCCTCTACTAAGCATGACAATGACTGTGTGTTCGTGGTTGTCGAAAGATTCTCAAAGATGGCCATAATGGTGGCCTGTAAGAAGAATATCACAGCAGAAGCCACTTCTAAACTCTTCTTTGAATGAGTGTGGGTACACTTTGGGATCCCATAGTTTATAATCTTAGATCGGGACAGTAGGTTCCTTAGTACATTTTGGTCTAGCCTATGGTCAATGCTAGACACCAATCTCATAAAGTCCACAGCTTTCCATCCGCAGACTAATGGCCAGATAGAGGTCGTCAATAGAATGATGGTACACATTTTGTGCATGTACAACTCAAAGCATCCACGCACATGGGGTGAGAGCCTCCCCTATGTATAACATAGCTATAACTAGGCCCTCCACAGCTCAACCGACCATAACCCCTTTCAGGTGGGCTTGGAATTCCAGCCACTATGTCCCATTGACATAGCGACCATGCCATTTGTAGCTACTCAGGATAATTAAGCTCATGTCCAGTCTGAAGTTTCCAAGGCAAACAGCTTCATTGAGCACATTCAGCACATTCACCAATAGATTCATGACATATTGGACAGATCCAATGCTAAGTACAAGCAGCGGCATGATCAGCATCAGGTGCAACACAACTTCCAGGTGGGCGACAAAGTGTGACTACATTTGCAGAAGGAACGCCTCGCTAGACCCCACCGCAAGCTTCGCCCCCTTCAATATAGGACATACACAATCACCAAGGCTATCGGGGACATTGCCTTCAAGATCAGTATTCCACCATTCCTTGGTCTGCACCCGGTGTTCAATGTGGACCGCCTTCGGCCCTACTTTCCACCTCTATTGGACACATCAGACGTGGTAGAACAACTCACACCAATAGAGTTAAACCTCGACTGCATGGAACAAGCCACAACTGATCGAATTATGGACAGACAGATCAAGAACACCCACCAGTAGCAGATCTAGCTATATCAAGTTGTCAAAGCAGGCCAACTCCTTCAACAGGGAAAGTGGCTCACCAGGGACCAAGTTTAGCAGAAGTTTCCTCATCTCATGGAGGAACTCAACGCAATGGGGATCATTGCTTCCTAAGGGGGGAGGAATGATCTAGGAGGATATTGGTGGCCACCCACCTATTCCACTTGGACCCCCACCATTATTTCTTTCAGTTTTCCAGTTTCCTTAATTGTAGCACAATTTACTATTTTTGGCAGTTTTCGGGTCCTAAACTTTCGAAGCCGTTTTGTGGCCCTAAACAACGTTTTTTCGGCATCGAATGGTTCAGAAAATATGAGTCCATTTTGGACTAGATATTTTCTATTTATGGATGTAGTCCTTGAATAGATATTTCTAATGATGTATCATGCGCGTCAAATGGAGGTAGTATGCCAAAGTTACGACCCCGAGAAATTGATGTACCAAGTTACCCAACGGGGCCCACATTCTGGTGTTTCACCTCCTAGGGTTAGGTTTTTGGATGTGTAGGTTTTCCATTGTTTCTCAATAATATATAGGCCTTCGAGCCTCATTGTAACACAGAGTTCAGAGGCATGTAGCCGCCACATCACTTCTCAGAGATAAGCTACCAGTACTCTAGCTAGTTTATTTCCATTCTGTATGTAAACAAGTTTCAGTTCTTTGATTAATGAAATGAAGTGTTATTTCCTCTGGATCTTTGTTTCTATGGTTGTTTGTGTATTCTATTGCATTCCTGCATAAATCCAGATCAATATGAGTCACCATTGATAAGACACAACCCACCTATGAGAAGTCAATGGAAACCTTCCACACAAGAACGAGCCTGAATATTGATTTCACTAATACATGATGAGAACAAATTTACAACAAGGAATGGTCGACACATGAGGTAAAGGAAACTATAGAATGGCCGACACAGGCTATATCCTTGAACATGAACATGACACAATGGTGACTTGGGAAACTTTTGACACAAAGATACCAATAATATAAATATGCAATGTACGATACACTGACACATTCTCCATATGATTGGAAGAGTAACCAATTAGAGTAATAAGTCTGAGGGGTGTTCCCATGAATATGGGTAACACTTTTTGGCCAAAAGTGACGAAGAAAATTCAATTTTTTACTCATTTATTAAATTGAATCTCTCAAAATTCATATATTCTATGTGAGTTTTGACTTGTAACAAAAAAAATTGTATGGAATTATGTTGTCTTCCCACCTATATTAAAAAAAAATCATATTATTTAATTTGCCAAAATTGTATTTAATGATATGTTTGCTCTTGTAAATTTTACGAAAAGTAAACAAATGGCTTGTGTGCATGTAAAATAATCTAGTGATAAATGAATAATTTGTGAAAAAAAATATATGAACATAATCTACACAAAAAGCACCGGGGCACACATTTTTTAAAATTTATTTTAGAGTTATTTTATTAATTTTTTTAAATGACCTTTGAAAATTTAAATCGCATTTTGTACACATGTGTGCAAATAATTTATTTTTTATTCACTACAAAAATTAAAAAAAATACCATTTTGGAGAGGACACGATGATGTGTGGCATATGTGGGGCGTATATATTTTTTGAAATTTTCTGTTGTTTACTTTTTATGTTGTTGGTTTTTCTTTACATTGATTCGAAGTTGTGGACATGGTTTTTAAGTGTATGTTTGAAAACAAAATAAAGGGAATTTTCATGTGAATTCAAAAATCCATTGCTATGAAGTCGACCACCTAAGGTGCATCTCAATACAAGGTTTAAGCCTAATAAAGATGCAAGTAAAATTAAATTTCCATAAATGGGAGATAAAAGTCTATTTTTAAGCCCTCGATTGAGCTATTAGGTTGATCGAGGTCTGTAAAACCCTCAATCGAGCTTTCAGGTGTGTTTTTAAATACCTCGATTGACGGTTTCTTTGCAGTTAAAAAAAATCTTGATTGAGCTAAGAAGCTTTATCAATCTTTTATCTTGATCGAGATTCTTAGCTCAATTGAGATTTTATATACTTTAATTAAACAAAATTCAAGTGCCCATATTTGTATGCGCACATGAATATTGACACCCAAAATTTATTTTAATTAAAATTTAAAAGAATCATATTGTTTATGGTTCATCAAGATCTTTGAATTCAATGAAAGAAAAATATAGAATTATATGATAATTAAATTTAATAAAATATAATTTCAACAAAAAAAACATACATGTGGCCAAAAATAAATACCTTGAAGAAGAATCAAGTAAATGCATTACTACCACCACTTCCTTTGAATATTCATTTGTAGATGTGGGTCGTGGAGTAATTGGAGTTATAAATTTGATCAATTAGATCTATAACTTCAATTACTCAACGACCTATATCTACAAACAAAAATGACCCTTCTCATGTATAAACCTTAATCACACATCTCTAACCCGTCTCTATTAAACCTTCATTAAATTCCTATGCAAAAAAACACAATGAAATTAGCCATGCTTTGTTGCATTTTTATACTTATAACGATTAGAGATGCTTGATTGAGCATCTAAGTTCAATCGAGCTCTAGAATGTAGTGGCTCGATCAAGTTATAATCTTTCAATCAAGCTATTTAAAAAGGCTCGATTAAGGGTTAGTAAAACCAAAATGAAAATGCAAAAAATATAGTCCAAAATGAAAATGAAAATGATTCAATTCATAAGAAACATGATGAATGCAATGGTAGTGTGAATGATGCAA
Organism: Pseudotsuga menziesii; assembly: GCA_001517045.1. Lineage (NCBI taxonomy): Eukaryota > Viridiplantae > Streptophyta > Pinopsida > Pinales > Pinaceae > Pseudotsuga > Pseudotsuga menziesii. The sequence goes on from LPNX011175060.1 coordinate 36,620, forward strand.
CAAAGCATTGGGCATAGTTATGCAAATAGTTGTGAGAAAAGGAAAATACATAATGAACAAAAATGGGAGCCTTATAGGGAATAGCTAGCAATAAATTTGAAAGAGAAGCATGCAAATTCCTCTTAAGGTCATGGTAAAACTAATAAGCCTCTCGATCCTATAAGAAGAACTCATCATGGGAACCAAAATGGAAAGAGGGTGTTGAATAGGGTATCCCATGTTACACAGGATCTATTGCTAGACTGGTGAAAAATGCAAATAGAGATGGCTAATGCACCAATATTGAAACAATTTCAAATGCATCATAACATAGGAGAGTCCTAAACCTATATGAAAGTTTCCAAATATACCTGATTATATTGGAAATGTACAAGGAATGATCTATAAACAACCATTAATCCAGTTTAAAGTCATGTATCCAAGAAACAATAATACCATGTTCATATCTATAAAATTTGAAAAGAATGATCTGATAAGGGTCACTTTGGTAGGAGTATTTTCAACTTCAATGTCTTCAACAATATCCATTACCAAGGAACAATTTACCAGCGAAGACGCAATTTTGTCAAGTTTGTCAAGGAAGATCGAAGTTGTAATCAATAACATAGTAAATCGGAATGGGCCCATCATATTGGGAGTCTAAAAATATATTAGAATATTCAACTCATTAGGATCACACACTTGTAACTTAATGGCAGAGTCCAAAGACTCATAAATGGCATCGTCTTAGGATCCACAAGTAGTAAGATCTGACTCAACATGAAAAATGGGTCTGGAATTGTTTGCAATTGGGTCCAATCTAGGGATATGATATTTGGAAAGGATGAAAATATCTGAAGGAATTATAGACTCAACCATAGACTCTAGGAGAGCTTCATTTAAAGTAAGTATGCCATCCCAAAGAGAACATATGTTAGAACATTCACCTGGACCAATAAGGTGGAAATATTTCTCTAATGCTCGCATTGGATTAATCACTTGGTAAAACACCATAACAAAGTCTCAATAAGGTGAGCATAAAAACAAATGGTTATTCTCAGTAGTAACTAGATACAAAGGATATGATTCTACAATTCACCCATGCTAGAGTAGTGTTTATTGAAACACTAGAAAGGGGATACTTGATCTAAATTTGAGACATGAGGAGGATAAAAAATGCAAGATGATCAATAGTGACAATGCTTTTTTTTGGAGGAAATTGCATCACACAAAGGAGCATAGAAAACAAAACATTCATAGAATATACATAATCATTCCCAAGGAGCATATTGAAGTTGAATGGGCCCTCTATAACCATAAAATTGAATAAGACAAATTTTCCACCTAATGTAATAGAAAACCGAGGGAGAAACCCTAGAGACTTACTAGGTCTTCTATCAAAATATTGTGGCTAATTGATATCCAACACAATCTTGGGAAAACCCATCCATATCCAAGAATATGTAGATAAAATACTAATAGAGGCTCCTTTATCTACAATGAAACGATGAACATTCTGATTTTTAATTTGAACCTCTATTTGGAAAGCTGTAGACAAAGGAAGACGAGGCCCAACTAGATTGTTAAAATCAAAGGAAATGGTCCTGGAGATTCGTGGGGTCTCATTTGAAGTGAATGAAGTCCCCCCTTTTCTAGAAATTTCTAAATGGGAAGAAAAGAAAACTTGAGTGATAGCTATATCACTCTCCAAATGAATAGTGGGGTTAATTGAAGATTGCATCAGTTTGACCACTTGAATTTTTTCACTCTCCAAGGGAAGAGTGGTATTGATCATATATTGCAGCAGTTTGACTAATTTATCTATTAAAGGTTGCATTGGATGTTGGGAAACTATATATAGATCAGGAGTAGAAGATGCTTCAGACATGGATCACACTCTTTTACCTATGGAATAGAAGGGCACAACTGAGTAAGGTGATCTTCCTTGAAAATATTACAAGGTCCAGACTTAGGATTGTGTCCTATTTTCCTATGTTTTTCCACAACATCAGTACCCTCAACATGACTAGCAGTGGTTGATAGTTTTCCCATAACATGACTTACAGTGGTTGGCTGCTCAAAAGAAGAGTATTTATGAGATAGTGAACACACTCTTTGTACCTTTGGAAGTATAGGGAATAAATGACTAAGATGGAATCCTTTGCAAAGCTTACAAGGGAACTTAAACTTCTATTTTTGTATGTTTGTCGACTATATCAACATTCACAACATGGATTGTAGTGGCTGGTTGTTTTCCCCCAACATGAGTTATAATGGCTAGTTAATGGTATCCAATATGATTGCAGTGACTAGTGACATGTATCTAGTATGAATTGCAATGACTGGTGAATTTTCCCTAGCATGAATTACATTGGCCGAGGAATCCCCCCCAAAATGACTTGTACTGGCTAATGGCATGCCCCCTTGTATTTGCATTTTCTTTTTTAATTCCTCTTTATATTCCTTTTAGGTTGTTGGTTACCAGTATCTAGACTTTCACCACATCAGGTAGAAGGAGGAGGACAAGGTGTCATTGGTGAAGAAGGAAACATGTTTTTATGCTCTTGACATATAGTTCTTGATTTATAAGCATTAGGAGCATTAAGGACATTTGCAGTGGAGAACAACCAAACCGATGTCCCTATAGAGAATCCAATAAGATTCAAGGTGGCCATCATGGGAGGTTAAACATTTCCAACAAATGGAATAAAACAAGGATCTCCTTTCATAGGGGTCCTTTGGTTTGTATCCTCATAAATTTAAGCCATATAATTTGATTCAAAAAGTAATAAATCTCTTAGGCTTTCTATGGATGTTGAAAAATTACAATCAATACACTCCTATAAAAGACTCTCTAAGATACATCGTAGAAAACTTAGTCTCCCATAAATCACGCTAGGGTGGTTAAGTCTTGAATTCAATCAATGAAGAATCACAACATGAGCCTTATAAAGGTCATATTAATATGGTTATGGCCCAAGTCCAAGCAACAAAAATGCGAGAGACAATTACACTAATCATCATGCAATAATCACTGGGGGTACAAGTAATCACCTTCGGTGAATACCTTTCCAAGGATATGAGACACATATTCTACATTTGTCTTAGGTACCACAATATATTCCCCTTCCAGTCACCTTAGTGAAGTTTAGGAAGAGAAACTAAGGATACCACTTCATGCTATGTACTTAGGAAGAAACAATATTAGGATCTATATTTTGTGAATGAACAGGTAACATAGGACACAAGTCCTAGACCCTAAGCTGTCAGTAAGAAGTGTTTTCACCTTAAGAAATTGCCACAACTAAACAACCCCCAAACTCACGTAACCCCTCTAATCCAAGTGCCAAGGGACAATCTTCCCACTTGAACTAGATTTACATATCACTTGACAATTGTGTAAGAGCACTTTCCATACAAGTACTTCACATTTCTAATGGATTTTTCATTGTTTTATACTCCTAGTTTCATTTTGTGTGGCCTTAGTGAATTTAAATCTCTAATCCCATGACCAAGTCCCTTGAACCTAGACTGGTATTGGTTTTCTGTCAAAGAAAAACATGTCTAGTTCAATTTAGTTACGTTGTTGTGAGAGGTCGTTGTTTACTCAGTGGGGTGTAGAATAAGTTAAACAATGGTGTTCTTTAAATTAAATAAGCATAAAAGAGAGTTTATTCATTCATATTACAACTTTTAAAATTACTAAAATGCTAACTAGATTTCAAAATATATCAAAACAAGCTTATTTTCATGCAAAAATGATAACAAGCTGAAAAGAAACAAACTTATGATCTCATACTGAAGAAAACCCCAGAATGCAAGACTTTATTTTTATTCACCTCATAAGACTCGAAAAGGTATCAAAGAGAAGCAAACTAATATGACTTATAATGCATCACAACATGTGCAGAAATCACTTAAAGAAAGCTCATTTTTCTGCACTAAACTTGCAATGAGAACGAGCCCAAATGGAATACTAAACACCTAAGGTTTTTCAATACATCATGAAAATACTACTAAATGATGATTTTGAAGGCTAAAAATCAAAATTTTGAAAATTTAAGAATGACCTAGATCCCTGCTAAAATTTATTCACCTAAATCTCCAATATGTTCGTTTTTAATTTTTCGACCTTAACCAAGTCAATTCATGCCCATTCCTACCTGAATGCGGATGCCATCTTGCCCCATCGACAATGCATTGTTCCATGGTCCAGGAGCCAATAGTGTGCCACCACACATGTCGTGGTCATTAAACCTCCCCCACGATCCCTCAACCCCTCATTGCGGGTGGGTGAAGATGTCTAATCCCAGACTGTCGAAGGTCGATCCCGTTCCATCAAAATTTAATCTGGTTTCAATGGTGATTGGTATGGAGCGTGTGAGTTCTCAACAGGTACATAGTGACTGGGTAAACCGACTAGCCATGGATGGGGGAAACATTACCCATTGGTACTCTATACTGTGTGTTTTCTTGTGGTCCTTTGTTTACATTTTCTCCTCTACTCTGCACGGTCATCTTGCTCTACAACTCCTCATGTTGTTATTGGTATTGCAGCTCGACCGCCCCCACCAGTGACACCCTCATCCTCTGACATCCAAGATGTCTACGAAACAGGGAATCCCTATAAGGGGACGCATCGACTGAGGAAAAACACAACGTGCTATGAGTATAATAGCGGAGCAAGGTTACAAAGCTAGCATCTTGATGTCTGTTCGTGTCTTAATTGATGATTGGGAATACCCTCTAGTGAACGAGTGGCTTGCTACGGGGAGAGGAGGAGGAAAAATTAACCATTATTAGATGATAACAAACATTATGGGGGTTCTCATGGAGGACATGTTGGGGAGTTGGAGCTCAACTTGCAACATAGTTGTCTTTGTCAAGGCCAAGATGACTGCTATGGACAAACAACTCAACAACTTGGATGCCACATTTGCATGGAAATGCATGGCGAGCGGGAAGAGACGCATCGACACCATGGAGGTAGGGTGTGGAAGTTAAATGAGAGGAATATATGTGGACAAAGTTTCAAAACTAGTTCTGGAAGCTACCACCAACACACCCTTTCCCATCCCATCCACCATTGAACCATTTTTCAAATGTGTGCAGGATAATGAAGGCCCGAGCAACAAGACGTCTCCTTCGCCATTGAAAATTCTTGCTACCGATTTTGTTACCAACTTTGAGGAAGGTGGATGGGCGTGCCCCATCTTGGAGAAGGTCCCCCCCCTCTAATCATGCTCATGTCTCTAGTGACGACTTGACTTATTTTCGGTTCAGACTATTACATCAAGTCTTTTTATGATAGGATGTTATTTCATCTTTTGTTAAATAATTTTTTAGTTGGAAGAACTAGTAGATTAATATCTAATTTTTTGTTTTCATGGAACCCAAGGCCAATGGAATTTCTCTGATTCAGTCACCCCATAAGACTATGTATTTTTAATGGCTCGGATGGTGGTTTCACCACATGTGACCACCTAAGAATTTTCTTAGACTTGTAACTTTTGAATTTTCAGTTTAATAGGATGCAGACTTACAAAAAATATCATGCCCATTCCTCAAGAAAGGTGTGAATGTAAGCCTGCATTCATGCCTAGTTCCTTTAAAAAATGATATTTTTTATGCTTTCCACTAAGGACATGTGTGAATGTAGACCTAGGGAGCCTAAACAAGTAAAAAAAAAACATTAGCAAGTTTTCAGGGGGGTTCTTTTGAGGGAGACTATGGTAAGGGTATACAAGACTCTATAAAAACTATTAAAGTATTGAAAAAAGGTTTATATGTCTCTAACTATTTGAAGATAAATCCTAACACTAGGCTCTTCGACAACAGATGCAAACCAAGTTTGAGAAGAAACAAGTAAATCAACCTTTCTTGGACTCAAGCAAGTTACAAGGCCTACTAAGTGACAAGGTTTTCGAAGCCGATTCCCTTACAAGAAAGGTAACTAGGGGCACAAACAACTTGATTTTTCATTGGAATTTCACACTCAAGGCTTATCAATCACTCAATCAAACGAGAAGAAAATGAAGAACACGACACTCTTAAAACTTCTCACAAAATTTTGACTCAATATCAATACAAACATACTCAAACACCACCCATACTGATCCAAACAAGACACAAAAGTTTCCAAACTACTCAAATAACCCAAAAAACTCAAGTCATTCAGAGAAAAAGAGGCAAATCTAAGAAACATTACAAAGACTAGTAAATTCACGGTTGCTCATAAGAAGAACCATGAACATTCAAACCTATTTACACTAGAAGGTGTGAATTCCCCTACCATTTGCACTTGTATCTATAGGAAATCATGAATGACACCTAAGAGATGTTAAATATAGAAAAAAACTCAAGAAACTTCCATAAATATAGGAATTTTAAGGCACCTAGGATATGATTAAGTATATCCGAGACCGAAACACCAAAAAACAAACTGAAAAAATCAATCAACAATTCCCTACATAGGTTTGTTTTTTCCTATTAGAGTCACCTGTTTTGTTGTTCATAATTTAATCCTATGACTATGGAGAGATCACTAATGTAATGATTAGGGTGAGAATGACCTAAATGACTTTTTTATAGCTAGATTACACTCTAATTGAACATAAGACTACAAATAAACTTTTATAAGAAAATCTTAAACTAGAGAAGAGATAAGGGAGAAAAGATGTATGCACCTTTTTTTTATGGTTGTTTCAAGCTATTGCTTTGTCTCTTTTTGGCTCTGCTCCTTATTGCCTAATTTTAACTTACAAACCCAACAAACCCAACCTTCCTCAAGAAAATTTAATAATAACAAATAATGTAAATGAATTGAATACGAGAAGAACATTAGCTATCTAATCAATTTCAATATAAATGACAAAATATTATTTTTGTCAAACATCAACCATACAAGACACATGATTGGGGGAGGGAAATATGTCAGATCTCAATTATGACAATAAAAAAGTACAAGATATGCCTTATCAATGTATTACACCTTAATAAACCTGAAGATTCTAGACTCTCTACTCTTGCACTCTGATGATCCCACTCCAATCCACTGAATATATATAAGGGATGAAATTACTTGAGGGAAACAACTTCGATATTTAGGGATATAAGGGTTAGTAACAAGGGTTACTAATGGATGGGTATGAAGGGAATGGAGGTGAGTGACTAATTTAGTATCATGGGTGTCCTCCCTTGGTCCATTTCATTTCCCTTTTATGGTTGAAGGAAATAGTTGGAAATGTTTATTAGGTAGTTCAAGGAGTTGGAACTGGGAAAATTGGTTTGTAAAACTTCCATAACTCCCTTACTTCGAATTTATATATATATATATATATATATATAATTTTATGAAATTATAGGTAATGCATTCCCTAACCATAGGAAACATGCACTACAATAAAACCCTGTGATTAACGTCTCTTTTATCTTCCTTTTTAGCGTCCACTGTCACTTTTAGTGTATTTTTCATCATTTTTTGGACAAAGTAGATGCTTTTCCACAGGATGGCGCTTTTAATGGTGTTATTTATGTCTCTTTTTAAAATTTGGCACTATTTTGGATGATAATTAGAATCCCAAATAGCATCCCAATTAGCGTCCCAATTAGCGTCCCAATTAGCAACCCAATTAGCATCCCAATTAGTGTCCTTATTAGCCTCCCAATTAGAATCCAAATTAGCATCCCAATTAGCATCCAAAATAGCATCAAATTTTAAAAAGGGACGCTAATTAGCATCTCAATTAACATACCAATTAGCGTCCCAATTAGCATCCCCATTAGAATCCCAATTAGCATTCCAATTAGCATCCCAATTAGTGCTCCTTTTGAAAAGTTGGTGCTATTTTGGATGCTAATTAGCATCCCAATTAGCACCCCTTTTGAAAATTTGGCACTATTTTGGATGCTAATTAGCATCCCAATTAACATCCCAATTAGCATTCCAATTAGCCTCCCAATTAGCCTCCCAATTAGCCTCCCAATTAGCATCCCAATTATCGTCCCTTTTTAAAAGTTGGCACTATTTTGGATGATAATTAACATCCCAATTAACGCCCCAATTAGCGTCCCAATTAGCATCACAATTATCATCCTAATTAGCATCCCAATTAATATCCCAATTAGCGTCCAAAAAAGCATCCCATATAACGCCAAGAATAGCCTCCAAAAAAATGTCCTGAATAGCATAGCACCATATATTAATCCAGGGTTAGCGACATAAATTGCACCATGAATTTCGGCAGGAAAAGAATTCAACATAGCGTCAAGTATAGAGCTAGGAATTGCACCTAGAAAATATCCAACATAGTGCTAGGTATAGATCCAGATGTAGTTCCTAGAATAATTCTAGAAATTTCAAAAGGAACCTCGCTAGGAATTTCACTAGGTTTAGAGCTAGGAATTGTGTTCGGAAAACATCCAACATAATGTCATATATATCAATGTCAATGTCAATGATCATGATTCATGTGGTAGTACTTTTGGCTCTTGATTTATCATAGTGGCACCTAAATTATCATAATCATGGCAATTTTGGATCTTGATTAATTCTAGTGAGGAGTAAATTAGCTTAATGTCACCTGAATTGCTCTAATGGCATTTGAGTATCCCCAACAACATTTGATAGACCCTAATGGCATATGATTGGCCCTAAAAACATGACGATGATGCATTACAATAATTATGATGGAGCGTATGGATATGATTCGATAAGTATAAGACTATATCATCCATTCTTTTGAGGTAGTATGGCTACTTGCTCATTATTATTGCAATTATATTGATGATGAAAATGATGATGACTATGACGATGAAAATGATGTTGATTTATTATATGATGATGATGATGACGTGGATGTGCATGTCAACAATGATTATCAATGTGGTATCACTTTTGGATATTAATTGATTCTAATGGCACCTAATGTCTTTAACGACATCTAAACAACCCTATTATCATTGAAATGGTTATAATGACATATAAATAACAATTACATGACATGAATCCTAATGTCAATGAGTGATTAAGAACACTAATGGCATAGGTGTGACCATAATGACAATGATGACGATGATTTTGTTGATGATGTACTGAATGATGATAATGATGATGATAATGAGGATTATGATCAAGATGATGTTGATATACCATATGGCATCGATGATGATGATGATGACAATGACAATGTCCACAATGATGATACATGTCGTAATTCTTTTGGATACTGCAAAACTTGAGATATTGGAGTTAATAACAAGTAATAGAGATTATGAGGTGTTGACCATAAAAATATTGTTAACCATTGGGTTTGAAATTGACTGATATGGCCATTGGGTTTAGTAGTTCCCCCACCCCCCACACTCTCCTTGCGGAACGGTAGTACAATACCACCTATCATGGTGCTACCAAATGTTAGTTTTTCAACACTAAGCTAGCATTATTAGGATCTTTAACTGAGAGAATAACAAGTACAACAATCAAACACAAGAGACAATGAACACAATGTTTTTCCTTGGGGAAACCATAAATGGAGAAAACCCTGCAACTTCCTCAGAGATAGAATCAACACCAAAATAGTAAAACCCAAAACAGTAAGTGATATCCCGACAGTAGTAACCTTCTTCTTATCTATCCCCAGTGTCTTCTCCTTCCTCAACTATGTGCTACACTTGAGTGTGTATGTGATGTGTGCTAAATAGAGATTCCAACTCTCTATCTATACTAATCCCGACATGACTAAAACCCTACTAGGGCTGACGTCTCTAGGAAAGTCTAATAACCCTAGTGCCCCGGAATTGCGGGGACTTTAACCCTTAGACAATAGGAGGGTTACCCACAATGACTTGACATGAATTGTTTACATTATAGATCTTCCCAATCGGAACATAAGGGCATGACATGACATAAGTACATCCTGGAATAAACATCGGGTTACAATAGATAAGAAATACAAGTGAATACATTCCGAAGTTACAATTACATCAACACTCCCTCTTAACTAGGAAGGTATTCTCTCAATACAATTTTCATCACTGGTCTTCTTCTCCAGGTCATCTCGTCATATGCATCTTCAAGTCATCTTCGTCTTCAAGTCATCTTCATATTCAAGTCATCTTCATCTCTCGATCTGGATCATCACTCGATCTGGGTCATCACTGGACATCGTCACTGGATCTGGATCATCATTGGACATCATCACTGGATCTAGATCATCACTCGATCTAGATCATCACTGCTGGATCATCATCACTAGATCATCACGTGTGCTATCTCATGATTCTTCTCGTCATAGGAAGTTCTACAGAGCCAGCCATTTTTTGGGGCCTTTCTAAAATGAAAAGGGTAGAGCTCTGCAAGCAATTCTACGTTCAGCTCAGTTCTCATCTCACCATTGTCAGAAGAACGATCCTCTTATCAATTTATGGTTTAAGCTCACCATCCGTAAAATCATGGTTCACTCATTTTTTGGTCTCCACTTGGTGCATAGCGCTTGTCCTTCCAAGGGAAAGGGATTTCAAGTTCCCAATCTATTTGACTTGAGAATCTATGATCTCACCTAGAACTACCTATTTGTTGCCTTATTTCATATATTTTATTTCCACATTTTCAATTGGCTAGCTACAACGTGGATGGTCAACTTTTGGTAACCCTTGTTGTGTTTGTTGCAATGTTCTTTGTCTTTTACTCTTTAATTGTCTTAGTGGCGGTAAAAGTTCTATCTCTTATCTAGGTGGGTAAGTGAGTAGGTGGTTCTTTGTTAGTAGACACTAAAAGTATAAGTATGGATCTTACTAGCCAGTGGGTTCTTCTAATGGATGAATCATATTGCGGCTCTTCTTAAATCCAAGTAATAGTAATAACCAGAATCTAATAGTGTTACCTAGAATATCCTGGTGGTATCAAGAAGAAATCCTAAGGAAAGGTAGGTCAAAGTTAAGGGTAAGTGAAATCTCGTCCCTACAAGAGAAGGCATATGGCATATAAATGAAATGGTGGGTATAGAGGCGGTTTTCCTAGGTCAAAAGGCTGTGTGGCTGGTTGTAGGCCTAGCCTCCAGTAGGTCTAATTCAGCACTTATATCTGACCTGCTCGTCAGAATGGCCCGCCTAGCACTTACATCTGACCTACTCATCAGAAAGGCATGCCTAGCACTCACATCTGATCATGTAGGAACCAATCCTATAATCATATCAGAAAGGCCCAGCACTCACATTTAGCCATGTGGGAACACATCCTACAACCACGCTAAAAAGGATCTACTCTTCCACCCATGCGGGAACACATCCTGCAACAATGATGAAATATCTCTACACTTACATCCACCCATGCGGGAACACATCTTGCAACCATGATGGAAGGGATCTGCACTTACATTCACCCATGCGGGAACACATCCTACAATCATGATGAAAGGGCTCTGCACTTACATCCACCCATGCGGGAACACATCCTGCAACCATGATAGAAGGGCTCTGAACTTACATCTGACCTACTCATTAGAAAGGCATGCACTCACATATGATCTTGTAGGAACCAATCCTACACTCACATCAGAATGGCCCCCAATCATAGACTGAGCTACCTGGTAACTGATGAGGTGCCTCCATTCTCCTAGAGAATGGCAGTAGCCCTTACATCTGACCTACTCGTCGAAATGGCCAGCACTCACATCTGACATGGAAGGAACTTAATCCTTTAGCCATGACAGAATGGCTCAACCCTTACATCTGATCAAGTGGGAACACATCCCTCTATCACATCAGAATGGCCATGCACTCATATCTGATCATATGAGAACGCATCTCACAATCATATCAAAACGGCCCTCAGTCTCAGATTGAGTTTTCCTAGTAACTGACCAGGCACCTCCATTCCAAGAATGGCAATAGCCCTTATAATGATCATGTAGGAACCAATCCTATAGTCATATCAGAATGGCTCAGCACTCATATCTGACATGGAAGGAACCAATCCTCTCACCATGATAGAATGGCTCAGCCCTTACATCTGACCATGGAAGGAATCAATCCTCTCACCATGTCAGAATGGCTCACAGACTCATCACTTCCCTTTGGAGGGAACCTCGATCTGGAGAACACCAAGCTTCTCCCTGAAGTGCTCAAACTTCACCCTAGCCAATGGCTTTGTCAACACATCAGCTATCTGATCGTTTGTCGCAACATATTAGAGCTTCACTGCTCCCCTCTGCACCATATCCTTGATATAGTGATGCTTGATCTCAATATGCTTCGACTTGTCATTGAACACTGGATTCTCTGACAACTTTACCCAACTCTGGTTGTCACAATGTATACAAGTAGCATCCAATTGGAGATCAAATAAATCAGACAGTAGCTTCCTCAGCCATACTGCCTCACAACTAGCTGAACAAGCTATGACATACTCTGCTTCAGCTATAATCAGTGCCACACAGGATTGCTTCCTGCTAAACCAAGAGATCACACCTGATCTCATGCTAAAGCAACACCCTGAAGTGCTCTTCCTATCGATGGCACTGCCTACCCAATCTAAATCAACATAACCCTCCAGGTTAATCTTTTGACTCGCCTCATACTTGAGCCCATAATCAACTGTACGCCTCAGGTACCTCAGAATATGCTTTGCAGCAATCAAGTGAACATGTCTTGGATCTGTCAGGAAGTGGCTCAAGGTGTTCACAACAAAGCAAATATCCGGTCTCGTGTTCGTCAGGTGCATCAAGGACCCAATCATCTGATGATACATCATAGCATCAACCGACTTTGATGAAGCATTGCTTAATAGCTTCAGGTTCGATGCCATAGGTGTGGCCATAGCCTTGCGGTCCATCATCCCAAACCTCTTCAGGATCTCTAATGCATACTTCCCTTGTCCAAGGAAAATTCCATCCGCACTCTGCCACACCTCCATACATAGAAAATAATACATCATACCCAAGTCCTTCATTTCGAACTCGGCAGCAAGATTTCTCTTCGTATCAGCAATCAACCCACCCATACCTGTTACAAATAGATCATCTACATATAGTAGAAGCATCACTGGGTTTCCATATTCAACCTTGTAGTAAAGTTTGGAATCTGCTTTACTCTTGGTAAAGTCCAAACTGGATAGAAAGCTATCAATTCTATCATACCATGTCTTGGGTGCCTATTTCAAATCGTATAGGGCTTTCTTCAATCTGCACACATGAGACTCCCTATCATGTGTCTCAAAACCGAGTGGCTTCTCTACATACAATTCCTCTTCTACTACACCATTGAAGAAAGCAGTCTTGACATCCATCTGGTGTATCTTCCATTTCATCACTGCAGCCAGAGCAAGTACTGATCTGATGGAAGTCTATCTGGCTACAGGTGCAAAGGTTTCTTCATAATCTCGATCTTCTTCTTGAGTTTCTTCATTCATGGTTGTATCATGAATTCTGGGTGCTTCTGCTTCTTTAGGCTCTTTAGCAGGTCTCTTTTTGGATTTGTTGTAAGCTGTGTCTTCATCAAATGTCACATGCCTACTGATGTCAATCTTCTTGTATCCTGGGAAATATATTCTATAAGCCTTCGAGCTTTCAGAGTATCCCACAAATATACCATTCTTTCCTGAAGGATCTAATTTTGTTCTCTTCTCTTTTGGAATGTGTATGTTTACAGGACAGCCGAATATTCTGAGATGGGTGACTTCTGGTTTCTTATCGGAGAAGTCTTCTTCAGGAGTCTTGTTCTCGAGTACTCTATGTGGAGTATGGTTCTATACATACACAGCTGTTTTGGCAGCTTCCGCCCAAAGATGCATAGGAAGATCTTGATCATGAAGCATAGCTCTTGTAGCTTCCATGATAGTTCTATTCTTCCGTATTGCAATCCCATTCTGTTGTGGATTATAAGGAGTGGACAACTCCCTCTTAATCCCTGATTCTTTACATATCTCTTTGAATTCATTCGAAGTGAATTCTCCGCCATTATCTGATCGAAAAGTCTTGATCTTCTTTTCAGTGTGATTCTCGATCAAGGCTTTGAATTCCTTGAACTTGCTGAATACTTCGCCTTTGTTCTTCATGAAGTAAACCCATGTCTTCCTAGAAAAATCATCAATGAAAGAAACATAATATGCATACCCGCTTAGTGAGCTTGAAGACATAGGACTGCATACATCAGAGTGGATGATTTCTAGGATTCCTTTGGCTTTGCTTTCGCTTCTAGGAAATGTCTTCTTTGTATTTTTTCCTTTCGCACATCCTTTGCAGACCCCATCATGTTTTGCTTGGAATTATGGAAGACCCTCAACAACTTTTCTTGCAATTGGTAGTGCTCTGTAATGCACATATGCAAGCCTTCTATGCCAAAGTTCACTTGGCTCTACTGTGTCATGGACCAAGACTTGTTCTAGATGGCCCTGTAATTTGTACAATCCACCTTCTTGTTCTCCAATCACCACCGCATCATCGATAGTATTTCCTTTTGGCCACATGATGACTTGACCATCTATGAATGCAACCCTCATTCCTTTTGCATCTAATGCATATATGGAGAGGAGGTTCTTCTTGAGTCCTGGTACAAACAAAACTTCCTTCATTATCATAGACTTTCCAGAGTCTAGTTTATAGGAAGATTCCCCACTACCTTTTATTGGATACTGGTAGTCATCTCCTAGCTTCACCTTGTGAGGTGATTCATGTTCTAATAGTTTTACAAAGGGTTCCTTGAATCCTGTCATATGCTTGGAAGCCCTGCTATCTATAAGCCAATCAGTGCATCCATTAGTAATGTTTCCTGTAAGAGCGGAAATCAAAACATATTCATCTTCACTGGAAGAATCTTCACTTTCATATCTGGTTCTTTTCTTGGATGGTTCATCATCCTCTGTAGTATGAGCATGATGTCTTCTTTTGTTTCCCTTCTTCTTATGAGAATGAACCTTGTTCTTAGGACAGTCTTTTGCAAAGTGTCCTCTTTCATCACATGTATAACATCTCAATTTAGATAGGTCCTTTCTACTGTTATCTTTATGGTAAGGATTCTTACCTCTGGTGTGATGAGAGTTTCTTCTGCCTTTCTTGGAGTGGACTGTGAGAGCTTGATCTTCACTTCCCATATTCTCTTCTTGAGCTGCTATTCGAGCTTCTTCTTGAGAGCATTCTTCCCATAGTCCGCTGAAATTGACTAACTTCTTTCTGGCATAGATTCCTTGGATGAATGAATCCCATGACCTAGGAAGGCCATTCAGTGTTGTCACCACAATTTCTGCATTCTCCACTTCTTCATCTACAACTTCTAGTTGTTCTTTGATCTGGGAGACCCTTGCGAAGTAATACTGGATTGTTTCTGCATCCTGAATCTTCACATTCTTCATTTGGTTTCTCAGAGTCATTTTCTGGTTTATGTTCTTCCCTTCAAACAATTTGGTTAGGGCATCAAACATAGCTTTAGGTGTCTTGAGAGAGGACACTTGTGGTATGAGATTATCCTTGATAGAATCAACAATGATTCTCTTTACCATAACCAACTTCTTCTTATGTAAGGCCTTTGCCTCATCTCCCTCTAGAACTGGAATCTCCTCATGGATGTAAGAGTCCAACTCATTCTCTTCCAGGACCAAGGAGATCCTATACTTCCAAGCTTGGAAGTTATCAGATCCCTCAATATTTTCATCAAGCTTGTTATGATGAGACATCTTAACTGAGAACCTCAAATGGAAATACAAAATATTTAGATCTTACCAGGTCAAGATGTCAGATTTGGATTTGGAGATGAAAATCCTACAGAGCTGGTTCAGGAGCAAATTAAGGTTTTGCTTTTCCGGAGTTCTTTCCAACCAATTGCTTTGAATTTTATCCCTAACTTTGATTTTAGGGAGGATATCAATTCAGGCTTGGGCTCACCGAAAAATTCCTTTTCTGTGAAAAGCCCTAATTTTCGGCAGTAGCGTCGGGTCCAAAACTGAAAAACCTCAGAATTGGATTATGCTTTGACAGAAAGATGCACCCTAGGGAGGAGATTTATTCCACCCTACTTTTGCTGAAAATCTGTGGAGAGAGATCCACAAAATAGGAGGCCCTAGTTCCCGTAGCTGCATAGTGTCTTCTCCTCAGGTTAGCTCTGATACCATGTTAGTTTTTCAACATTAAGCTAGCATTATTAGGATATTTAACTGAGAGAATAACAAGTACAACAATCAAACACAAGAGACAATGAACACAATGTTTTTCCTTGGGGAAACCATAAATGGAGAAAACCCCGCAACTTCCTCAGAGATAGAATCAACACCAAAATAGTAAAACCCAAAACAGTAAGTGATCTCCCGACAGCAGTAACCTTCTTCTTATCTAGCCCCAGTGTCTTCTCCTTCCTCAACTATGCGCTACACTTGAGTGTGTATGTGATGTGTGCTAAATAGAGAGTCCAACTCTCTATTTATACTAATCCCGACATGACTAAAACCCTACTAGGGCCGACCTCTCTAGGAGAGTCTAATAACCCTAGTGCCTCGGAACTGCGGGGAATTTAACCCTTAGACAATAAGAGGGTTACCCACAATGACTTGACATGACTTGTTTACATTATAGATCTTCCCAATCGGAACATCGGGGCATGACATGACATAATTACATCTCGGAATAAACATCGGGTTACAATAGATAAGAAATACAAGTGAATACATTCCAAAGTTACAATTACATCAACACCAAAATGTCACCCTACAAGGTTGTTTTGGATAACCCCCTCATGTATGTTGTTGTTTCTCTTAGCTTAGTAGTATTTTGAACTCGTGGGGGAGGGCCAGAGGCTAGTAAACTGACTAATAAGGCTTTGATCTGTGATGTTCATTGTTGTCTAGCAAAGGTGTTCAACAGGAAGGTCGATCGAGGGTATGCTGTCTAATTTCCTGACAAATTTTTGTTGATTTAGATTGATCTTCCTTTTACTGCATGTTGCTACCATGCTCTCTAAAGCAGCAAGCTCAAGGGGAGGGGAAGGAGCACATGTTGCTACCATGCTCTCTAAAGCAGCAAGCTCAAGGGGAGGGGAAGGAGCACCCCCTCTGGCGGCCATGAATGCTTGAAACGCACAGACCTAAACTGAGGAGGCGTCGTGTGGGATCAGGAGCATCGAATTCGGGAGCAAAAAAAATTATAATGAGATTGTTCATACATAAAATTTTAATAAACATATATCTTTATAACAATAAAATAAGAAATATCATCATTTATGGGAAACATTGCTAATTTTTTTAGAAATAGTCTAAATGTCAGAGGTTTTCTATTTTTTACGATTTCTTTTTCTAGTTTGTTTTTAACATAATACGGTAGAAATTTTAGATTAATTATTGAAAAAACATATAATAATGGTTAAACTTACATAATTTTGGCGTCCCTCATGTATTTGAGGATGCCAAATCCATTTATGCATTCAAAAACATGATTTGGACACTTCAAAATTCAGATCTTGTAAAAAAAAACCTAGTTCCAATAAAAAATCACCAAAAAATATAAGACTTCTAACAAATAGACTAATCCAATTTTTTTATATCCATAAGACATAGAAAATTACAAAAAAATATACAAAATACCACACAAACATTTGACTCAAGAAATAATATCACCTTTAACCAACACAACTTTAACTATTTATTCAACAATCTCCATATATTCTATTTAAAATATATATTGATTTCTTATTAAAATGCAATTATTTGTGAGCTCAAGGAAAATGGATATGAAATAGTGAATGGATATGAAATAATGAAGTATTAATATGTAAATTTTTAAAGTTTTAGAAACATTGAATTATCCCACGTTATACTAATGTTTTTTTTTAATTATAAATGACACGTGATAATCGATTTAAATTCCCAATAATTTTATCAATATATTGATGTTATATTTCTAACAATCATTTTTTTCAACGACACATCAGACATGACGTTGTGGTGAAAACATCCATATAGCAATCGATTTCTGTACTAATCTTCTTAAATCTATTTTGTTAAATTTTTACCTTTTCTTTTTTCATTAGTTTTAAAAATAGAAGAGAATACAACTTTAAGAGGAAGAGATGAAAGTGTATGTGGTCGGTCAGGAGGGGATTAAAATCCCTAATGGGAAGGTGGAGATGTTAAATCTTGATATATAAAAGGGTTGGGTCAAAATTGAGTGGGCCCTCAAAATTGTTAAATTCCATCGCAATCTTTGCTTGCAATCGGTCTTCCATTCTTCATTCTTTCGCTTTCGACTAATTAGGCTGAAGGCCTTCTTTCTTCGAGGTCGGGTTTGAAAAACCCTGTACCTCTTTTCTTCACCCATTGATCAAATAAAAATGTGACACGTATGCTGGATTGGAGCTGGAAGGGTACAACTGAAAGAAAATGGTTTGAGTTAGTAGGGTGCGGGAATAGAGGAGTTTGAACGAAAAACATACTTTTTTATTTGTGGTTTTGAGAAATGAATTGTACATGATGCACAAGTGTGTGGTGGGATGACCCTTAGACTATAAAAATGGTGGCAAGGTTCCATACCTTTAGTTGGAACCCTTGACTAATTGATCCATTGGAAGTAGGGTTTGGGCCTAAAGGGGCACCGACAACACTTAGATCTGTAAACTTTGCTCACATTTGATTTTCTTTTGGTAGCATTTTTCCTCTGGAATCCGTTGTGGTGAGTTGGGTTTTGATCTTCTTGACCTTTGCTTAATTGATTTTATTTTAATTTCCATGTTATGGGAATTTATCACACGGACGAGAAAAAATTCTGTGATAATTTATCATAGAAGACCGTTATCGAGGTTTTAGTTAATAAACACAATACTAAAACAAAGAGAAAGTACATAGTTATATTATTTGTAGGCGTGTGTGTGTGTGAATACTTCGTTGGGAGATAAGGGATCTGAGGAAGCGATGTTTGGGTGAATCCCACAGGAGAAACATAAGGATTTTTCAAAAGAATTGGATGATCCCCTAGCAGAGAAGAAGAGAAGCAACCTCAGAAGAGAGAGCATGCGTATACAATGTTAGAAGGACACAAGTAGAGAGACAGAAAAGAAGAGCCACAGGCAGAGAAACGAAAAATAAGAGCCATCCCAAGCAGAGAAGAATCCTAGAAAAAGAAAGAGCAGTTAAAAAAAACATTGCTGTAATAAAAAGCCATCCCATGCAGAGAAGAATCCTAGAAAAATAAACATTACTGTAATAAAAAAAATATCAAATCAATTCCAATCTTGTATCATTAGTAAGTGTCAAAATTTTCTTAGAGTCAAGTGCTGATATAAATTTTATGAGTGTCAAAATCATACACAACAATCATTTCCAGCTATGTACAAGTCCTATTTTCACTTGAAAATAAAGGTATTTCTGAACTGATATGTCTTACAATAATTTTTTCCAAGCTTTAGGATCATTATATAATGTGTTGATGACTTAAAATTACAGCAGTACCCTCTTATTGCAATATGGTGTAAACAATGGTTATTTTGCTTGAATATCACTGTGTTCTCATTTAAGGATGTGCCTTCATGTCCTCTTATCACAGGTCTCTTAATGGAGTATGATTAAATATGAAACCCTAAACAAACATAATGGTTGCTAGGGAATAGTGCTATTTGCAATCCCATTAACCCGATTTCTTGAGTTTTGTTCAAAATTCCTACAAAAGGTTTATGGATTTCATAATTTGCTTGATCATATATTGTGAACTTATACAATCTATCATCCTTTGCCGACCATTAGATACTAAAAGTTGTGTATTGATCCTTTTTACCACTATTACATATGGCTCAAAATTCCCACGACAGTTTTCCATGAATAAGTTAAAATCAATTTTTTTGTGGAAAAACAGTTTAAAATTTTGGAAAAAAATGAAAATGTCCTCGACGATTGTCGCTATAGCGACGCATAGTCCATAACATTGCTATAGTAACGAAAATTCTCCGCTATAGTGACACATATGAATATGTTAGTGGTCTCTAACTATGGAGTCCCATCCAAGTACCTGAACACATTATTTAAGTTAAGTAGCCCTTGCCTTGAGGAGCAAGGAAGAAAGACTATTTAATAATTTTTTGTCCAAAACCATGCTAGTTCTAGATGGTTCCCAAACCAAATAGTAGAAGTGCGTCGCTCGATGAAAAGACTTCCTAACTACTCCATCAAATCGAAATATTAAACCATTTCAGTACTATTTTTTATTTTTAAAATCCAATATTTATTATTTATCTAAAAGTTTAACAATAAAACCTACCACGTCTTTACAATCTGACCATCCAAATTATTATATATAAAAATAAAATAAAAATTATCAACAAACTTTATAAAACAAAGTTTAACATTTTTTATTTAATGTATCAATGTCTATTAATATAAAAGACCAAAACAGATAGTCTTACCCACAACAAGAACTAATAAAATATACACATGTTAATTGTAACTCAATACAAATTTGTATAAGAAAACAAAAATATAAAGACAATTAGCATAAATAAACTTGATGCAAAACCATTACAACTTAAATATGCTTTAGTTCAAAGGTGAACCAAAGGCTTGTATGGTCCACTATCTATAAAGTATTATACTAGTAAAATCCATTTCCTATATGTATACCTTGATCCACATAAAGATTATAGTATATCCCATTTAAAAATTGTAAAATTATTTTAAAATCATATCTCAACAAATATAAAATTAACTTATGAAACCTCAAACCTCCATATTTATTTGACAAAAATCCCATACCCACTTAGTTTAACCGTCCCCCCCCCCACAAACCAATATATAGTCATAAACCACAACCTACCCAGCCAAGATATAGTCATAAACCACAACCCACCCAACCATGATTATTTTACAAATTGGGAAAAATATTTAAAAGCGCTCCATCCAGTGATCAAATTTGAAGGGTGGGTCTTAATTTCAATTGGAAGGGAATTTATTCTTGGAGCCCTTCAAAGATTAAGGGAAATATAAATAATTGTACTTCAATTGACAAATATTAATTAACTAAATCCTTTCACTAAAAATAGAAAAAAATAAATATTATTCTTTCAATTTTTTACAATTTTTAACAATTGAGCACCCTTTAATATTTACATGAAAAAAATATATTTTCAATAAAACTTATTTTGAACACATTAAGTCGTCATGTGTGTATCATTAATTTTACACTTCAATAACATAACAACTAAATTGTATTGTATTTTTTCGAGTTGGAGCACACTTCATTATACAGAAAAGCTACTTAAACTATGTCATAACCTATTGGGGAATCCATGTGCAATCCAAGAATGAGAGATGTAAGAATGATAAGGATTGGGCACCTAAGAAAAATTAATACACAACTCATTAAACATTAAAAAAAAATTACCTAAATACCAAGCAAGTTAGCAAAGTTGGCATAATTGGGGTTGGGGCATCAAATTTTTTTGTTCAACACTTGTAGTGAAAGCATGCATGTATGGGGTTGAGGGGCATTGGAATCAATCGTAAGTCAATTGAACCCTTGCAACTCACTGCATGTATGAGTCTCAACAATCCACCTTTTAAATTGAACCAAAATACCAAACGAAGTTTATTAATGGCTAGATTTGAGAAAGTTCTAGGTGAGAGTAATTAAGGGCTCGAGGCTCTAAAATTTGTTGTGTTTTGTACCATTCCACGATTCAGTGAATTCATAGTCATGGGTAGGAATTTAAGTTATTTAATGAAAACAATTAATGTGTATACCTCTATGTTGAACTCATTTTCCATGCTAATGCAGGCCACTACCCTCTTTGTTGTCTTACCAAAAGGCATGATAATGAGGACAAAAACCTAAAATTATGGACTCCACCTTCAAAGAAAGCCTTGCAATCACATTGGTAAGGAGTGATAAGAAGATCACAACAATCCAATGTGTCAAATCTTAGTTGATAGTGTTAATTAAAGACTTATATGGTAAATTTAATATAAGATTTACTTGTAGTTGTCTCTTACTCTTTGCATCTTGACACATTTAATATTGTATGGTTTTTTTTGCGCCTTGACCCAATTTGTATTATAAGGTGAGGAGGTGCATGCATAATAATCCTTAGTTATGAATATGAGATGATGATTTAAAGGGAAGAGGATGTAAAGACAAGTAATTTTTATATGTATTTTGGTGGCATTGAGGATAAATGTTATGAGAAACCACAAATGTTTGGAAGGACGGAGGGATATTATATCATGATCATGCCACCCATCAAATTGAAGAATATTCTTGCGCCAAAAAATGTTCTTTTGATTTTATTAATAACCATTGTTTCTCCATATCGTGTGCCCAATGACACCTCTTTATATTAATGCATAAATCGACCTCTGCACAGTTTGTGATCCTAGCTACATGCCATTATTTGTATTTGCATGACATCGAGTGTTGTTTATAGTTGTCATGAGTCCATGATATTCAAGAAAGAAATGAATTCTTGTAGAGGAGGACTCATCAAACTGGCCTGTTGAATTTCATTTTGACGAAAAAAGAGTGAACATTGCTAGTGAGGTTCACATAAGTAGTAGGCACAAAGTTTTGAGCTCGTTTCGGGCCTAGTAGTAGACTAGTAGTTGTTCTTTTCTGTTATAGTCATAGTTGTTGACACATTGTCATGGAAAACTAAGTAGTGAGTGCATCACATGAGTGAGTCAGTGATTATAATTTATCATATTTCCAATAATTTGAATGATGAGTTGAACTTTATAGCATAGGAATTTCAACATATTTATAAATTTATATGGATGGGTATTTTCAAATGTTTCCCTTCTTTTGAAATGTTGATATAAATTATGCCCTTCTTAATTGAAAGAGTAAAATTCAGATTTTAATTTTTTTTTGAAGGGCAATTTTAACTTTACACTTCTGGGAAGGGCTAGAACCCTTTGGAAGGGCTGGGAAGGGTTCAATTTTGAACACTGCCTCCATCTTAAAAATTCAATGGTCAACCTTATATACATGTACATATTCACGTCAGCATAGAACTTCCATGATAAAACAATCACTATTCACATAAGTGAAGAGCGAGGGAGAAACCCTGTTTTCTGTAACAATGGTTGAGAGCATCAGGTTGACTACATTATCTGTATTATTTATGTTCCCTATTTTTTCACTTGGGTTTTCTCCTGAGATTCCAACATATCGACACATTATTGTGCTTGTGGACGACCTAGCTATCAAGTCATCTCTTCAAAACACTCAAAGATCGTGGTTTCAATATCGACTTCAAACTTGCGCATGATCCCAAGCTCGCATTGCAGAGATACAACCAATACTTGTACGATGGACTCATTCTCTTCGCCCCCTCTGTTGACAGTAAGTTATGTTATTCACCCTTTAATCATTCAGTAATGCCCGTCTAGGGTTTAGGTTATATATTCTTAGGGTTATATTTTAATTGCATGCATATGCAGATCTGGGGGGCTCTTTTGATTTGTATGCAATTTTGGACTTTGTTGATTCCGGCCATGATTTGATTCTTGATGCTGACATGACCACCTTTGATCTCATCCGTGATAGTGCTGCTGACTGCGGAGTTGATTTTGATGAAGCGAGTCAATGATTTTGTCATAATAAACATTATTTAAGTTGGTTTGGATAATTCATAGTAGTGACTTTAGAACAAAATATTTGTGGCTTTGAATAGATGCACTTCACTCATGGCATCTATGTGGAAGGTAGAGCTCACTTTGTTAACAGAGGATCATTTAAAAATAATAAAACAAATATTTAGTGGGTTTGATTAATTCTTAGTCGTGGTGTATGTAAATAAGTAGTTATGTGTTCAAATTCGCTTGGATTAGCAAAAATGGTTATGTTTATACTGTGATCCATTGTATTCTTCGACTGGATTAATATGATGTTAATTGTATTCGAGGTTGGATGCAATTCAGGACCTGGGTGCTTTGGTTATTGATCACACAAGCTATGTTATTTCAAAAACTGATAGTGATCATACTTTGATTGTGAGTGACGATGTAATTGATTCCAAAGTTATTCTGGGAGATAAAAATATCGAGGTAAGTTCTCCAGTTCATAGCTCTTTTTGGGCTCAAACTAGGTTTTAGAATGACAAAAATGCTTTCCAGTGCCATAATTGTTTCGGATGAATTTGATTGTTTGAATATTATGAAATTGCATTTGTGAGAAGTAAAGGTTTTTGAAATTGTGTTTATATTAAGATCATAATTCTCATGCACCATTACCTGAATTGAACCTCCAGCACATTAATAATTAAATTCCTACCAATCATTCTAGTTTTAATACTGTTTGCATTATCTTGTATATATTTAGATGATTTGTCAAGCTTGCTACTTAAATTTGGTCTAAATTTGTCATATTTTGAGTAGTAGTTTGTTGGCTGTATGAAATCTAATCTTATTGGAGACAATTTTTGGGCATTGATATATCATGCACTCTTTTCTTCGTATCAGTATGAAAAACAGTTTTTATAAACATTTTTGCGGCATCACTTTGGAGATGTTAGCATCAGTTTGCTTTGAAAATGTGTCCAAAATGTTGACAGGTTTCATGTATGGAGTTAAGTAAATGGCAGAGGAGAAATTAGAGAACATTTTTTTCTTATACATATTTCTCTTCTAGACTCAAAGCTTGTGGAGTGGAATTATGAAATCATGAGGAGTGCAACATAGTTTCAATGGTGAAATTGCAATTTGGAAATCCTTTGCGACAATATTAACATATCTGGATTAACTGCATGGCCATTGAGCTTAGAAAAGGCAAGTTCATATTGATTGATGATATTTTAGGTTGGAAAATGTGGCATTCTCATTTATCTTGCTTGTTTAAAATTTCAATTGAGGAATCAAAAGGTTAAAATCCCATTGTAAGTTGCTACTTCTGTGGTTTGAGTATAGGATCTATGAAGTGATGGTCTTACAACAACATTAAGAACAGTCATCAGATGTATTTCAGCATTGCATGATTTGTAGGTGTGGATGTGGTTACAAGAGCAGATGCAGTAAGCGAGAAATATTTTTAAATGACGAGAATGGTTGTGGAGCCATTTTCCTTTGTGAAAAAGAGTTTTTTGCAACAGATGTGTGACATGTATGGTTGCAGCTGGTGGCCACGTAGAGGAACCCATACTAAGCTGGTCCCAAGTAAAAGAAAACCTACAAAACCTTGTTCATGCTGTGATTCTTCAATTTGTTTGATCATATCCTCATCATCCGATTTTGTGAACAAAATTTGCCAGAATTTGATAAGCCTACTAGTAGGATTCAGTTTACATCTCAATGGTATCTCTATTACACACCAATGGTGTTGTAGTTTCTAGTTACAGAAAAGTGGTATTCTGTACACATTGACCATAATTACGAGATTTATGACATCTCTTAGTATATGAAATCCAGTTACACTAAACTACCATTGTATACATAATGTCAAGCAGAATCAACTATTATTTGGATGCAGGTCATTGATAGCATGCATTCAGATGATGAAGAATAGTGTTGCTAAGGTTAATCTAAATTGTGACAAAACTTCTTACTTATATCAAATAGAGTAAGTTCCCGATTCATGCATTTCTGTATGTAGTACTGTAGGTCACAACCCTTATAAAACTTAGTCTCTTAATTGTAAATTTTCTTTTAATATTCAAATAGGGATAAACATTGCATTCAAAACAAAAAGATGAAAAAACTAATACCATCATTGATCCATCTTAAATCTGGATCTTTTATTGACGTAAAATTTGTTTACTTAAATTTTTTACACATCAAGAAAAAAATTTACACAAGAAATTTGATCCCTCTTGGTGCTTGATAAATCTGGGTTTAATATGGATCTATGCTGGTTTAGATTCTAGACACAATTATGGAGTGATATAGAACAACGAATTTGTCGTTTGGAAATTCTACACAGAAATGTTGCTTTTAAAACCATAATTTCAGCCATAGTAAAAGAAAAAGCCTTTAAATTGTTCATTGGAATGAATGTGCATTATTGCTATTTTACTTTGTTGTCCTCAATGAACCCTATATCAAGTACACTAAACTAAGCATACTCTCATTGAAGGCTTTTTCTATTTTTAACCTCAATAAGTGTGCATTGTTTCCTTTTTAAATATGGATAAATAAGCATTAAAGCTCTTTATTGATGTTTTGTTTCATGATTTAAATATGTTGAATTGCAGTTGCATGGAAACACAAGGATTGTATTTGTATTTAATGTCTCACAACCTTGGTTTATACTATTATATATCAAAATCAATTGCCTTGCCAATTCCTTATTTCATAGATCTTGACATTTCTCTCAAAGATTCCTAAACTAAGAGTTCATAAGAGAAACAACCATAGGAATTATATTGCATGTTTAATATGGTTGTGCATATTAGAATTGATGATCTGGAATTATTTGATTGGTTTTATTTCTAATTTGCTAGAGGTAGTGGATTGGATTCAAGGCTTCCACCCCCTATATTCTTCCCACTTTTGATATAATGGTTACTAACTTTTATTATTCTGTATCATCTTCGTTTGGGGCTTAGTATGCCCCAAACCAGCATAATAAGCCCTTATCTAATGATTTCAAATAGAAGTATTATAGGATATGTTATTTTGGATAAGGGCTTAGTATGCTAGTTTCTTTTTTCAGAATCTTGTGCTTTTCCGAGGGATTGCTCATTCTTTAAATACTGCAAATGGCCTGGTGAGTTTACTAGAGGAACTTTTACCTATTTTTTCTTTTCTTTCTATCTTCCCATAAATATTCATTTGGTGAAAGATCAAGATTTGATGTCATTTCAATTGTTGGTTGTATCCTTATATTCAAAGGAATTACAATAATCATTATGTATTGTATTGTGCAGGTGCTGAAAGTGCTATCTACTTCACCTTCTGCATATTTTGCAAATCCTAAAGCTTATTTGTCCAGTCCTCTAGCACTTATAGGATCTTCAATTTCCTTGGTGTCAGTTATGCAGGTATGGCTATTTAATAAATTTTAGTCATTATAGAAATTATGGTGCAACACAATTAGTACATTTGAAAGTAATGTAATAATTATAGATAGAAATCAAATGGATTATGAAACACCTTACACGATGTGGTTATGTATAGTTTTGATGAAGTTTTAATGTTCTATCATATTTTGTATTTCTTCCAAGCCTCGGCGACTAATTAAATTATTACAACATAACATAACCTTACATATTATTAAATGACATTTCCATCTAATATATTTGCAAAAAACCAAGAAATTAAGGTTCACCTTTTCACTGATAGCTCCCTCTTCCTAACTCCTTCTTGTGTGTCTTTTTCACTGATAGCTGCATCTGATTGAGTCCTACTAAAAGGAAACAGTCAATCAATTTTGTTATCATAAGTAGTCTCTACATATTGTACAAAGTGGGATTAGGATTGATCTTCAATATCTGCAATCCTCTATGGCAGTGGTTGTTATATCTACTAAAACCAATATTTGTTATATATGGTTGTTATATCTATTGCAGAGCATACTACATTGTCATTTAAATGAAACTTGATATAATCAATTGATGTTCTAAGCTTTTGCATCATAAATTAATGGATATCTCATCCCAAGAGAGGATATATATGCCTAGTTTCCTAGTGCCTTCGATATTGTTGATTCTATTTAGCGCTAATCATTCCTCAACAACATACTTCACTAAGTTTAATGTTAAGTCTAGGGAGCTGGATTTGGATTTGCTACTACTAGTGGGATTATGTGATAAATGTGAGGATGAGAGATATTTTTATGCACACTTTGAGTTTGTTGTTTTTCCTCACATGCTGATAGTGGATCTGTTGCTTCTTCATTGGAGAAAACATGCAAGTACCACTCACATATCTCTTCTATAGAAGGGCCATGCCTTTTGTGAAACCGATAATATATTTGTAGAAACCTCATGCTAAATATCTATGAATTTCATCCAATTCATGATACAATACCTATAATTGATAATTCACATGAGCAGCTTTGGAATTTTACTTGAATTCTTCCAACCATGAATTGATTTTCTAGGTAATACTTTATACTAATCTTGAATTTGTCCCTTGACATTGCGGGAAAGTACAGCACATTCATTGTAGGTTGTGCTGCAACGATCAAATATATTCTACCAAGCATGATGATGAAGTATGAGATGGAATTTTAGAGTTGGAAAATGACTTTTGTGTACAATTAGATGGTTGGAAATGACAGTCATAAAATCTAAACTGAATGTCTTGTTGTTCCATACATATTCCAAAACCTAAACATATCTTCCACCTAAAAATCACATGCAAATCCACAAAAATATGAAGGTCTATATGGTTGGAAAATCCCAACAATTTTATCATCATTGCCATGCTCTGAAATCTGAATTTTTTTTTAATCATACATTGGAAAACATGGTTGTAAATCACCATCGAAAATTTATGCACATTCACTTAGTAAGCATGGTTGTAAAAGAGGCACAAAATCAATGTTTTACTCCCTAGAATCATCCCCATTAGTCTCATAGATGGAATCCCCAAATAATTTCCAAAAATCCATCCCCAAACTATGCCTATCGATTTGAAAATTTTCACTACTAACTTCAAACACTTGGCTTCCTTCATTCTCATCACATGAAGAGATAAATAGATCTAACATCTCATCATCACATAAGACTCTCTCATAAAAAATAATACTCTCCAAATCAACCATTACATTGTCAAATTAAAAATATGGAAAGAACTATAGCTTACATTACCCTTGTCTTCATGGAAGAGTGAGATGGATACTTTATGACTAATGTCTTCTACATGTGGGGCTGTAATAGTTGCTTCAACAAACTTATCATTCATTTTTGAAATATAATATGAAAGTGGCTCATGGGATGGAGAGCAAGGTTGCAACTTATATTTAAAATGTGCATATATTTTTCTGATATATTCCACCAAGTATGCATAAGCATTATAAATCATCTTTATTTCAACTGAGAGAGAGATTGAAGGGTTATTCTTATGTACAATCATCAAAGCAACGACTGTTTGTGCAACTCTCTGACAGGCTTGCTATACTAGCGATGAAATTTCCATTGCTAGTATAGCAAGCCCGTCAGTGAGTTGCACAAACAGACGTCTCTATAGTGACAACACCTCATCGCTACAACGATGGTGCATTGTTCATACAAACATATTTTAAACATGTGCCTTTCTCTCTACAACGACGACACCTTGGCGCTATAGAGACAACTAAGTGTTGCTATAGAGATGATGGAAATTTTTCTATAGCGACGATGGAAATGTTGCTATAACGATGGGGAAATGTCGCTATAGTGACACAGTTTGATTTTTTAAACAACCCATGTTTCATGTCTTTTATGTCACTATAGAGACGAACTGTGGAAATTTTTGCTACAATGACGAAATTGTTGCCACGATAGGGGTCTTGTTCGTCGCTATAGCAACACACAAGTGTTGCAATAGTAACGATTTTCAGTGGGAAAAATGTGCACATGTACTAGTGTATCATCATTATAGAGGACTCTGTAAGTTAGGTTCCCAAATTCTTAAAGGGTGCTAGCTCAATGGAAGAGCGTCTGCCTTACAAGTAGGAGGTTGGTGGTTCGATTCCTCCATGCCCTAATGATATTATAATATCAGTTATAAACAAATAAATTAATAACCAAAAAAGAAGAGATGAGTGACCAAACAATGAGAGATAAGTGACCAAACAAAATGACCTATATTCATATATAAAATTACTAAAAATGACTAAATTAGTGACAAAAAAATGAGAGATGCAAAACTAGTCATTATAAAGGATGCAACACGTGGCACGCATGATGAATCCAAACATGGCATTGATATGGTAGAAAAATAAGATGCGAAACTAGGCATTAA
The DNA here is from genome assembly GCA_001517045.1 of Pseudotsuga menziesii. Classification (NCBI taxonomy): domain Eukaryota; kingdom Viridiplantae; phylum Streptophyta; class Pinopsida; order Pinales; family Pinaceae; genus Pseudotsuga; species Pseudotsuga menziesii. The sequence goes on from LPNX011175060.1 coordinate 66,438, forward strand.
AAAGGATGCAACATGTGGCGCTAATGATCAAGCGAAACATGGCGTTGATATGGTAACAAAATAATAAGTTACTTTGGATGCAAAACATGGCGTTACATAGGAAGCAAAATATGGTGCAACACTATAAGAAATATTTGGTGTCATTTTGGTAGAAAAACACGAAGCAAAAATTGGTGCAAATTTGGAAGTGAAAATTGACACATATTTGGAAGTAAAACATGGTGCAAAATGGGATGCTAAAGTGGTAGCAAAAATGGATGCAAACATGGTGCTATTAAGGACGCAAATATGGCACTAACAGGGATGCCATTTAAGAAGCAAAAGCGGACACTTGCTAGAAAGCAAAATGGGACGTTATTTAGGAAGAAAACCTCGGCTTTGTTTAGGAAGCAAAGTTAGACGCTATTCTAGAAGCAAAAAAATAGAGGCTATTTTGGACGTCATAAAGGATGCTATCTAGGAAGCAAAAAAAGACATTTTTTGAGACGCTTTAAGTTTTGTCCATGATACGTCCCATTTAGCGTCTAGTTTGACCACTCAATGTAAAAAAAATTACACTAAAAAGGGATGCTAATTATAGGATTGGTTGTAGTGATGTGAATGATTCACACCTTGCTAGCGTGTAAGGTAAAACTAGGTATTTTCTGATGTATTTGTGCCTTTGTCAAGAGCAAATTTTCCCTTTTTTGTGGTTACAACTCTCAGAATGGAATGAGATGGTGTTAATGTCTCACTTTAAATGATAAGTTCCATCAATGAGGATCAATCATGGGCACTTCCATCTATAAGTATCATTTTTATGAGAAAACAATAACACTTTGAGTGTCATTTTTTGAACTATCATCAGAGACGAAGAATTATTGATTTGAGCTATACCAATTGGATGGTTTACAAAAAACATAGTCTTCATGTTTAACATTGCATTACAATTTAAGGTCATGAGATATATGGGTTGTATTATTATGACCTAAAATTTTGGAAGCTAGGAAGCTACCTACAACAACTCATATTTTCTCTTTTAATAGGGTCTATATGTAAACGAAAATTAGTTTTATGAACCAACATGTTATTCTTTACAAGTCAACATGTAATTAATTTAAATGGAGCCAACATGTACTTTAATATTTTTATTACATGTACATTATGTGGAAACATCTCCCTCCTACTAGGTTGTATAGTGCCTCTTAGCACAAAAACCATCTTCCATTGAAGCTCAATTGGGGATTAACAATCCATAAGTCACAAGGATTGACATTGGTGCCAACTACTATTAATATTGGGAAGCAACAAAGAAAAGGTATGACACTTATTATTCATCTTCATTCTCATGTACTTATTATTCATCTCAATTCTCATGTAGGATGAAGTGGCCTTCTTGATAGTACTCTCTATATTGTAAATGATAGTAAATTTTAAATGATCTAGTTCATCTCAAACATATATATACAAAATTATTATGATCTACAATTTTCATGTCACTGGTCACAACTAGAAATAGACTATATCCATCTTAACTCTAGATCTACCAGGAATCAAGAGGGATAAAATTCCTCAACCTACAAACCATTCCTCAAGTTTTGCACTCTAAAAAAAGCTTTTCACCATGAGGGATTTGATCCCTCTCAACACTTGATAGATCCAAACTTTAGATGGATCTAGGATAGTAAGAAATATAGTTTATTTTGGAAAGTGTGTGGATTTCGTTGTAGATTTCAGGTTGTTTGAATGAGAAATCTTCACCCATCTTGTTATTTTTGTGGATCTCCATCTTCTCATACTTTGCCAACCATTATTGTTTTCCCATCCACTATTGCAAACAATAGTGAACGAGTTCAAAATATTAAAGAACTTCCATCAACATTGGGAAACAACTAACAAATAGTTTCCATAAAGCCACTTAGTTCCAATGTAGTTTAAGCAATTTTACTATTAACAACTAAATTTGTTATAAAGAAAAACCAAGGGTTTGACATAAGAAACAATTAATCATTTTTTCTTTCATCTATACATTTTAGGAAATCAATAGAAAGATTCATAAGAATATTGATTCCTTGAAATTTTTGAATATAATGTACATAGAATGGTATAGATAACGAGAGAGGAGGTAGGATAGGAAACTTGAATATTTGGGAATATAATGCCATAAAAGTGGCAACAATTGAGCATTCCAAGAAGAGAAGATTGAACACTTCCTCTTAAAAATAGATGTTAGATATCTATGTTGGTTATTGCATATTTTCTATGGAAATAATTGTGTATCCAACCACTTCTTCGAGTGCAACCATCCTTGATTAAACTATCTCCATGCTATTTGAGTGTCTCTATGTCTTTTGGTTAGTTTGGCATTTGTCTTTCCAAGCAATCAAGCTTTCAATCCAAAGATGATGTGAAAACGCATAGCATCAATTAATTAGGAACCACCTTTGATCATTTGTGGAAAGAATGGGTAATGTCTGTTATTTTCCTCGAAAGCATCAAAATATTCATATGACCCATGAAAATGTACATTGAATCTTAAATCTGTTTCTAAGTGGAGTAATTAGTAATCCTATCCCACGTTATTTCTTACTTAGTTACAACATAAACCTTAAATCCAATTTCCCATTAATGATCTTCATTCTTAAGCTCATGAGTTTAATAAGATGCCTTCTTTTCCCTTAATTTATGGCTAATACTTTTAAGTCATAATTTAATAGTATTCTTAAAACACTATGTTTATAACAGTATGTTTATGATTTCTAAGTTTATCTCAGAATTAAAAGTATTCTTGCAATGTGTGAGAGCTCATAAGTGTGTTGTTATTAATAATCATCTCCTTCGTTAAGTCATGCTCTAGTTGGATGGGTTGTGTCTATTCATTCACACAAAAATATATGTCATAACCTTTTATCCGATGAAGACATTTTCATGTAAAATTACCAACCTCGGGACATTTCCAATAAGTTCATGTTTGCTCATTTTGTTCACCTTGAAACATTTTCAATAAGATCTTGTTTTTCATGTAAAATTACACACCTTAGGACATTTTCAGTAAGTTCATGTTTTCTCATTTAGTGAAGGTTCACCTTGGAACATTTCCAGTAAGTTCTTGTTTGCTCATTTTGAACATTTCCAGTAAGTTCTTGTTTGCTCATTTTGAACATTTCCAGCTCTTGTTTGCTCATTTTGTTTCAAAATATGACCTTTGTGAGGTAAATAGATGTACAACCATTATTGAATACTCTACAATTCAACCTTGACCATTAGATTTAGTGCACAAATGATAATCTCGCATGCATGGTTGAGCAATGTCTCTTGTAATATATACAATTCAATGTGTTCCCATATGGGGACTAGTGTAGGAATTTAAAACTGAAACAACATGTCAAGTTTGATGGTTTTGACAACTTTGTAATCTATTTTACCAATTTTTAAACAGAATCATGACAGGTTTTTGGTTTTTTAGACCGTATTTGACAGACAAATCACCTCATGACAGGCAATTTATCCGTCAAATTATTGCGTTACAGGGAACCTGAATTTCTTCATTAGCCATCATACCCACATGTAATTTGGCACGTGGCTTACTCTTAACTTATAAGGCCAACTACCAAGATAACACATGAAACATGTCAAAAGAACCCTGTAAAATACAGAACAGAATTATTTATCAATGCTTCATATTTCAAACCATAAACATCATAATAACTGCACCATACAATCATTGAAGAATTTTTATCATATTTCATCTATACATAGAGTACCGGATTGTCATGATTCTTACACACATCCTCATTTGAAATTCGTTGTCTTTTGGTAACCAAACGGTTAGAATCTGCTCGTTTCACATGCCCTCATTTGAAATTCGTTGGCTTTTAATTGATATCTTATCCGGAAAATAAGAAATAAGCTCAAGTAGGCCAACGATCTCACCATAACTGCCCCAACACCCTCACCAATTAAAAGACAAAAATAGAAAAACAGTTGGGCAAGTTACTAACTCTCTCCCATGCATATATTTCATTACTTGCATTTCATATTCAAGGTAACATTTTTCTGGTTGTCGGTTGGCCATTTTTTATGGGATTAAACATTAATATATAATTCTCGACATTAATATAAATCTGCACATTTGACAAGTCCATCTTATAGCAATTAATATCGTGAAGAGACCAGACCATTGTCTGACAAATTCTAAGAAAAACGTCAAAGACGATCCCGTAAATGAAGCAATATGTCGATTTGATATTTGTATACTTTCACATGCATATTGAATGTATCGAATCGGTGTCAAATCAAATAGGAATATATATGATAATTTATCGTGCGTAAGAGTAACAGCTCAAATGCCCCACCAACTAAAAGACAAAGTTTGTTGGGAAGTTAATTTGTCTGCCTAAGCATGGAAAAAATAGAAAAAGAAGTTACAGAAACTCCTATCTCTATCTATTTCATGACTATAGGAACAGATTTAATTATTTATTCATATATGGCCATTTTTTTTTATGTAGTAGACATTGATATATACTGTTAACCTAACCTTGGGAAAATAAAACTGTGAAACCGCTCCAACTAGAAATATCATTATAACTGTCAAATGCCCAACCATGTAACAGACAAAAATAATTGGACAAGTTGGTGACTCTCTCCCATATATATTTCATGACTTACATGAACGGATTCCTTTCGGTTGGCCCTTTTCATGGGAGTAGACATTAACATATAATTGTGAACGTGATCTTTGGAAAAGAGAAATGTCAAAACCCAATAGTAATGATGTAGAGTTCTTGAAATCAGCACATGCTAGTGTCCTGGGAGTCTAGCCATGCGATGCTCTGTGCTCTATTTGTCTTGAAATTTTTTTATTATTAAAATTTTGATTTTGAAACAATTTAAGGGTTTTTTTATGATTTGGAAAGTTTTTAAAATGTGTTATTTTAACCATTTAAATCAATTTTAACAACCTAAAACTATAATTTCAATTAATTTAACAAAATTTATAGTTTTACTTATTTTGAAAATTGACTTTTATGTATCAACGTGTGAGTATATATATATATATGAGATTGAGAGTAACTATTTATAAATTATAGTAAATAAGGTAATTAGAAATTTTCAAATTTTTTTTTTTTTAATATTTAGAAATATTTTTATCATAAGTGGAAGTCTCCTTGCTTTCTTATAGCTTGGTTTTTTAATACATAATTAATTAAATATTAATCATATTAATATAGATGTTTTAGAATATATATATTAATTAATATTTTATATACTAGCATGGTATAAAGAAGTTTAACTTGTCCTACTAAATATTATACTAGCATATTTATACTATATGTTGAACCTAGACTTGATACGGTCTCTCGTTTAACTTGTCCCATCCTTAGCAAACATTCTCCAAACTCCAACATTCTGAGATACCATCGGACAAACCTAATAGTCTATGCCTACTTTGGTGAACCTCATATATAGCTATCTACGACTTCCCCTTAGAATCGATGGTAGAAAGAAGGAATAATAAAAGATCAGAGTTATTTGTTTGTCCCCATTATAAATAATAGGTAGCCACTTGAATGGGTTGTGTTCGGAGGAGCAAGAACCCCTCATGGCACAATACCATTATATTCCACTAGTACTAACTCCCACTAGATTGGCCCCCACCTCTTATATGGCCATCACACATATGGGTAGTACCAACCTACATACCCAAAGGTGCAGGTGGTGACTAGAGGAGGAGCATGCACATAGAGTGACAATGATGGCTAGGGATTGAAGGCCTGGGGCTCTGTAACCAGGCTTATTATTATTTATTTAAGGAGGATAAAAAACTACTTGACAGGTAGGGCAAAAACATAATAGACTACCTTTCATATAGGAGAATGAAAGGCACTCATCATGAGCATTGTAAGGAAAGGCTGTGATATTTCGACAAGCGACCCAACTTAGAAGCTTACTAGGTAAGATCCAAGCCATATTTTTGGTTGTTCATATCCCAACTAGCGGATAAATTACATATTTTCACCAAGTTATTTAATAAGGATGCAACTTTCATTTGAAAGGATAAAGGTTGCATTAGTATAAATATTGGTCCCAATTAGGGGTAAAATTTGGTAAGTAGGGGCCTCTGAAGTAGTTGTGTCCCTAGTGGTCATTATAATTAATGAAGGATCAAGAGCAGTAGGATTGTCCAAGGGAATGAGGTAAGGTGGTGTGGAGTTGTTATTAGAGGGCGTGGGAGTTGCTACAAAAGTTTTAACAGAATTTCACTGAATGCTGACCCTGGAGAGCACGACACTCCTCCGATGAGACCAAGTTAGTTGTGGCACTTAGTCTTAAAAAGGGGGGTTTGAGCTCGAGGATTTCTCTTGTGGCCATATCCCTGAACATGTTTAATTATCCTAAAAGAAACTTGGGAGGTATAGAGCAAGGTGTAATTCGGTTAGCGCTTCTGTTTTGGGTACAGATCAAATACAGAGCATGGATTGCCACCTGAATTGAGTGCATAAACACCTGACATCAACTATTGGATTGTTGGCTTAAATAGGAGACACACCCGTTTAAGTTTTGCTTTTTACTCTATTATTAAGGCAGGATAGATTATTTTAATGTTGTTCACCTTTTATTTGGGCTTATTTGGGTTAATGAAGACTAGATATATTGGCTATACACTTTGGCACATTGTTACCCACTATGGGTTGCTTAGTTTGGTCAAAGAAGTAGGCATTGAGGTTAAAGTTGGCATCAAGGACAAAACAAATTAGGCGTTCAGTTGGGAATCTTAAGGTTCTCAATTTAGGAAGAAAGAAAAGGTGCAAGAAGTGCAGGATGTAGGCATCCAGCTGCATCACGAAGTCAAATAAAACAGGTGGTATTTCACCAAGCAACCAGGAAAGACAATTTATATTAATTAATTATTAATATGATGAATATATATATATATATATATATCTGAAACATCTATATTAATATGATTAATATTTAATTAATTATATATTGCTAATTTTTTTTTTCCAAAAAAGAGTTTTAAGATGATAAATAGGGTAAACCAATGACTTTGATTAGAGAGTCTAACTCGCTAGAAACATCTAATAAAATCCTTTTAAACTTTAATTTATATCTTTTAACTACTTAAAATAGTTTTTAAAATATTAAATTATAATTACTAAAATTATAAAAACATTATTAATATATATATATAATTTTCAAAAAATTATAATTATATTTTATTTAATAATTATATTAATAAAAAAATTTAATATAAACCTATCTTCTTATTTTATGTATCCACAACTCTTGAACCTTTAGCTCTTATTTTATGTATGCACAACTCTTGAACCTTTAGCTCTTGCTTAAATTTTAAAAATGGCATGTCTCGAAATTAACATTTATTTGGACAAAATTATAGTATATAAAATTTATTTAATTAAATGGATGATAAGTTTTTAATTTTTAATTAAAAAAATTTATTATTTAAAAAAAGTATTATTTATCTTTCAACATTATACTAGCACAATGAATGGCATGTTTTAAATTTTTAATTAAAAAAATATTATATAAAATATAATTATATTTTGTCCATAATAACTCAAAGATAATTGTTTTTAATAATTTAGTTATCTTCCAACATTATAGTAGAACAATCACTTAAATGGTGACAAATATATATGTGGATAGATTACAATTTAAGAAGTTGTAAATCCTATCCTAAAATTAAAGTATTCCAATTTTGAATATGTAACTTGAAACATATATTATTAATTATCAAACTATAAAAAAAGGTATAATTTTATTTTATATTTTATCATAATTGCATTAAGATGAACAAGGTGCTCTACATCCTAGTATAAAGGAAACCTTGTCACTTAAGGTAAGGTAATATTACCAAAAAAAAAAGTATTTAAAAAAATCATGTTTACTCACAAAATTAAAAAATTGGCTCATAAAAAATAAATAAATAAAATAAGCATAGATCATTTTAAGTCTTGATTTATGGAGCAAAGAGATGGATTAAATTGGATCCCTCTCAATGCTTAATAGATTGAGATTTAAGATGGAACCATGTTAGTTTAGATACCAGCCTTTAAATAGGCAAAATTTAATAGCATAAATACATGGACTATATACTTTAAATTACAATTATTATTTATTATTGAGTCAAGTCTAAAAGTAGCATGATTGGTTTCAATGAATTCAGTTTCTTATTTGTAGCTTCGTGTTTTGTTTTCGTGGAATCACACCAAGTAAAAGACAAAGTAAACGATTTACTTAGGGTTAGACGAATTGGGTAATGGATACTCCAACTAACCATGACTTTTCTTACAACAATAAGTCATTTATGCAATTTTTTTTTTTCAACTAAAAATTGCCTCTGCATCATAGATGCAGATTTGACCCATTCACAGGAATGGACACCTTGACCTGTGGGGGATTTTTTCCCTTTTCTTTACCACATTTAGCCAATTTGTATTTATACAATGATGGTTTCTTATTTTTCTCACAATCGAATGGTTAGTTTTCTTGTTAAATGTGTATATGTTAATAGCCTTTGTTCGATATTTGCTTTAACCCTAACCTAAGTATTCCTCCTAACAATTTGGAATGTTTAGGGTTCCTTCTGCATTTAATACATGTTTACTCGTTTAAAAGTAGATGCATAACTATTGATTAGCTGATAATAGAATTGTTTACTCTCTAATGGTTATGTTGCAATTAGTTAAGAAACAATAATCGCGGTTTAAGCTCTGTGTTCTACTAATAGTATTATTTCGGTGACTCTTCTCAATTATTTCTAGTTTTGTTCCACACTTGAAGCTCAATATACCTTCTTAATGTGAGGATAATTCCTAATGTGGATACGATTATCACGACTTGTTACATGCAACCTCTTTGTTTTCTTTATTATACTCATAAAGCATATTTTCTTGCATCTCACCCAATTTAGTTCCTGGTGGACTCATACTCTTCCATTCTTATGAGAATTCAGTTGCGTTGGCAAATTCGATTTTTGGCTTGTAGTTTTTTTAAAGTTTAATGGTAAATAAGTTTTTTTTAACTATTTGTTGAACATTTTAAGAACCCTAACCCTAGGTATTTTCTTAACTCTAAATTCGATTTTTGGCTTGTATTTTTTTTAAAGTTTAATGGTAAATAAGTTTTTTTAAACTATTTGTTGAACATTTTAAGAACCCTAACCCTAGGTATTTTCTTAACTCTAACTTCAGTAAAATCTTTCAAACACTCGACCAGACTTCTTTGGGGTTTATCATATTCTAATTTAACCTTACGTATAATCCTTCCAAATAGTCAATGTAACTTTTTAGGGTTTATGAGGTCATAAATTGATCTTACCAAGAAGAGCTTAACACCCCACTATTTAATCAACATAGTTAAGTACAACAACTTAAAAAACAATTTGAGCTTTCAAGCTAATGAAATATTTAACCCAAATAAATACAAAACATAGTTCATTGTTTATATTCCTTTCTAGCTTTAGGCTTTCTAGATAGTTATAAAAAATACTCTTAAATCATCATTAATACTGCAAACATTAACAAACAATTCTAACTGTAATTATAAAACAAAAATACAAGACTTAACTGAAGTAAACAATGAAACTAGGTAATGAGAAGCCTCGCTCCACCCAGCCTTAAAACAAGGACCCACAAGTATCCACCCCCTTGCCCAAAAAACTTGTATTAAGCAAGATAAACCTTTGTCTTCAAGTGCTGCCAAATAATCAAGTAAGGCTACTACCCAGAGCCTAAAAGCTCTTATAGCCTGAAAGCTCTAACCCACAGATCCTGAAAGCTCTTATGTTTCCTAATAGCTCTCATTATCTCAGAGCTTAGAATCACATATACTCAATATAGATCCTAGAAGGTCAATGCTAGCAAGCTTGGAAGCTTGTATTCCAAAAGATCCAAGAAGCTCATTTACATCAAGCTTGAAAGATTATTCTTCAAATAGAGCTTGGAAGCTCAATTCTCTTCTCTTTTTGTCCTGGGTTTTTTCCCCCCTTATGAATGCTTTTATTTTCCTAGGAATTTTCTTGGCCAGTAACCAAATATTCCCTATTTGGCCACTTGTCTCCTTAGGGATGATAAAAGGTTCATGTATTAGCCTTAATAATAATTCTGTCAATTAACAACAAGGATGCTTACAATTGTACCTTAATTTTATTATTTAACAATTATTTATTTACATTGTTGTTCTAGTATTATCAAGATTATAAACTGAACATAGAAAATCACCATCATTTACATTCATTATTTACATGTCCTTAGTAATAAAATTAAACTAGGGGTGTTACAATCCTCCCCACCAAATATTTTCACTATCCTCAGTGAAAATTTGGTTAGTATCCATTGATTGAAACAGAAAGGTGTAATCTTGTTTCATTTCATCCTCTCTTTCCCATGTGGCTTCTTCTGGAGCATAATGCTCCCATTGTATTTTAACTTGAGCGATTTCTTGCTTCTAGAGCATTATTTCTCTTCGATCTATGATGTGTACTGGTTCTATAAGAACCTCTCCTTCTGATTCCACCTAGAGTACATCCCAATCAATGGAATGAGTTTTATAAGAAATATACATTTTTAACATAGATATATGAAGCCAATATTTATTCGCTTCACACAATCAATATTACCAAAACACCTGGAATACTCGATAAGCCATTAATAGGACAAATATATATTGATAATTGGATAGATAAAAATATGTTTTACAAGAATTAGTGTAGGGTATTTTATACCCTAAGTGGTAAGGGGGGTGACTTTTCAAGTCACCTCTTGAGTAATTAATTAATTGCCCTAATTAACCTACTTAGTATTAAATGTTAATATTTATAACATTTATATTTGTTACATTACATTCCCCTTAAGGGAAGCTTTGTCCTCAAAGCTTGTATTGACAACAATGTCTAAATTCCCTTTGAAACCGTCGTCTCGGGATACTTTCCTTTCTTGTATTTACGACATTTGAGGAAATGAGCCGATACGAGTTATAGATTCCCAAGGAGAATTGTCGCATCGTATCTGTTGTGGTCCATCCTAGATCTATTTTTATCGGAGCTCTGAGATCATTTTGTGGGACCATTCGTCTCAATTGTTGTTCATTATGTCAATGTTTTCGCATGTCCACATAAGTCTTATGTGAATATTCATTTTGATCATGTCATTGGTCAAAATGATGATTATAATTAGGATGTCTATAAGGTGTATGTGTTGTTTGTTTTTCTTTCTTTTGGACTGCGGCGAGGACTGTCTTCACTTCCTCGATTTGATTTTAGGATGCATTTTCCTGGATTTGTGCTTCTTGGTTCTCCAATAGATTGTTATGATTCTGAATCTTTTTGATTCTTTCATCTTGCGACCTTTTTTCAATTTCTAATCTCTTGATTTGATTATCTAGTTCCTTATTATGATTATTTAGACACTGGTTTTCTTATTGCTTTTCTAGTATTCTTCATTCGAGATCTTCAACGGAGTGTTCCTTCTTTCTATTGCTTTTTCAATTTTTTGATCTTTGTAATCAGTGTTTTGATATGATTTCGAAGTCGAGAAGTCTCTTTGATATTGCTTGATAACACCTTGTTGAATTTTGTTAGTTCTAACTTACGTGTCTTCTTACTATCATCATACTACTGCTGGAGTTTTTCTTTTTGCTATTGATGATGACTTAACTATGTTTCTTGATTTTCTAACTTCCTCCAGACTTGCGCCAATTCAGCATATTTTTCCATGATGAGCTTGTTTAGACACTTTATTTCTTCTTCTAAATCATTATCGCTTCCATATGGTGATTTGTTGTCATTTTTTGAATTTCTAATATGGTCTTCTAGGTTTTGATTATGAATTTTTAAACATGATATTTCTTTATTCTGATTAGATAACATTTTCTTTTGATCTCTTATGGTTTGTTCTAGCTGTCGATTTTGATTCCATAAGTGACGATTCTCATTGTCTCTCCACTCTTTCAACCACTTCTGCATCTCAACCTCAGCTTGTAGACTTTTATTGATCGCCTTATATTGCTCTAACTCGTCCACTGTTGTTTGTAGCTGTGACTTCATTTCCGAATATGCATGTTCCATTGTTTGCGACTATGTTTTTACTTCACTTTTGTCTTCTTTTCTCCTAGAAGGGAAGATACAAAAGCTGTAATAATTCTCAATATGTCTCTTTTGGAAAAACAATTCTTCGACTATTTCTTGTTAGGTCAAATAACCCTTTTTCCTTTTTGTATAAAGTAATAATTGTAAATAACACAATTATTAAATAATTATTATTAAGTAATTATTCTAATTATTAATAATAATTATATTATTATTAAAAATTTAATAATAATAACATTTTTTTTTGTTGGTAAGCATAGAAAATTATATTACTGAATAGTACAAAAATATAATACAGTCAGGCCCGACCAACTCAGAGAGATTGCTGGTCTGGGCATAGCTTTTACTGAGAACATCTTTCCATAATTCTGAAATCCCGTCCCTTTTCCCCACCTAGACATCGAAACCCAAAAAATACATTCACCAAGAGGCCATTAGCCAAGAACCTACAAAACCTAAATTTGTAGACAATCTCTCTAGAGCCTACCTTGACCAGTCAATAGTATACTAGACAAGGAAAGATATAATCCACATAGTAACCGGTTCTAAAAGCAAACCCATTTTTGTATCATAAGCTGATCCATTACAGTCATCGGTTCCATAACCGGGAAACTCTATGACAACAAAACAAGATGACGACCATTCAAGAGCAAGTGTCGCATTCCTTATTGCAGCGGTGGATCCACCGGGGAAGGAGGAGGTGTTGTGGGATGTTCACCCAATCTACCAAGTAGCTCGGTAGCAATGGTCTCTAGCAAACAGAAGCTAACCGAAGACTCTTGTCAGCCATGTCTGATTACAGTCAGAGCTTCCCGAATACCCATAGCCATCTGCATGTTGGCTTGAATGTCCCTGGCCAGTAGGATTCGACCCATCCAAAATGGATTGGCAATGAGCAGCCGACCCTGTTGGGTCTCGTATTCATGAACCAGATCCACCTCCTTGATAGAAATGATGGATTCCACCCTTGCAGGGGTTTCTGCTATGTACTGAGCTCCCCAATTGAACACCAACGGGGATGGGCCACTCTCCATGGGGGAATTAGTGCTTGTTGATCTGGCCTGTAGGGAATTTCCTTCGGACTGGTTTCTCCTAATCTCCTGGTTATTCCTCCTCCTCCCCTGATGAGACATGCTAACTCGAGGCTAGGTATTACAATTAGCCTTCTCAATATAAATGACACAGACTAGAAAGAGCTTAACTCTGATGATCCTCTCCCTTTCCTTAGCCATATAAATAGCTAAACTTTTGTTCTGGGTGATGAAGCCTTTAGATCTCTGATTCCTCGATTGTTTCCAAATCAATCCTTGGGAAACAGCCACATTACGGCGCAAAATTTTCCAGTACATGATCCAATCCCTGGCTACATGCGAAAGATTGGCCATTGATTCCTCCATTAATGGCCTTTTGGTGCTTAACCTACTTTGAAAGTTAGTTATCGTACCCATACTTGAACTCTCCCCACCGGTCATCCTACGAGTATAGTCCTTTGAGATTTTTCTGCACCTCGCGAGCCTGAACTTGATCCGATTTAAAGATAGGGGATAGGGCCCGGATCTACCACCTCAACTCGAGCTGGTCTGCAACCTTCCTCTTCCCAATATTTCCCATGCTTCTCATCTGTCCTGGCCTCTTCACAGAATATCAATTAGTAAATTCCAAGTGGAGGATGCGTCGCCTCATCATCTGTCGCACCTGAAAGGGATGTGTGAATGCATGCTTCTGCATGTCTCTTCACATGGCTATCTGATGGCATTCCTGAGCTAATAAGTGGGAAATGTGTGAGGGGGGAGGTTGCATGTGATGAGGTAGGAGGTGTTATGATCTCACACCTGTCCTGTCGCTGGGGTCGGTCAGCATCATCCCCACCATCATCGGCATCTACCATCTTCTCGCATTTTTCCCAAAGCCTCCTATTCCTTTTGTTGATGTGTTCCTCTGCATGGAAAGAAATAGCCTTTCCAACCCCTTCATTAGCAAGAATGTCTGCCACCCTATTTCCTGATCGCTTTATGTGGGAAAAAACTAGTGTGGGGGAGTTCCTTAACTATTCTCTTAGCGTCGAGATCCTTCCTTCCTACCTCCAATTTTGGGATTTCTGGTTAATGGTCACACCATGCATAATCCTTTTGGTGAGTTTGATGATCACCATCGAATTCCCCTCCACTATCAAAGGGGTTCTCTGGTTCTGAATCGCCCAAGCCACTCCATTTAGGAGACCCTCTAGCTCTGCCAAGTTATTGGTGCCTGATCTAAGGCTTCCCTAGTAGAGACTGAGGATTCTTCCTTGAGAATCCCTTATCACTCCTCCAAAACCTGTAGGGCTAGGGTTTCCTTTGGTAGCCCCGTCAAAATTAAGTTTGAAAGCACCGGCTAGAGGTTTCTGCTACAATTTTGCGTTGTTCGCTTGTGAGACCAACTTGCTGAGGCGAGAGTTGTTCAGAGGTAATTGACTTATTCCCCAATCTTGAAGGATTTTTTTTTCTATTGCATCAGCTTCTAAATATTCTAGCGACCATGCTGTGAGAGTTATAGTTTCTTTTATATGTGCAGCCAGGGTTGCCCATATTTCCTCCACTCGACAGTTTCTGTTCTCAAAGACTTTTAGATTACAAGTCTTCCAAATCTCCCATACCACAAAGCCTATGTAGAGATCCCATATTCTATTCAAAATTTTGTTTTTGAATTTGGTCTTGGGCCATTCAACAATAGTTAGATCCGGTCTGCTAGAGTGTCTGTCATCAGTTTTGAACAAACTAACTCCTCTATCCCAAATCCCAGAAGCTATTGGACATTTGTCCAGCAGATGATTAATGGTTTAGTTACTATTTTCACATAGGCTGCATATTGATGGACATGGTATTCCACTGATTTGAATGTTATCCCAGGTGAGGATTATGTGGTTGAGAATGAGCCAGCACAGGGCTGCGATTTTGGGCCACCAATTTCCTCCCCAGATTTTCGTCCACTTGGATTCCTTTTCCTGTCTGTAGGTTTCATTCATCACCCCAATAGCCTCTTTAATGTTGAATCTTCAAGGTTGGAGTAACCCCACCATATTTTTTTCGGCCCCTCATGCCAGGGCATCCTTCTGGAACAGAGGTCCAAGTATAAATTTTCAATGTCCTCGGTTGGTGCCAGATTTTGCCACCACTCTTTCCTTTTCCATACCCTGAACACTTTGTCAGGGGACTCAAGGTCCCAAAATTACTACACCATTTTGATTTGGCTGAGCTGGGGGTGGGCTCGAAGAGTCGGTATATCCTCCCTATTTTCTATGCATTGCTCTTGGTTTCATGCCTCACTAATGAACCGAGCAAAGTTGCCGTCTCTCACCTCCCAAAAACTATGCCTTTGAATGAGATTACGGTTTTCTTGGGCCGATTTCCGTATGCTGGAACCCGGGAAGTCCTCTCCAAATATTATCAGCATTTTTTTTGGCCAATGATGAGCATACTTGGCATGCAAGAGCTTTGCCCATGATTCATCCTCATACGTTATCCATTTCCACCATATCTTCGCTCCCATGGCTTTGTTGGTATCTAGTGGGTCATGAAGACCCAGACCTCCCACATTTTTGCATTTACAGATCGTTTTCTAGTCTACTAAAGCCCATTTCCTATGGAAATCATCTCCTCCCCATAGAAAGTTCCGTTGGATGTTCCTTATTTGCCTAATCACCGATTTGGGGGTTGCTAGTACCGAGAACAAGTACAGGGGCATCGTCTGGAGGACAAACTTCACTAGAATAAGTATGCTTGGAAAATTAAGGTCTCTAAATGTCCAGAGGCTGAGTTTCTATTTGAGCTTATCCAAAAGGTCCTTCCATGAGACCTGGCTGATGGTCGATTCTGCCAGTGGAGCTCCTAAGTATTTGGAAGGGAGCCCGCCCTTTGAAAAGCCCAAAATTCTTAAAATATTCCTTTTCGTTATTTTAGGTGTATTAAAGAAGTACACTTGAGATTTAGTCTTATTGATTTCCAGTCCACTGGCCTCCAAAAAGGTGTCCAACCCCTCCTTGATACCACGAGCCTCTTTAACCGTGGACGACCCCATGAGCATAGTGTCATCAACAAACTGTTGATGGGTTTGGGGTTCCAGCTCCTCAATGATGGTTAGACCTTTGATTTTATTTTCCATTCGAAGGTTCTTGAGCATTCTACCTAATCCTTCTGATGCTATGATGAATAGAAAAGGGGATAATGAGTCCCCTTGTCCGATCCCTCGAGAGCTTTGGAAGGGCGAGGCAAGAGATCCATTAACCAAAATAGAAAAGAAGGCCGAAGATACCAAATTTATGACCCATCTAGTCCATTGATCAAAAAATCCAAACGCCTTGAGCATACCTGCTAAGAATTCCCAATTTAGTTTATCATAAGCTTTGGAAAGATCTAGCTTAAGAAGCATACCTGGAATTTTCCCGATTTTGACCGAGTGAATTGTTTCATGGATTAGGATGATACCATCCAAAATTTGTCTTCCTTCAACAAACCCCGCCTGCTCTGGAGAGATGATGAGGGGTAGCAGAGGGTGAAGTCTATTGGCAATGGTTTTGGATATAATTTTGTAGATGACATTGCAGAGAGTGATCAGTCTGAGCTTCCCAGGGTCTTCAGTTCCTAACTCTTTGGGGATTAGTGTCAGGAACGTTGCATTTAGTGCTTTCATATTATTACCCGAATTCCTGGAGTCTTCCACTAGTGCCCATACTTCCTCTTTCAGCCATTACCAGCAAGAATGAAAAAAGTTAGTAGTGTATCCATTAGGTCTCAGTGCTTTATCTTTCACCATCTTCTTGACCGCTTCTTTGACTTCCTCCATCTCAATAAGTTTCATTAGGAGAAGATCGTGCTCTTCCGATATGACCTAGGGAATATGCCTCGGGACCTCTCTTTGGGAGGCTTCTCTGTCTCCATCTGGTTCCTCCAGAATATTATAAAAAAAGGAATTTAGGGTTCATTCCAAATCTTCCTGGGATTCAACGATTGGGCCTTCTTCGGTTCTCAACCTCGTCAAGCGGTTTCTTTGTTAGTGGTGGATTGCCGATTTGTGAAAGAAGCTGGTATTTCGTTCTCCTTCCTAGATCCATTTCACTCTGGATTTCTGGTTCCAGTATATCTCGTCTTGGTGTTCTCGTTGGCTAAATTCTTGGAGTAGAGAGCTTTCATGCTCCCTGATCTCCGCTGAGAAACCTGACTGCATGCCTAAAGTTTGAACTTCTTTGATTTTACAGTCCAGCTCCATGTTCGCTTGAAAAATGTTACCAAAGGATTCTTTGTTCCATTTTTTTATGTTTGTTTTGAGGATTTTTAGCTTTTGTTGGAACCGATACATCTTAGTTCCTATAATGGTTGGGATTCCCTCCCACTATTCTTTTAATTTTTCTCGAAAGTCAAGCTAAAGCATCCATAATTTTTTGAAGCAGAAGGGTCTATGTAGGTTAGTGCCCACATTTACCCATTTCAACTTGATGGGCCAATGGTCAGAGCCAGCTGAAGGAAGGACCGACGCTTTCATCTCTCCTCCGTTCATCATTATGGACTTTGACACCAAAAAGCGGTCTAGTCGACATGCTATGCCTTTGTTCCCTGTTCTTTTGTTGTTCGAAGTAAAAGTGCCATTATTTGTTCTTACATCAATCAGTTCAAGGTTATCGATCACTTCATTAAAAGTATCATTTATGGGGTTTAGCTATCAGATCCCCCCATTCTTTTCCTCAAGACTTTGAATCAAGTTGAAGTCTCCTCCAATAATCCAGGGTTTTCCTTCCGTCAAAGTGTTTATCATCCTAAGAGAGTCCATAAATTTCATTTTATGCTCTGCCCTAGGAGGACCATACACATTAGTGATGAATCCCCGAATGTCAGTCCCTAAGATGTGAAATGCAGCAGAAAGAGAATGTTGTGTTGCAGAGAAATTATAGAGGGAGACCTCTTTTGGATTCCATAGAATGCCAATACCTCCAGTCACCTTATTAGCATCCACTGCTATAGTTTCACAACCTTTCCATATTTCTCCTCCTATACTTTTCAGATCTGTCTCCGAAATTTTTGTTTCTTGCAGGAAGACCAATCCCGGATTTTCCAGTTCAATCTTTCTCCTTAGAAGACGAATCTTCAAGGTACTTCTACAGCCTCTAATGTTCCAGGATGTGATCAACATTGGTAACTTATTTATTTGTGGGGGATAGGGCTGCATCTATGGTAGGATACTTCCCTAAAGCCACCAATTGGGCTCCAATCATTTGGATTCTTTGCACATTAATATATCTACCTTGGGTTTCTTTCTTTGCTTTCTTTTTTCCCTCTGGATCTTTAAGTGATTCGGCTGAGACCCCTAGAGACTTCATTTCTTTGGATTTTATTATCGCCTTTTCCAGCATAGTGACTTGTTGAGGGATAATCCTCTCTGGGACCATTTCTGAGCAAGCTGTCTCTAGCCCAACCAAGTCTAAATCTCCTATCTCCATTTCTTCCTCTCCTATATCCTGAGTCTTGCTAGTGTCTTCATTTGATGTCTGGTTTTCTTCTTGGATTTGGATCTTTGGGATTGGATCCTTTTCTGGGATTGCTGGGGAGGGTCACACTCAACACTATCCTTTGTTGTAGTTGTTTCCCTGGGATTCTTGGGTTGGGTCTGTAAGCTAGTCAAATTGACTGGATTGTTATATTCTTGAGGTTCTTGGAGGACTTCAAACCTGTTTTGTGTTTGGACTTTCTTGAAAATTTCAGGGCCGGTAGTTTTCTTGGTTGCTCTCTTCTTGTTTTGGATCCTAGTAAGCCCCCCCACTTCTTGATTTTCTTGGTCCTTAGTTCCCCTTGGTTTCTTGTTATGTGGAAAATCTCTAAATAAATGGCCATGTTCATGGCATCTCCTGCATCTGAACGGGAGTTTTTCATAGTCTATTGTTTAGAACCAATATTCATCTTCCCATGTTAGATCAATACCATATGGGAGATATTTTGATATATCAAGATATATATAGATCCTGACATAGGAGGTGTATCTTCTTTTTCAAGTTTTTTCAGAGAATTTTACAAATTTCCCTAACAGGTTCCCAATCTCATTTAGGATGTCTTCTTACCAGTATTCCGTCGGAAGGGAATACATTCTGATCCAGACTAGGGAAATTGTTAGATTCTCATTGTCTGGATTGAATATTTCTTTCCACGGTCTCAAGAACATACCCACAGAGTTAAAGAAATATGGTCAACTTTCAAAGATTCTAATTCAGTCCTCCTGATTAAAGAAGATGACAGTGAAGAATCCCTTTGCTCCTAGTTGCAGGTCATAGTGGCCTTGAGGTTTCCAGGTGGTGTTAATCCACCATGTAAGGGTCTTCTCCGAAGGCCAGATCCCTACAAAATTCCCTATGAGAGCTCACTCCTTCATATAGCTGATATATTCCCTCATTCTAGCCGATTTGATTTGTAGCTTGGGAACCGTTTTTTATTTGGGTAGACATTGCCCCATTCGTTGATTCCCTTCCTTTGTCAATACTTCTTTAACAGTTCTGCTGGTGCCTTCCCCTGCCTTCCCCAATTGGGAATCAGATATTGGCCTTTTCCCCTTGTCTTTCTCAATTTCCATGGCCGCGCACTGAACAGGGGTCAAGGTTTCTTAAAGAGCTTCTTTTCGGTTTTACTCTTAAGAACACATGTTCTCCCATTCGAAATTCCTCTGTTGTCCACTTAGCATCAACATGGTTATTTTTCTTGTCTTTGAGTTTCTTTCAAGTTCTGTTGTCCACTTACCTGATTGTTTCATAACATACATACAAAACATGTATTCCAGCACCTAAGTTACCCGTTTTGTTTTCCCGTCTATCTACGTGTGGTATGCGGTGTTAAAATTTAGCTTAATTTCCATGTCTACAAACAAATATTTCCAAAATTTTTATATAAACTTTGTATCCCTGTCAATTATCACTACCTTTAGTATATCATGTAGTCTAAAGATTTATTTCATGAAAATATCAACGATATTAATCGCCTTGTAGGTGGATTTAATAGGTATAATATGGGATTCTTTAGTTAGTTTATCTACTATCATCATGATGAAATAATTTTTCTTTTTAGTTTTAGGTAGACCTATAATAAAATCCATTGTGATGGTTTCCCACTTCCATTCCTGGATGGGCATGGGATGTAGTGGCCCAACATGGTGTTGGTGAATTGCTTTGACTTGTTGACATTCTAGGCAACTAACAACATACTTTGTTGCATCTTTTTTAATATTTGGCCAATAAAAATATTTTAAAGGGATGTGATGAGCTTTTGATACCCTAGGTGCCTAGAATATGGGATTTCATGGAACTCCCTAAGAATGACTTGTTTTATTTGTAGCTGAGTAGGCACTGTAAATTCTTTTTTTTCAAAATGCAGAAACCCTTTTGAATCAGCCTAAGATTCATTTAAAACACCTATTTCATATTTGTTATAACATTGTTCCATCACTTTTTTGTCTTCTCAATCATCCTTAGAAGATTTTGTTTTCAGCTAAGAGCACCCACAACTATGTTTTCCTTGTAATACCCCAGTTTGAACCCATGGTATTGAAATTGTACATGATGTATATATTGTATGTAAATCATGGCGAGGAGCTCAATGCCAAGGCCTTGCCATTGATTGTTGTTTTATGTATAGGTGATCAAGGTTGATGCATATGGTTATGGTGCTGGTCAAGCACAATATATATTTTGGAACACCATGTAAATATACAATTAATAAAATACCACAACTAGCTATGGGACTGCAACGTGAAAGAGATTGGGGCATGATTCCACAAGGGATAGGGTGGAGAGTTAGTCAACCCCCCAGAGCCAATAGGGTGTGACTAGATGTCAATGGGGAAACCCATGTACCCTCAGCTACCTTTTGTCCTCTGTCCTCAATCATTCAATTTCTTCCAGAAATTGGTTGAGGCAGTTAATTCCTTGGGAAGAGTAAGGAATGGTAATTTGATTGCTTGTCTGAGCAAGCTTGCGAGTCTGCAATATGGGGAATCTGTATTCTTGCTTATGCAGCAAGGAAGCACGTGATGTGTGCCAATTTGTCCTTTCTCTTAGACGCAAGAAGGTTTTGTTGTTCCTGAGGGCCTAGGATTAGCATGAGGCTATTCATTCACGGTTATGCGTGGTTCATCAGGAGAGTTACAGAGAGGTTTTTGTTTTTAGCAGACTGATGCTACATGTTTCTACAATTTTTTCCTTTGCCAAACCTTGGTTGGCAGATTACAGTGTTATCCTGAGCTAGTAGAGAGGAGTATGAGACCCTGTTTTCTCTGTGTGAGAAACCTAGCTGTTGGTTGGTTTGGCTGAGTTGTGGTGAGAATTTGACTGGGTGTGAGTCATTTCCATGACAGTTTGTGAAAACCAATTGTATATTGGCTTGGCTAGGAAGCCTGTGAAACCCATTTTGATATCAGCTTGGTTGTGTCTTGTTGTGCATGTGGGACATGTGTGTAACCCTTGGATGGTCGATAGTCTGAGAAACCCAACTGTAGGTTGGTTTGACTGTGTTTTGATGTGTTCTAGTTATGTGTAAGCCTGTTGTTCCCTAGTTCCTTCTGGAAACCATGCCAAGATTAGGGGTGGCTGTGTGTTAAGAGATTAATGAACACACTGGCTTATGGTTGGGTGGAGCGTTGCAGTGATATAGCTAGTTGCGAGACAATTTCATCACTCAAGATAAATATTCTCTGTCATTCTTATTTATGTAATGTAGTTTCTTATGAATGAATGAATGAATGAATATGATGAATGCTGGAAATGTTTCAGTAGAATTTACTGTTGATCAATGTTTTTGCATTTATATCTATATTTTCCTATGAACTATTAGGATCATGTTGAATGCATATCGATCATTAAGTAGAAGTTTACTTGTGTATGTTTTCCTGCATTTTACTTCTGTATATGCCTTGTGTTTTAGCAATGCATTTGCCTAAGTTCATGGTAGCTAAAATCCTGTTATAGAGTCAGAATGCATATGTCTTAGCATTTCCATCCCTTGAAATCTTCCTAGCGAAGGCTGAAGGTGGAAATCGGAAGATGGCAGTTGAAACAAGGAAGAATGTGGGTTTTCTACACCCCCGGATCTTCCTACGGGAGGCGGAGGGCGGAAGTCGAAAAGTGCAAAAAAATTATGGGGCAAAGTTAAATTTTTGATTTACGAAGTCCGAGGTCGAAAAGCGAAAGTCGGAAGTGCAGAAAAGGCTAAGGTCAAAATCTACGTTTTCGATTCCTAAGTCCTGCATTGGAAGGTGGAAAGGTAGAATGTGGATGGTAGAAACAAGGATGAAGGTTTTCGTCATTTGATAGTTTTCTGATTCCTGAGTTCTACCCTAGAGGGAAGAAAGGAAGAATGCAAAAGGTGAAATCATGGATAGAGGATTTCTTCATTTTTTAGTCTTCTAATTCCCGAGTTCCGCACTAGAGGGCAGAAAGGTGGAAGGTGAAAGGAGGAATGTGGTTGATTAATTCCATCTAAAGGTTATGTTTCCAACTTTCGAGTTTCGAAGGAGGAATGCAAAAGGGAGAAAGGAAGAAGGCCGTTGAAATACTCCGTCGAAAATTTATTTTTCCAACTTCTGAGTTCCGAAGGAGGAAGACGGAAGGGAGGAAGGAAGGAGGAAGGTTGTTGAACGATTCCGTCGAAAATATGTTTTTCCGACTTTCAAGTTATAAAGGCGGAAGGGAGGATAGGTGGAAGGTATAATGTAAGTTGGATATCTCTGTCGCACATTATGTTTCCAATTTCTGAGTTTTGAGGTCTGAAAGGCGGAAGGCAAAGTGCTGAAAGGACATGTTCAGTGCGGAAAATGTGTTTTCAGTTGCAGAAGGGATCTGTCAAGGGTGGAATGACTGTTACAATGGTTTCTAATACTGAGAATGAGTGTTGAAGAGTGTGTTAACATCCATGCCCTATGTTTTGAATGGAGAACAAGGGTTCATGAATTAAAAATTTCAATTTATCCACATTATGGGGTATGGGGACGTTATAGATTGGTATCAGAGCTGCTGGTTGCAACATTGGGCTTGGATGGGCCAAAATGAGTAGTTAAAAGAGATTTGGTTAAAACATTGGTCTTGGATGGGCCAAGATAAATGGTTGCAGCAAGACATGGTTAAATCGTGAAATGGGCCAAGTTAAATCGTTAGAGAGCGGACTTCAGATATCGGTGAACCTAATTGCATAAAGATTTCGCGCTCCATAAAGTGATTTTCTAACCTTCGATCTTCGTGTGTGATATCCAATGGAGAGAGGACACGCCATTTACGCACATTTCCTATAGCACACGACAAAAGTTTATTTGTCTGCTTTACTTCCCCCAGCAAAATCACTGTCAACAGTTGATATGTTAGGGGATCAACCTTGTCCGTTGATCCTAATCTATGTTGTGGCGATTAGTTTCCAATTTTGCAGTGAACAATCTGTAAGTGATTTTTGATTTTTGATATTATTGCACAAATAACAATGATGTTTGAATAACACAATTTTGCAGAGTCATAGTGCAGATTGAAAAGTTGGTCTTGGGAAGAGACTTCAGGTTGAGAATCCTAAAACAGAATTCGATGGGAAGAGACTTCCCCAGATATTGCAGCCACCTAAGGAACCTGAGGGTGGAGTTGAAGAGTTGCAGAGATGAAAATGAAAGGATTATTAAGGCTATGGAAGAGTAAAATCCTTTGAATGTATCCATGCTGCAGAGTTTGACAGACCTCCAAAGGAAGATAAAATCTGGGAATCAGAACACAAATACATAAGGGAGTAAGAGAAATTCCCGCAAGAAAATGTGAATCTTGACCAAAGGAGGAAGGGTTTCAAACTTTCTCATTTTCGAAATCAGTAAGGGCAACCATCACAAGCTGTGATTAAGCCATCTAGAATGACGAGAGACAAGCCAAGTAAACCATGCCAATGTTGGGGATGTGGGGGAGACCATCTGATTAAGTATTGTCCACATTGGAGTGGGAATGAAAGTCAATTCCATAGCACCCAGGTAACTGAAACTGTGAGTCAGGAGGAAGGGAACATTCCTAAAATTTATGCAACGTTAGAGGACCTCCAAGCAGATCATAAATAAACTGTGGTTGAAGTCGAGGGTAAGATTGTTGAGTAGTATGTTTCTATTTTTGTTTTGATTGACCCTGGATACACTCATAGCTATATCATCCCTAGACTTAGAAAATCATGGCTAGCTCATCTAGCCACTAGGACTAAGAGAAAGGTTAGTGAAGTGGTAGAGAAATGTCCATTGGTTATGAATGGGATACACACTTGTGTAGATATGAATGTTCTACCACTTGATTCCTATGATTTCCTCATTGGAATGGATTGGTTGGAAGCACAAAGAGTAAATCTTGATTGTTACAATAAGACTTTTGAGTGAATAGATGAAGATGAAAACTTAAGAGTTGTAAGAGGCATTCCAAAGATGATTTTTAATAGGCAGGCTTCAACTATGTAGCTGAAGAAGTTATGTGGGAAAGGTGGTAGATTGTATGCAGCCCATTTTTTGGAGGAAGCATAGAATGAAACTCCTAGGTTGGAGGACTTTCATGTGTTGCAGGAATTCAAGGATGTTTTTCCTGATAATATTCCAGGACTTCCTCCAAAGAGGGATATGGATTTTTCCATTAAACTTATGCCAGGAGCAACACCAGTGTCCAAGACACCCTACAGGATGAGAACACTAGAATTTCTTGAGGTGAAGATGTAGTTGCAAGAGTTGTTGGAAAAGAAGTATACCAGGCCTAGTATGTCTCCTTGGAGAGCACCAGTCCTATTTATGAAAAAGAAATATGGTACACTTAGGTTGTGTATTGATTACAGACAACTAAACAAAGTCACTGTGAAGAATAAACACCCTTTTCCTAGGATTGATGACCTCTTTGATCAAATGAGAGGAGCAAAGGTATTTTCCAATATTGACTTAAGATCTGGTTACCATCAGATAAGAATCAAGGATGAGGATATTCATGAGATAACCTTTAGAACAAGGTATGGACACTATGAGTTTGTAGTGGTACCATTTGATCCCACAAATGCACCAACTACATTCATGTGCCTCATGAATGACAGTTTTTAGTAGATATTTGGACAACTTTATTCTTTTCTTCTTGGATTACATTCTTATTTATTCTAAGAATGAGGAAGATCATGAAGAACATTTGAGGCTGACATTGAAATTTCTAAGGGAGCATAAGTTGTATACAAAGTTGAGAAAGGTGACAGATGTAAGGCCTTTAATGGGACTTGTAGGATATTACAGGAGGCACATTGAAGGATATTCTGCAAGTAAAGTTGAGTATATGTCTAGGTCGAGGAGGCCTGCATGCGAACTTGTAGTTCCATGAGGAGATGACCCTCGTGTGTATGTACAATCATATCAGAAATTCTCAAAGACCGTAGGTAGAATGACTTGAGAAGGGAAGTATGGTTTTACCCATTGAAAACAAGGCAGGAATCTACCATGTGCAAAGGCCAAATGCTATGAGAAGGATCTCATGACTGAAATCTAACCTCTGAACAGAACAAATTTTTAAATTTAGATTTCAAATTTTCCTATTGAATGTTATTGACTGTTTGGCTGATCTAAAATGGTGTCAAGATGACATGTTGTATGTGGATTTCCAGGTTTTGGGAAGCATGTGCAAGAAGGGGATAAATTCTTCCACTTGAAAAAGCCAAGAAATATGAGGATGACCTCATGGTTGCAAAAATCTAATTTTTTGTAGGATTCAGAATTGTAAATTCAGATTTTGATTCGACTATCAATGTTATTGATCGTTTGATGTTTGGAAAATCATGTATGCATGAAATGGATTTAAAAATATATGATTAAAATTTTCATGATGACATCTCATGTGAACTGCATGCTTGTATGTAACGCGGGTGAGATGATGAAAATACGCCCTTGGAGTACATAGTTCCTGGAAGGATGTACTTGGGGTACATAGTTCCCGGAAGGATTTAATTTGGGTACATAGCTTCTCGGGAAGATTTGTTTGGGATACATGGCTCCTTGGAAGGATGTAATTGGGTACATAGCTTCTCCCCCCGTCTAGCTAGGTATTGGTATGCATCACTGGGGATTCCCAGGTGTAAGACATCCGGCTAGACTTCTTTCCGCACCCATTCATGTCACGTAAGGGGACTATCACGAGAGTGGGGGCTCCATGAAGAGAATAACCCCTAGGTATTATGGTGTCTAGAAAGGAAGTGCCTGAGCTTGTTGAGCACTTGGAGGAGGTGCTAGGACCTTAATCCTGAGATGTCATTGAGAACCCAAGGAGGTGTTAGGATCTGAAGCGGAGCTGTTAGATCTCGGTTGAGATATGCTATATAGATAAGTATTTCATTTACTTTGCAATTTTATTGTTGATTTTCTGTAAATACACATGTGCATATGATTCAGCTATGATTTTGAAAAAAATGTTAAAGAATGAATCCTATAGGAATGAATATGACATGTGAATTAATTCATTATGGTGTCCAGAAAGGAAGCACCTGAGCTTGGTGAGAACCTAGAGGACATGCTAGGATTCTAAGAAGAGCTTCCATTGAGCACCCAAAGAGGTGTTAGGCTCTGGAGCAAGGCTGCCAGATCTCGGTTGATAGATGCTTATGAAGATAAGTATTTGGTTTACTTTGCAACTTCTTATTGATTTTATGTATATCTACATGTGCACGTGATTCATCTATGATTTTGAAAATCTTGTTAAGGAATGAATCCTATAAGACTGAACTTGACATGGAAATTGACTCATTTCTTGGGGCTTGAGCATAGGTATTGCATGTTTCCAAAGATATGGGAAATGTTCCAAGCTAAGGAGAAGGATTATCCAAGACTCAGAAAGAGACCTTGTGGTGTAAACTGATGCACACAATCAAGGACTCGGAGGATTTCTTATGCAAGACAACTGCGTAAAGGAACTTGAGGAAGAGTTCTAGATCATGCCAGTGGACAGGTGAAGGTGTAGTGGAATTAGCACCATAGTCCTAATGAGGATACATGGGAGCTATAGGGTGCCATGCAATTGGCACCTCCATTTTTATTCAATTTTGCAGAGCACTGGGATAGTGCCCAGGAGCATTTTGTTCAATTTTGTAAAGCACTGAGGAAAATGTTGTTGTAAGGGGGAGGGGAATGTAATACCCCGGTTTTGACCCCATGGTATTTAAATTGTACATGATGTATATATTGTATGTAAATCATGGCGAGGAGCTCAAGCCTAAGGCCTTGCCATGGATTGGTGTTTTGTGTATAGGTGATCAAGGTTGATGCGTATGGTTATGGCGCTGGTCAAGCACAATATATATTTTGGAACACCATGTAAATATACAATTAACAAAATACCACAACTAGCTATGGGACTGCAACGTGAAAGAGTGGGGGAATTATTCCATAAGGGATAGGGTGGGGATTTATTCAAACCTCCTAAGCCAATAGGGTGTGACCAGATGTCAATGGGGAAACCCATGTACCTACCTTTTTTCCTTTGTCCTCAATCATTCAATTTATTCCAGAAATTGGTTCAGGCAGTTAATGCCTTGGGAAAAGAAAGACATGGCATTCTGATTACTTGTCTGAGCAAGCTTGCAAGTCTACAGTCTAGGGAAGCCGTATTCTCTCTTTTGTAGTAAGGAAGGACGTGATGCATGACAATCCGTCCTTTCTCCCAGACGCAAAAAGGTTTTGTTGTTCCCGAGGGTCGAGGATTGGTAGGAGGCTATTGATTCATGATTATGTGTGGTTCATCAGGATAGTCGTAGAACATTTTTTGGTTTTAGCAGACTGATGCTATGCATTTTTGAAATTTTTTCCTTTGCCGAACCCTGGTTGGGGATTACATTGTTATCCTGAGCTGTAGAGGAGTATGAGAACCTATTTTCTCTGTGCTATAGAGTGAAGCTAGTGTGGCTGTGTTTTCCTTATGGATCATTCTATCAATCACCATTCGATGATTCTAATCAGTGGGGGTTCATGCGCATTGTTGGTGATTCATGACCCTGAGTCGTGGAAGAGTGGTTCTGCTATTTTTTTGCCGAGTGAATGGCAGTGGAGATATCTCAATTTTATGAGAGTGTGATCCTCCAGGGTTTCCCTAGTGTTTTTGGTCAGCAATTCATTGGTTAGAACGATTTGTCTTACTCTCCTGAGTGGTGGAAGGTGTTTCCATGGTGGTCTCCTCTTTCACAGAGTGAGTGGAGCATGTTATTGGTTTTGTTTACATTGTGCACCGCTATGATGTGCATCCTTGTTTTGGTATGAAATAATTAGGAGAGGTAGAGGCCCATAAATGGTTGATAAACCTAGTGAAGATAGGAACCTCATAGACATATCAAGAGGGGTTGGAAGATCCTTTATGCACACATGGAAGAGCACTAGAAGGG
Source organism: Pseudotsuga menziesii (assembly GCA_001517045.1). Lineage (NCBI taxonomy): Eukaryota > Viridiplantae > Streptophyta > Pinopsida > Pinales > Pinaceae > Pseudotsuga > Pseudotsuga menziesii. Next base: position 94,929 of record LPNX011175060.1, read on the forward strand.
AAGGTATGTCTTGAGGGAACTATGTAACAGTGAAGGGAATACTTCCTTGTGTTGGGTGTGTAGGTATTATGGGATTCCAAGCTGGATAGATCTGGTGTAGGTGTCCATAGCTTTGTGGTTGAGCTCACTAGCTTAGCAATTCTACATTTCCCTTACCTTAGTATCCTGAGAAACCCAAGTGTTGGTTGGTTTGGCTGAGTTGTGGTGAGCATTTGACCAGGTGTGAGTCATTTCCTTAAGAGTCTGTGAAACCCAATTGTATATTGGCTTGGATGGACAACATGTGAAACCCATTTGGATATTGGCTTGGTTGTGTCTTATTGTGCATGTGGTCCATGTGTGTAAACCTTGGCTGGATAGTCTGAGAAACCCAATTGTAGGTTCGTTTGACTATGTTTTGATGTGTTCTAGTTATGTTTAAGCCTATTGCTCCCTAGTTCCTTGTGGAAATCATGCACAGCCCAGGGGTGGTAGTGTGTTGAGAGATTAATGAACACACTGGCCTATGGTTGGGTGGAACGTTTCAGGGACATAGCTACTTGTGGGACAACTCCATCACTTAAGATAAGTATTCTCTGTCATTCTTGTTTATGCAATGTAGTTTCTTATGAATGAATGGCTGAATGAATATGATGAATGATGGCAATGTTTTAGTATAATTTATTGTTGATGGATGTTCTTGCATTTATATCTATATTTGAACTATTATGATCATGTTGAATGCATATTGATGATTAAGTAGAAGTTTACTTGTGTATGTTTTCCTTCATTTTACTTCTGTATATGCCTTGTGTTTTAGCAATGCATTTTCCTAAGTTCATGGAGGCTAGAAGCCTGTTATAGATTTTGAATGCATCTGGCTTAGCGTTTCTACCCCTTGAAGTATGCCCGGGGAAGGTGGAAGGAGAAAATTGGAAGAGAGCAGTTGAAACAAGGAAGAATGTGGGTTTTCTGCAACCCAGGATCTACCTACGGGAGGCAGAGGGCGAAAGCAAAAAAATGCAAAAAAAATCTAAGGAAAAGTTAACTTTTCAATTTCCGAAGTTTGAGGTCAAAAAGCAAAATTCAGAAGTACAAAAAAGGCTAAGGTCGAAAGCTAAGTTTTTCGATTCCCGATTCCTACACTGGAATGCGAAAGGCAGAAACAAGGATGAAGGTTTCTGTCGTTTGATAGTTTTCTGATTCCTGAGTTCCGCACTAGAGGGTGGAAAGGCGAAATGTGGAAGGAGAAATCATGGATAGAGGATTTCGTTATTTGTTAGTATTTTGATTCCTGAGTTCCACACTAGAGGGCAGAAATCATGGATGGAAGGCCATTGAACTACTCCATCAAAAAGTTGTTTTCCAACTTCCAAGTTCTGAAGGTGGAAGGGTGGAAGGTGGAAGGAGGAAGGCTGTTGAACGATTCCATCGAAAAGAATTTTTTTCAACTTTCGAGTTCCGAAGGAGGAAGGTGAAAGGGGGAAGGTGAAACGTGAGTTGGATATCTATGTCACATATTATGTTTTCGATTTCCAAGTTCTGAGGTTGAAAAGGTGGAAGGAGAAGTGCAGAAATGACAGGTTTAGTGAGGAAAAGGTGTTTATGGTCGCAGAAGGGATCTATCAAGGGAGGAATGATTGTTATAGTGGTTTCTAAGCTTGAGAATGAATGTTGAAGAGTGTGTTAATGTCCATTCCCTGTGTCTCGAAAGGAGAACAAGGTTTCATGAAGTAAAAATTTTAATTTATCCGCATTATGGGGTATGGGGACGTTATATTCCTTTCCTTTTATGTGCTTAATGTCGAAGTCATACTCACTTAATTAGAAAAGGAACCCGGCTTGTCGAGCATTAACGATATTTTGTTCAAATAAATAATTCAGCCCATAACATTAGTTAGCAATATAAATTTATTTCCTAGAAGGTAGTGCTATTGTAATGACCCATTATAAAATTTCCAAACAAAGGCATAATTTGGGGGAAATTTGGCTTGACTAGTCTTAAATCTAGGAGCTCCAAATGGAACAAAAGGGTCTCAAATTTGGTATGGAATGATATGGTGAGTCTTAATACCTATAAATAGACTCTCTAGTCACTTTATAACTGGTTTTATACCTTTGAAACTTCGTTTTGGGTTATTGGAAAAAAGGGAAAAATTACTAGTAAATTGTGGTGAAACTCCCCCCTAGGGTGTGAGCAGAAAAAGCTTCCCATCTCATATGTGGCCCTCCCAAATTGATAAAAATAATATGGGGAATTATAATATACCTCATATTATGTAATTATATGTCATTATAAGTTATTCAAACTAGTTATAGAGATCCACATTCGAATGTTAATTTTCAGTGATATTGCTTAAGGGAAATGGCATTGATAGCTTTACTTCAACTCATAAAATGTACATGAAATGGTTCAGAATAGAGAATGAATTTTTTTTATCATCTAAAACATAAAAATATACTACTCAACATAATTTAACATCATATAAACTCCTCAATACAAACCAGATGCACAACTCCTTCAAAATGGAAACCAATACATGGAAACTAGTCAAACCATATTATGGAAATGTGGGCATTTTGCATAAGTATTTCTGATAATTAGACTTATAGAGAGTATGTGTAAATTATTAAAGAGCCAAAAATCATTCACCTATTCATGGGAATCAACTAATCTCAACAAAGTGCATGCACCATTCACACTAGTGCACCATCATATGAAAACATGGGAATAATGAGATGGGGAATGAAAGAATGGGGAAAGAGACGAATCATGAACTGTATCAGAATTATATATGCAATAAGAACACTCCATTAATCTCCAAATTATATTTCAGGTGGGCCCCTCCAATATAAAAATTGGATGATAATCCAACTCCCTCGAAATTGGCTCACTAGCAGGGACAGTGAGCACTAGTCGTGCAATGGACAAGCTAGTGCCTTCCAAAATGCCAAAGGAAAATTAGAAAATGATAAAAATCCATTATCCTTCCTCATGAAATATTTTTATAATCCTCATAAGTTCCTCTAAGGTATAATTCCCCTCCATATGGTTCCTCCAACTCATCCTAGTTGTTTAGTAACCCCAATGACACTTGTCCTCTTCCTCATGCCTCAATCCTCTTCCTAATGCGACCTCTTGGTGTCCATTTTTAGCCCTGACATGTCATATTTTCATAGTTCTATAATCAGGTATGTTTTTTTCACATAATCTTCCATCATTGTTGTCATAGAGTGTAGGGAGTCTCTCTCCAAGTGGCACACATTTTCTTCCTAGTCTCTTCCTCTTCCATGGGGAGTTATTCCTATTCACCAATTCGAACCCTTTGGCTCATGGTATGTTAATTGAAACCTTCTCATCTCCCAATAATGTTCCATTCCTCATAATTTCGAATTTGGGGGTGGGCATGACAAGTGTAGGGAGGAATCTAGCCACCCAAGGTCTCCATGAGCCTCCAAGTGCCTCCATGAAGAAATTCCACTTTATTTTCTCCATATTTATTATTTATTTGACCAAATTTAATGTGTATATGGTAAAATAAGGTCCTAAAGGGTCTCATACCTCCCTTATTTCAAGATTTAATGCATCCACCTCAACCTGGGGAACTAGTAGGTTGGTGAAACATTGTTAACTAGTAATCTTATTGGGATGGGGACATGAAAGTACTCCCCACCCAATATTGCTTGTACTCAAGAAATGAGAAGTTTGGATGCTGAAAAATTTGTTCATCTTCCCAAGTGGATTCCTCACTAGGAAAATCATTCCATTGTACCAAACATTCCCTTACTGTTATGCTTCTTAAATTCCTTTCCCTTGTCTTCATTATTTTTTCCGGAATGAGAATAAGTTGTCCTTAATCATCCAAGGGAGGAAATGTTTCTAAAACTAATATATGATGACCTATAAACTTCTTTAGACATGAAACATGAAATACATTATGAATTTTACTTCCTGGTGGAAGCTCCAATTCGTAAGACACTTCTCCAATTTTTTGAACCACTTTGTAGGGACCATAAAACCTTGGTTTGATATTTTTTTAACCTTTACCCTTTATGGTGGTTTGTTTGTAGGGATTAATCCTCAAATATATGAAGTCATTCACTTGGAAGTGTCTTTCCACTATATGCTGATCTGCATATTGTTTTTGTTGATTTTGGGAAACTTGCAAGTTATCTATCAAAACCTTCAAAATTTCTTGACTTTCTTCAATCCAATCCTTAGATTTTGGAGCTCTATTATCACAAAAAATGTGTTAAATAAAAGTGTATGCATCATAACCATAAATTTCTTTCAAATAATACATGCCAATGGACACATGAAAAGTAGTATTATAGAAAAACTCACCCAAATGCAACCATGATCCATCGCTTTTACTGCCCACTAACATAGTTCCTCAAGTAGCCTTCCAACCGTTGATTCACCCTCTCTATTTGGCCATAAATTTGTAGATGATATATTGTGCTAGGAGTCAAGTTTTTCCCCACTGTTTTGAAGAGTTCTTGACAAAATACACTAAAAAATATGTTATCTCTATCACTAACAATGCTCTTGGGAAGCCCATGTGATCTGAAAACTTATTTAAAGAATAGCTTAGACACTTGTGCAGTAGTTAAAGTTGTGGTAATAGAAAAGAGATGAGAAAATTTAGTGATTCTATCCACCACTATATATATGCAATCCTTACCAAGTACTTTGGGAAAACCAGTGATGAATTCATGGAAATGCTCTCCAATTTTTGTTCTAGAATAGACAAGGGGTGTAAGAGGCCAAATGGAACAGTGTGCTCCATTTTTTTTGTTGACATGGGGGGAATTCATTAACATATTTTATAACATAATTATTTAACCTTTTCCAAGCGAATATTTCTCTCAACATTCTATATGTTTTGAAGAAACCAGGATGACCCGCTAGAGGAGAATCACGAGTTCTCTTCAATACTTTCTCCTTGAAACTCGAAATAGGGACCAAATAGTTTCTATATTTGTAGTATATGATTCCTTCCAAAATATTATACCTTTAATCATGGTTAGTCCCATAAAAAATCTCACAAGAAAACTTATCCTTGGAATATTCTTCTTCTAATATAGCTTTCCAATTTTCTGCAACATCTATTAGAGAAATAGAAGGTATTCTAGATAAGGCATCTTCTATCACATTATTATTTCCCTTTACATATTCAATATCAAAGTAAAATTCTTGAATATTACTCACCCACTTTTTATTCCTTTCATTTAGATCCTTTTGATTGAGGAAGTACCTTAAGCTGTTATGGTCAATTTTGACCACAAACTTGTTTCCCACCAAGTATTTCCTAAACGTGATCAAATCATGTATGATATCTAACATTTATTTATCATAAATAGATTAAATATTCTCATGTGGCTGTAGATTCCTACTCTCAAAATCTATTGGGTGTTGTCCTTTCTTTAGGACTGCTCCAATTCCCTCCCCTGATGCATCACACTCCAAGACGAATGGTTTAGAAAAATCAAGTAATGCTATAATAGGACAATTTCTTATTACCTCTTTCATTCTTTGGAAATATTTTTCAGCCTCTTCATGCCATTGTAAAGCATCCTTATTTGTCAAATCAATGAGAGGTGAAGTGAGTTGGGAGAAACCCTTCACAAATTTTCTATAGTAGGTACAAATTCCAATAAATCCTCTCAATTGAGTGATATTTTTGGGACAATGCCATTCTATAATGGATTTTTCTTTTTCTATATGCACCTTCACACCATATTGACCAATGATGTGTCCAATATACAAAATTTATGTCAAACCAAACTCATATTTTGACAACTTAGCAAACAAAGATTGATCATGTAGAATTTTTAATACCATTTCTAAATGATGCAAATGTTTCTTCCATGTTTTACTGTAAATAAGAATGTCATCAAAGAAAACTAGTACAAAATTGTGAAGTTGCTTGTGGAAGATATTGTTCATGCATGATTGTAATGTTCTAGGAGCATTTGTCAATCCAAAGGGCATGGAAACAAAATCAAAGAGACCATAGTGGCATATGAAAGTAGTCTTTGGTATGTCTTCCTCCCTCATTTGAATTTGATGATAACCAAATGTAAGGTCAATCTTTGAGAATAAATTTTCTCCATGGATCTCATACATGAGCTCATCAATCCTTTGGAAGGGATCTCTATTATTCATTGTATTCTTATACAAATCTCTAAATCGATGCACATCCTCAAAGTTCCATCCTTTTTCTTTACCATAACAACTGAAGAAGCATAGGGGCTTAAACTAGGCCTTATGAGACCCAATTCCAAAATTTATTTAATGGCCTCCTCAATATATTCTTGAATCCTTTTGGGGTTCCTATATGGATTCATTTTGATAGGTTGGGTTCATATCTCTAAATCAATGGTATGTTCCACCCCTCTATCTAGTGGTCTCCCTAAGGGAAGGTCTCCAAAATCCTTATCATACTTACCCAAAAAATTCTCTATCTCGTTAGAATTCTTGGAAATCTTCACATGAGGATTAGAATATGTAATCAAACATTTAGCATCCCATTCAATGTCTCCTTGCCTCAATATAAACCTCATACTATGATAGGACACCACTTGGTTTGGGTAAGTGTGCATACCTCTCCATAAGATTGGTTTTCCTTCCAAATTTTCAAACTTCATTTAATGGAATTGATAGTTCATGGTATGTTCTCCCAAATAATATAAACATTGGACTCCCAAAACCACATTTGTATCATCCACAATCACTACATAGAAGTTGTCAGTAACAGTACGATATCCTATAGTAACTTGAAGCTTTGAAATCCATTTGGTGAATTCCATAGAGTTGTTGCTTGGAATGATGACCATGAAACCATCAAAAGTTTAAGTTTGTAGATTTCTCCTTTCCACCAAAGCTGCATCTATGAAGTTATGAGTGGATCCTCCATCCACTACGACCGTAACCTTTTGGCCTAGTATACTACCCTTGAGTCTAAAGGTGTGAAATCTAGGTACACGTGAAAGTACTACAGTTTTTCTTGTATCGGGAGTGGGATGTTATTCTACTGATGTTTCATACCCCTCTTCTTGGGCTGCAAGTTGTGTTTCTTCCTCCTCTCCCTCATCCTCATCTTCAGAGAAAACTTCAATGTAGTGTGCCTTCCCCTTTGCACACCTATGTCCTGGAACCCAAGGTTGTAACATGTAAAGAACAATTTGTTTATTTTGAGTTCTTCTCTGCTTGGCCCTCCCTTATTCTATTTGAAAAAAGAGTCCTTTTTCCATGTTTTCCTTCCTTCCCTGAATTTGGAAGAGAAATTAGGCTTAGGGGGATATTTGTTTTTTGGCAACACATTATGCAATTCTCTTGTAAAATTCATGGCATCCTTCAATGTAGCTAGATTGTGGGATTTCTCGAGCCCTTTCAAAGGTTATGTCAATCCTTCAGTAAATATTAAAACCTACATAACCATAGAAAAATCATAAACCATTACTGAGAGATTTTCAAATTCTAACATATATTCTTCAAGAGTTCCAACTTGCTTTAATTGTGCAGTTCTTTGAAAGGAAGTTCAGGGTATTTCCTATCAAATATCTCCATTAAAGAGTTGGAGAAAACCTCATAGAATAAAATATGATCATGTCCCAAGGTTCTAATACCATGGAACCACCAATCATTAGCTTCCCCTTCAAGATGCAAAATGCTCATTTTCAGTGCATCTTCTTCAACCATAGGATTAAAATGGAAATACACACTTGGTTTTTGTAGCCAAGCACTAGAAGACATTTGGGAAGAACCATCAAAGGAAGGAATGGTTAATTTTCCCATGGTATAATTTAATTCCTAATTAAGAGGGGGTACCCTATTCCCACTTCCTCCTTTCTTAAATTGAAGAGAGGCCCTGATGAACTGATCGAAAGGTAGGACTTTCCTACATTCATCACTTAGTTGTTGCCAATCATTTGTTGTTTCCTTCACATCATAAGTAGTGTAAGGGACCTATTTGGACTCTAAAAACTTAGGAATTGCAGTTTTGGTCTAATTCTTGAATTCATGGGGTCGGTTATGAGGTCTAGTCTTTGAAAAAATAGCTTCCTCATAGGTCTTCTTCTTCTCATCATGAGGTGTACTATTAGTACTCCCGGGTGTTGACTTTCCCCCAAGTTGGCTAGCCAACAATTCGAAACCTTGCATAAAATTTCTGGTCATATTTTCAATGAATTTCTTCAAGAATTTTTTAAGTTCCTCATTATCGTCCTTATCCCCCATATTTATGAATCCTAGTTTTTCCCTAATCTTCTTGTACTCATAGTTAACTTATTCACCTTCTTCTCTTCCACTGTTAATGTCATCAATATCAGTTTCTAATGGATGCATATCATAATTAGTAAACATGAATATATAACTCCAACATTTTCTAATATCATGCTCTTATACCACTGTAATGACACAATATAAAATTTCCAAACAAAGGCACAATTTGGGGCAAATTTGGCTTGACTAGTCTTGACTCTAGGAGATCCAAATGGAGCAAAAGGGTCTCGAATTTGGTAGGGAATGATATGGTGAGAATTAATACCTCTCAAAATAATATTTGGTCACTTTAGAACTGGTTTTATACCTCTGCAACTTCATTTGGGGTTACTGGAAAAAAGGGAAAAATTACTTGTCAATTGTGTTGAAATTCCCCCTAGGGCGTGAGCCGAAAGGGATTCCCAACTCATATTTCAACCTCAAAAATTGATAAAAATAGTATGTGGAATGATATTAGACCTCATTTTATGTCATTATATGTGGTTATAAGTTCTGCAAACTAGTTTTAGAGCTCCACATTCGAAGGATAATTTTTAGTGATATTGCTTAAGGGAAATGGCATTGGTAGCTTTACTTCAAATCATAAAATGTACATGAAATGGTTTATAACAGAGAATGAAGAATGTATAAAATATAAAGAATACAAATAACCTACTAAACATCTTTTAACATCAGATAAAATCCTCAATACAAATCAGATGCACAACTCCTTCGAAATGGAAACCAATACATTGAAACTAGTCAAACCATAGCTTGGAAATGTGGGAAATTTTCATAAGTATTTCTGCTAATTAGATTTAAAAAGAGTATGTGGATCATATTACAGATACAAGCATCATTCAAACATGCTTTGTCATCAACTGATCTGAAAAAAATGCAAGCACCATTCACACTAGTGCGCCATCATATGAGAACATGGGAATAATGAGATGGGGAATGAAATTTGAATGGGGAAATAGATGAATCATGAAATGTATTATAATTATATATGAAATAAAAATTCTCCATTAATATCCAAATGAGAGGTAAGGGTGTCCCCTCCGAAAACCAATTTGTATGAGAATACAACTGCCTCGAAATTGTCTCACTAGCAGGGAGAGAGAGCACCCACCGTGCAATGGACAAGCTAGTGCTTTCCAAAATGCCAAAGGAAAACTATCAAATGATTAAAATCCATTATTATTCCCCATGAAATATTTTTATAATCGTCATAATGTCCTCTAAGGTCGAATTCCCCTCAATAGGCTTCCTCCAACTCATCCTAGTTGTTTAGTAACCCCTATGACATGTGTCTTCTTCCTCATGCCTCAATCCTCTTCCAAATTAAAATTGTTGCCACTAACCTCAAAATATGCCATATTGGTGGATATTTTTAGCCCTGACATGTCAGATTGTCATAGGTCTTAAATCAGGTCTGCAATCAGCTCTGAATTTTTCATAGAGTGCAAGGAATTTCTCTCCAAGTGGCACATATTTTCTTCCTAGTCTCTTCCTCTTCCATGGGGAGTTATTCCTCTTCACCAATTCGAATCCTTTGGCTCATGATATCTTACTTGAAACTTATTCATCTCCCAAGAACTTTCCATTCCTCATAATTTCTAATTTGGGGTTAGATCATGACAAGTGCAGGGAGGAATCTATCCACCCAAGGTCTCCATGAGGATCCAAGTGTCTCCATGAAGCAATGCCACTTTATTTTCTCCATATTTATTATTTATATGGCACAATTTAATGTGTAGATGGTAAACTAACGTCCTCAAGGGTCTCATATCTCCCTTATTGCAAGATTTAATGCCTACACCTCAGCCTAGGTAACTAGTAGGTTAGTGAAGCATTGTTAACTAGTAGTCTTGTTGGGATGGGGACATGACAACTGCCATATTTTTAGAGAATGGATAATGAATATTTAGTTCAAAATCATGGGGAGCATAATTTTTCTCATAATCTTTCATTTTACAAGATTAGTAAGATATTACATGACCCTATTAAGTCAACACACCACCCACTCCCTCTTTGTTTGCATCAGTGTAAACCACAAAATCCTTACAGGGATCAACTATTTTTAATACAATATTAGTGGTCAGCAGGTGTTTCAACTATCAAAGCTATCATGACATTACTGGCTCCAAACAAATTTGACTCCTTTCTTTTGCAAGGAAGTGATAGGATTGGAAACCCATGAAAAACCTTCAATAAACCATCTGTAATAGCATGTAATTCCCATGAAATACCTAATATCATGGACATATTTTGGTATAGTAGATTCTAAATAACTTTAATTTTAGCAGGATCAACATCTATTCCTAGATACTGAAATTTTTTCATGAAAAAATCACATTTACTAAGTTTTGTGTGCAACTAATGTTCATGTAAGTTTTATAAAACCAACCTCAATGGTCTTCGTGCACCGTTTTGTCTTTTTAATAAATCGGAATGTCAACAATAAAGATGAGCACAAATTTTTCAAAGTATTTATTAAGTACATTATTCATCAAACACATGAACGTGGCAGGAGCATTACTCAATGCGAAAGGAAAAACTACAAATTCATCATGTGTAACGAACTCAAACTTCTCTTTACTATTTCAAATGACAACATCTTCCTACACTATTGTAATAATCAAGAAATTATATTGACTCTAGATGTTACCTTTTCCATCATGAAATTTATCTTTTTCTTCTGACTACCTTACAGATTCCCATTCAACAATACTTCTTGCGGTCATATGTACTTGCATTCCTTACAACTTACTGCCAAAAACTATTCACATCATAATATCATAAAGCAAACTGTGAAATATAATTGCAAGTTTATGATGCAAAAAAATATTCTTTTATATAAACTCAATGCATTCTCACTCGACAACTTATTCATAATTATTTTTCATTTATTTACACCTTAAGCAAAATTCATTCCTTACTTTTACAACCTTGAATTCACATTACCAATTTCCATTAGTCATTTATCATAAATAAAGTCCCTATGCTTTTGAGTCAACATGATGCATGTATAATAGCACCAACACATATAACTTGGTTGTTTTATAAATTGATTTCTATTTCAAGTATATGAGTTGGCATTTTTGTGTGTGTGTTAGAATAGTGTTTGCGGTGTTATTATTACTTCACATTTTTTTATTTCAGATGTTTTTCTTGTTTAGGTATTTGAATGTGAGCTAGACAAATGCACAACATCTTCTTCGCTATCTTGATACTATAGTGGTTGTTAATAAGAGCAGGAGAAATATGTTGAAGGAGTTGATTAAAGTTATCTTGCAAGAGAAATATACTTACAAAGATCCCATCATATGATTTTTAGAACGTTTGTATGTAAACTATGGTATTGAAGGGGCTCAACTGAAACTTGTTGAGTGTGAAAAAGTGTGTGTCCTTTCCTTGGAATATAACATCAGCAAACTTGTCTCTCAATTTTTTTTGTTTATGATTTGTGCATATTTAGCAAGATGTTTAAGCAAGTAGATTGTTTTGGTAATATTTAATTAAATAATGTGGATTTCAAATTGAAATTGTGATGGATATGTTTATGGAATCCAGAGCTCTAGTTATTTTTTTAAAATTTTATAATGGTTTTATTATAATTTGATTTTTAGTTGTAATCTGACTCAAGTTATTAAAAAAGAGTGTTATTGCAGGTAATATTCAATGATCCCTTCCTTGGTAAGCAAGTTCAATGATCCCTTCCTTGGTAAGCAAGTTCAAGAGGGAAATTTTGTCACAGTGCCTCTGAGGGACGAGTTTTTTCAAAATGCCCATATTTTCATTTTTTAGACATATTGTTGCATTCAAAAATATATTGACATAAGGTAAGAGTGCTTGGTTTGAAACACAACAAGGTGACAAAATATTGAAACCCGAGAGCAACATCTATTTTTCTTGTTTATTTTTTTTGGAATCTAGATGTTATATCCATTTTTAGTATTTAGTGTTATTTATAGTCATTTTTCTAGGTTCCTATTCATGTTGAGAAATCCTTGGTTTCTTGCAGTCACTCTGGGTCCCCCTAAAATCATGCCACGTTTTTCTTACAATATGGATGAGAGTTTGGGGCCTTCTATTAATCATAAAAAATAATGCTTGTATTATGTAATATATGTTATATCATGGATATATACACTTTTTGGTTCTTTGTATTGCTAGTTGAAAACTTGTGCTTATTTTTTTTGGTTAACATGAAAAATTAAAGATAATTAATCTATCTAATATCAAGCATAAAATATGTTATAATCAAGTTAATCTCGGAGATGAAATGGTGAATATTCATTTGGGGAAATCATTGGGCATGTGAATGAGTGATTGGAATGTATTTTGGGAAATTGGTTGGCATGTGAACTATGTTTTTCATTTATACATGGGTAAATTTGTTGTATTTTATGTTGATGATGTTCTTATTTTCACAGGGACGTCACTTCGGTTCAGAAAACCTTACATGACCACAAGCCTTATGTGAACTTTGGTTCCGAAAATTTGGCATCACCAGAAGCTTTATGCCAACTTGGAGAATTATACATTTACCATCAAATGCATTACGTACCTATATTTCATCAATGATGAGATGGGTGATCTAGAGAAGATACAATTCATTAAAGAGTGGTTGATCCCAATCAGCATCAATGAACTATGAAGCTTTGCTTGGATTGGAAAATATTTATAGCTAGCTTGTCTTGGGCTTCTCTCATGTTGTGCACCTAATTTGTGCACTCTTGTGCAAACCTGCAAGAAACTAGTGTTTTGAAGAGAATATACGACCAAACTAATGACCAAATAGACGACCAAATTAGTAACCACATGAAAAGTTATAAATGACCAAACTAAATATGGCCAATTTTTTGGTCGCGTAATAAGAGACTGGAAATTAGCCACCAGTGATTGCCATATCAAAAGTGGTCATTTATATGTGGATTTTGGTCAGTTTTTTTGTCACTTATCTCTAATTTGTACTAGTGAATGTAAAAAAATGTTACTAGTAAATGTTATATATAATCAGAAGAGGTTATTATAGGAAAATAGGAAGCTAAAATTTCAACCAAAGTGTTTCCATATTAAAATATGAGCATGAAAAAAATGAAGAAAGAAAAAATGAATTGAAAGAAATAAGAGAGGAGTCTCTAACTTTTGGTAACACTTTGAATAGTTAGCTAACCTATCTCGCAAATGTATGCACTTAGCTTAAATTAAATAAAGTGTTCTTAAAAAAATTGTGCGACCGACATAATACTACGAAAGATAACAAAAACTAGGATGCATTGGGAACACAAACAACAAAAACATATAAGAAACAAATAGAATTACAAGGGCAAGAGAAACTGTAGTTCCAGGAAGGAAAGAATTACCAACTTGAGTACTACAGAGAATCCAACCAAATATGGGTTGTGCTTTGAAAAATTATAAGGATGTATACATAATACAACCACAACTTAAAGTCCATACAATATGCATCAATTGACAACGAAACACATTTTCTCAAAGATGAGAAAGACTATCATTACCATGGAACAAACAACGAAGGAATGGTCAAACTTCAAGATTCAATTAGAATAGATTTACATGATAATATATCAAACATTCACATAAGAAACAAGAAAGTATCACCATGATTTTCTTTCTCTATGACTTATCCAATAATCCCACCTTTACACTTTTTCAATATAGGTGCATCCACGATGCAAAAACCATTTGAAGTATAATAGCCTAAATAACCCACTAGTATTCAAGTAGAGTCACCATAAAATTAAATATTTATGGCCATTCGATTTTTTTTGTGCTACATCAATTTTTTATCTTTCCTCTTCTTCAGGATGAAGAAGGATTTTAGGGTGAGGGAGATGTTGTAGGATCCTAGTCGAACTAGTAACTAGCAAATAGATTCGACTAGTTGGTCGAGTTAGTTAACCTCTTAGGTGGGTCGACTAACCAAGGTAGTTAAGGAAGTTATAAATATCTCTAATATCCTAAGTACATAAAAATAAATTTATCTATAGTAGATGTAGTTGGCTCATTGATCATAGTAATAGTCTCCTTATGTTAGGTTCACTACTAATTTCTCTTCCTCTCTCTCATTATGTATGTGTGCTTGTATACTGTTGTGATGTATATTATGTCTAGTAATGCATACTCACTACAACAAAACCATGTGATTATCATCTCTTTTAGCTTCCATTTTAGTGTCCACTATCACTTTTAGTGTATTTTTCATCATTTTTTGGACAAAGTGGATGCTTTTCCATGGGATGGCGCATTTAATGGTGTTATTTGCATCATTTTTTAGCACCTAAATTAACATCCCAATTAGCATCCCAATTAGTATCCCAATTAGCATCCCAATTAGTGCCCCTTTTTAAAAGTTGCCTCTATTTTGGACGATAATTAGCATCCCAATTAACATCCCAATTAGCGTCCCAATTAGCATCCCCATTAGAATCACAATTACCATTCCAATTAGCATCCCATTTTAAAATTTGGCACTATTTTGGATGCTAATTAGCATCCAAATTAATGTCCAAATTAGTGTCCCAATTAGCATCCCAATCAGAATCCCAATTAGCGTCCCAATTAGCATCCCAATTATTGTCCATTTTTAAAAGTTGGCGCTATTTTGGACGATAATTAGCATCCCAATTAATGTCCCAATTAGCGTCCCAATTAGCATCACAATTATCATCCCAATTAGCATCCCAATTAACGTCCCAATTAGTGTCCACAAAAGCATCTCATATAACGCCAAGAATAGCTTCCAAAAACCATCTTGAATAACATAGCACCATATATTAATCCAGGGTTAGCGACAGGAATTGCGCCATGAATTTCGGCAGGAAAAGCATTCAACATAGCGCCTAGTATAGAGCCAGGAATTACGCCTAGAAAAAATCCAACATAGCGCCAAGTATAGATCTAGGTATAGTGCCTGGAGTAATACCATAAATTTTGAAAGGAATTGCGCTAGGAATTGCACTAGGTTCAGAGCTAGGAATTGTGTTCAGAAAATTTCCAACATAACGTCAGATATATTAATGTCAATGTCAATGAGCATGATTCATGTGATAGTACTTTTGGATATTGATTTATCATACTAACACCTAAATGATCGCAATCATGGCACTTTTGGATCTTGATTAATCCTAATGAGGGGTAAATTACCTTAATGTCACCTAAATTGCTCTAATGGCATTTGAGTGTCCCCAACAACATTTGATAGACCCTAATGACATATTATTGGCCCTAACAACATGATGATGATGCATTATGATAATTGTGATGGAGTGTATGGATATGATTTGATAAGTATAAGACTATATCATCCATTCTTGTGAGGTAGTATGGCTCCTTGCTCATTATTATCACAATTATATTGATGATGACTACGACGATGCCAATGATATTGATTTATTGTATGATGATGATGATGATGTGGATGTGGATGTCAACGATGATTATGAATGTGGTTTCACTTTTTTATCCTTATTGATTCTAATGGCACCTAAATGTCTGTAACAACATATAAACAAACTTATTATCATCGAAATTACTGTAACGACATATAAATGACCGTAACAATTACGTGACATGAATCCTAATGTCGATGAGGGATTAAGAACACTAATGGCATATGCATGACCATAATGAAAATGATGATGGTGATTTTGTTGATGATGTACTTAATGTCGACGATGATGATGATAATGAGGATGATGATCAATATGATGTTGATGTACCATATGGAATTGATGATGATGATGATGACAACGTTGATTTCCATGATGATGATACATGTCATAATACTTATGGATACTAAAAAACTTGAGATATTGGATTTAATGACAAGTAATAGAGGTTGTGAGGTGTTTACCATACAAATATTGTTAGTCATTGGGTTTTACATTGAATGATATGGCCATTGGTTTTAGTAGTTCCTCCACCCCCCCTACACCCCCCTTACAGAAAGGTAGTAAAATACCACCTATCATGGTGCTACCAAAATGTCACCCTACAAGGTTGTTTTGGACAACCCCCCCATCCATACCCTCATATTTACCAATAACACCCAAGGCACAAGAAGTGGATATCAATCTTAACACAAAAGCTAAATTTCTTTGTACTCTTAAGGTCTTTTTTCTCTTGGTTTAAAATGGAATGAAGCAACAAGAATTTCAATAATGCGCATAGTGTTACTTTGAAGAAGTGGATCAAATGTTTTTACATATTTGTCCTTATAAGTGGACATCTATCAAGGAAAAAAGCAGTTAGCTGCTCAAGTTTTATGGCATTGGTGGATTTTTCATTAAAGATTCAGAATAATTGGTTCAATTTTTGACGATTCTTTTGAGGTTTGTCAATTATCTATCAAAGTTTAAAGCAGTTTCATTTGTTATGTGAAATTCCCTTGAATTGACATATTTGAGTATTATTTTTCATTTTACCTACTGTGAAGCCAAGCGATGGACTTTGATAGATTTTATTAGATAGATTTTATGTGTGCTATGGCAAAGCTCAGGTCACAGGATGTAGGAGTGTCTTTGTAGGATGTAGAGGAAACCCCAACATCTCCACATTATGAGGATAAAAATATATTGGCGAATTTCAAAACAGTTAGGGGTCATCGAAAGAGCAGTGGAGATCTCGGGACTTACGTCGACACTTTCATTACAAGAAGTGTTAGGAGAAGCATGAGACCCAATGCTAGGGAAAACCCTGTACCATTTTCTCCAGGCAATAACCTTGAGCAAGAGTGGCCTTCAACTACAGTAGTAAACGATGGAGGCGATGGAACCATGGTAGATGGACCAAACTATTCTATCAAGAAGAATAATTGGGGAAGTTCGAGGAGAGGCACAGGAAAAGGAAATGGAAGCAACAAAGGTCGAGGAAAAAGAAAGGGTAAGCACAATTTCTCTGACACTTAGAGAATCATATTATTATGATGTTTATGTTTTTGTTTGTCTTTAACCTATTTCAAAAGATATCTGGTTTACAAAATTCTTCTTTCAGAATCATATTTGAATTGGTTGTCAATGTGGGCTCCAAATTTTCCGTTTTCTTTATTCCTCTTAAGAATAAAGACACAAGGAAAATGGAGTGGGTTATAGAGAAAATGAATTCACATTAATATCCATATTCCAAATATGTTCGGCAATTTTATTGGGCAGATAAGCACATGTGGATAAGAACAACATGGAAAAAATTGGCGGATAAGGTGGGGTGAGAGTGGGGCCACATACGCTTTGCTAGGTTTTCATGGTGGTTAAATATCCCATGCATTGTCCATGAGTATTAGTGGTAAATTTTATGGCTCAAAAACTTCAATTTCAACCTCTACCTATGGAATGATCCCCAAGGATCATGCTTAGTTTTATCAACCTTGACATTTACACCAAATCACACTTATAGGAAACAATCTCTTATGAAGTACATGTGTGATGATTTTGAGCCTCACACATTTCCTATAAATCCCAATGATAAATCTTATGGCCTAATATTTATCCTATATTTCATCCTTAAACCATGGTCTAAGAGGGCTGTTGGACTCTTTCTCTTTCTTGTCCCGACCCATGGTTCAACAACAACACAATACCAACAAGACACCAGAAGACATCGAACTGACAGAGAAAAGCTGAGTCGGTAATGCCATCAAGGTAGGCACGGTCTCACCCGATATATCTTAATGTGTAACTACTAGAACCATGTTTCTATAGTTGGCGAGGGAATATAGGCCCTTTACGCATGGCCAAGGAAATTGATAGAGATATGAGGATGGAGTCTATTACTGTGTGACAGGGTTACAACTGGGTGTCACCACATGCATGTGACATGACCTTGTCCTTAAAATTTAATAACTGGTGCAATTGTGTGACACAACTGACTCTTTGGGAATGATGAATGGTGCACGACTTATTTTATGACTTAGTAGATTTAACCATGAACTCATACCTTCTTGCTAACAATGCCTGAAACATTCATCCATTCACTTCTTGGTAATATTACAACATTCATTCACAGTAACTATAACAGTATAAAAAAAATAACCATTCACATAACACCCAACATCATTCAATCATTCAAAATAGGAAATTAACATGGAAACCCATCTAGGAAAAACCACCAAGGTGCTCTTCATCTGGCATGAGAAATATAGGTAGCACCTTCCAGCCTGCAACTTTCAGACTATTCATAAGATATGTCTTTCTGACTCACTCTTCTTTCTCTCATGCTCTGGTTTATTCTCTATCTACTCCTACTGATCCACACATAGCCTGGATCAAATCTTCTACTTTACTAGTGGTCTTTGCACATAGTTGCAAGATCCACAGCTCAACATACTTCTACCTCTACTAGACTCTCCTCTGAGCCAACCTTACTGCTTCTAACTCTCTAACAATATAGCTTGTTGAATCTAATTGAATCTATCCTAACTCGCAGGATCTTACCCTTATACAGATTGGGTTCCTTCTATTTATAGCATTTACAAGACCACGCAGGGTCGACTGAGTACTACTCAGTTATTACAGACTCAAGTGGTTACAAAATATATGTAATTACATTAAATGCCAGCCAATACCTAGCTGGGAAAGTCCTGTATGACATTAACCACAACCTTAAGTAGCCGCAAAAATGTTCTTCAGTCTTATGTACTAGTCATAACTAGTAGCAAAACTGTCATGTATATTCCACCAGTTTGTCCTTCCGTAGTCTTCTGCCATATTGTACCTATTATGCCTTAACTCTTCCACCTACTCAGATATGCCTTCTTCATCGCATCTATCCTCGTTGCAACTATCCTCTGCTCTATGCTTCCTTTTCCTCCTTTTCTTGCACATCTGCTTCTTCCTTGTGCACTTTTCCTGGCCCAATAGTCCCCCAGGACTAACCTTGTCATGAAACTCTTAAAAAATTTGTTGCACCCAAGAAACATCCGCTCTGACCTCTGTTAGATTTTTAACATTAAGCTAACATTACATTAGGATCTTTAATTGAGAGAATAACAAACACAGCAATCAAACATAAGAGACAATGAACACAGTGTTTTTCATCGGGGAAACCATAAATGGAGAAAACCCAGCAAATTCCTTAGAGATATAATCAACACCAAAGTAAAACTCAAGAACAGTAAGATGATCTCCCGATAGCAGTAACCTTATTTTTTCCTAGCCCCAGTGTCTTCTTCTTCCTCAGCTATGCGCTACAATTGAGTGTGAGTGAGTGTGTGATAAATAGAGAGGCTAGCTCTCTATTTATACTAATTCCCGACTTGACTAAAAACTACTAGGGCCAACTTCACTAGGTGAGTCTAACAACCCTAGTGCCCTAGAAATGCAGGGACTTTTACCCTTAGACAATAGGAGGGTTACCCACATTGACCTGACATGACTTGTTTACATTATAGAAACTCCCGATAGGAACATCAGGGCATGACATGACTCAAGTACATTACAAATACATCCTAAAATAAACATTGGGTTATAATACATAAGAAATACAAGTGAATACATTCCGAAGTTACAATTACATCAACACTCCCTCTTAACTAGGAAGGTATTCTCTCGACACAATTTATCAGCATGAGTCTTCTTCTCTGTATCATCTGGATCATCATCGAGTCCTTGTCATATTCACCTTCAAGTCATCTTCATCTTCAAGTCATATTCATCTTCAAGTCATCTTCATCTGGATCTAGATCATCACTCGATATGGATCATCATCACTGGATCTGGATCATCACTCGATATAGATCATCATCTATGGATCTGGATCATCATCACTGGAACACCATCACTGGATCATCACGGGTGCTATCTCATGATTCTTCTCATCACAGGAAGTTCTACAGAGCCAGCCCTTTTTCATGCTGGTCGTAGGCCTAGCCTCCATGTAGGTCTTCTTCAACACTTATATATGACCCTAAGTCGGAATGGCCCACCCAACACTTATATCTGATCATGTAGGAACCAATCCTATAATCATATCAGAAAGGCATGCCCAACACTCACATCTAACCATGTGGGAACACATCCCACAACCCTGTCAGAAAGGCCCAGCACTCACATTTGACCATGTGAGGAACCAATCCAACATACATGTCAAAAAGGCTCTACACTTACATTCAACCATGCGAGGAACCAATCCAACATACATGTTCAAAAAGGATCTACACTTAAATTCGACCATGCGAGGAACCAATCCAACATACATGTTCGAAAGGGCTCTGCACTTACATCTGCCCATGCGAGGAACCAATCCAACATACATGTCAGAAGGGCTCTGCACTCACATTTGATCATGTAGGAACGAATCCTACAGTCACATCAGAATGGCCCTCAGTCCCATACTAAGCTTTCCTGGTAAATGACCAGGTGCCTCCATTCCAAGAATGGTATTCAATGCTTACTTCTGATCATGTAGGAACCAATCCTATAGTCACATCAGAATGGCTTAGCACTCATATCTGACATGGAAGGAACCAATCCTCTCACCATGATAGAATGGCTCATCCCTTACATCTGACCATGGAAGGAACCAATCCTCTCACCATGTCAGAATGTCTCACAGACTCATCACTTCCCTTTGGAGGGAACCTTGATCTAGAGAACAACAAGATTCTCACTAAAATTCTCAAACTTCACCTTAGCCAATGGCTTTGTCAACACATCAGCTATCTGTTCATCTGTTGCAACATACTGGAGCTTCACTGCTCCCCTCTGCACCATATCCCTGATATAGTGATACTTGATCTCGATATGCTTCGACTTGTCATGGAACACTGGATTCTATGACAACTTCATGCAACTTTGGTTGTCACAATGTATACAAGTAGCATCCATCTAGAGATCAAATAAATTAGATAGTAGCTTCCTCAACCATACTACCTCACAACTAGTCGAACAAGCTGTGTCATACTCTGCTTCTGCTATACTTAGTGCCACACAAGATTGCTTCCTACTAAACCAAGAGATCACACCTGATCCCATACTGAAGCAACAACCTGAAGTGCTCTTCCTATCGATGGTACTGCTTGCCCAATCTGAATCAACATAACCCTCCAGGTTAATCTTCTGATTCACCTCATACTTGAATCCATAATTAATTGTACCCTTCAGGTACCTCAGAATATGCTTTGCAGCAATCAAGTGAACATGTCTCGAATCTGTCAAGAACTGGCTGAAGGTGTTCAAAGCAAAGCAAATGTCTGGTCTTGTGTTCATCAAGTACATCAAGGACCCAATCATCTGACATACATCGTAGCATCAACCGTCTCTAATGAAGCATCACTCAACAGCTTCAGGTTCGATGCCATAGGTGTGGTCATGGCCTTGCAGTCCATCATCCCAAACCTCTTCAGGATCTCTACTACATACTTCCCTTGTTTGAGGGAGATTCCATCCGTATTCTACCACACCTCCATGCCTAGAAAATATTGCATCATACCCAAGTCCTTCATCTCGAACTTGGCAACAAGCTTCTCTTCGTGTCAGCAATCAACCCATCCATACCTGTTACAAACAGATCATCTACATATAGTAGGAGCATCACTGGGTTTCCATCTTCAACCTTGTAGTAAAGTTTGGAATCCGCTTTACTCTTGGTAAAGCCCAAACTGGATAGAAAGCTGTCAATTATGCCGTACCATGTCCTGGGTGCCTGTTTCAAACTGTACAGGTCTTTCTTCAATTTACACACACGAGACTCCCTGTCATGTGTCTCAAAACCAAGTGGCTGCTCTACGTACACTTCCTCTTCCACTACACCATTCAAGAAAGTAATCTTGAAATCCATTTGGTGTATCTTCCATTTTATCACTACATCCAGAGCAAGTACTGATCTGATGGAAGTGTCTTTGGCTATAGGTGCAAAGGTTTTTTCATAATCTATTCCTTCTTTCTGTGAGAAGCCATGAGCCATGAATCTTGACTTATATTTCTCTATGCTACCAACTGCAGCATGCTTGATCTTGTAGATCCATTTGGAAGTTACAACCGACTTCCCTTCTAGTCTTGGGACAACATCCCAAACATCATTCTTCATGATCGATTGATACTCTTTGATCATAGAATCTTTCCATTCTTTTCGTTCTGCCGCTTCTTCATAATTGGAAGGTTCTTTATTGATAAAGTCACATAGTAAAGCTACATATCCGGAGCAGGATCTGGTTCTCTTTCTTTCTCTTTGATTCTCTTCTGGAGCCCCATATCTTTCTGCACCTTGGATAGCTTCTCATACCCAAGAAGGTGTCCTCTTATGAGGATTCTTCTCTTGAGGTGGATCTACAGGTTCTTGAGGTTCTTCAAATTCTCGATCTTCTTCTTGAGTTTCTTTGTTCATGGTTGTATCATGAATCCTGGGTGCTTCTCTTTCTTCAGGTTCTTCAGCAGGTCTCTTTCTAGATTTTTTGTAAGCTATGTCTTCATCAAATGTTACATCCCTGCTGATGTTGATCTGGGAAATATATTCTATAAGCCTTCGAGCTTTCAGAGTATCCCACAAATATACCCTTCTTTCCTAAAGGATCTAATTTTTTTCTCTTCTCTTTTGGAATGTGTATGTACAGTGGACAACCAAATATTCTGAGATGGCTGACTTCTGGTTTCTTGCTGGAAAAGACTTCTTCAGGTGTCTTGTTCTCGAGTACTCTGTGTGGAGTATGGTTCTGTACATACACCGTTGTTCTAGCAGCTTCTTCCCAGAGATGCATGGGAATATCTTGATCATGAAGCATTGCTCTTGCAGCTTCCATGATAGTTCTATTCTTCCTTTATGCAACCCCATTCTGTTGTGGATTATATGGAGTGGATAACTCCCTCTTAATCCCTGATTCTTTGCATAAGTCTTTGAATTCATTGAACTTTCTGAAAACTTCACCTTTGTTCTTCATGAAGTAAATCCATGTCTTCCTAGAAAAGTCATCAATGAAAGAAACATAGTATACATACCCGCTTAGTGAACTTGATGAAATTGGTCCGCATACATCGAAGTGGATGATTTCCAAGATTCATTTTTCCTTGCTCTCGCTACTTGGAAAGGTCTTGTTTGTATTCTTTCCTTTCGCACATCCTTTGCAGACTGCATCATGTTTTTCTTGAATTTCTGGAAGACCTTCAATAGCTTTTCTTGCAAGTGGTAGTGCTCTATAATGCACATGTGCAAGCCTTCTGTGTCAAAGTTCATTTGGCTCTACTGTGTCATGAACCAAAGCTTGTTCTGGATGGCCCTTCAATTTGTATAATCCCCCTTCTTGTTCTCCAATTATTATTGCATCATCAATAGTCTTTCCTCTTAACCACATGAGGACTTGGCCATCTACAAATGCAACCCTCATGCCCTTTGCATCCAATGCCAATATGGAGAGAAGATTCTTCTTTAGTCCTGGTACAAACAAGACATCCTTCATTTTCATAGACTTTCCAGAGTCTAGCTTGTAGGAGGATTCACCACTACCTTTTATGGGATATTGGTAGTCATCCCCAAGTTTCACCTTATGGGGTGAATTATGTTCGGATTGTTTCTCAAAATATTCCTTGAAACCTATCATGTGTTTGGAAGCCCCACTGTCAATAATCCAATCTTTGCTTCCATGAGTGACAGTTCCCATGAGAGCAGATATCAGAACATATTATTCTTCACTTGAAGAGTCTTCACTTTCTTGTTTTACTCTCTTTCTGGGAGGATCATCATACTCAGCAGTGTGAGCATGATGTCTTCTTTTGGAGTTCTTCTTCTTCTTGGATCCATTCTTATTCATGGGACAATGTTTGTTGTTCAGGAATAAACACCCTTGTAACCTAGGGTCTGGGGTTACCAACGTACTTATAAAACTTGCAAAAAATTAGCTTTAGCTAAGTATAGAATGGAAATAGGAAGAAATATTGGACTCACCCAATTACCGATGGTTGATCCAAGCTTTGTCTTCTTCCGCTCTGCTTCTCTCCAAAGCTTTTAGGGATGCACCTCTTTCACTTGCAAAGAGCAAATTCTCCAAGTACAATCTTATACATGTATATATGACAGGTTAGATAAATAATATATATAGTGCTTAATCAAATATATTCATCAACCATGATACATGAAAGAGACTCAACACAAAGTTGGAAGAAGAATTCTCTTTATTAACAATCAGTGAATGAGATAAGTGTACAACCCAACACTTGAGACAAGGACTCCTTTGCAACCAAAGGATTCTGAGTTCTACTGCTCCAAGACTTCTGAAGATATACCACCAACATAACTTTGCTGTCTAAAATTGATTCCCTTAATGCCCTCCCCAAGGCCTCTATTTATACTTTGGGAAATAGAGCAGTTTCGAAGGTTTGAGGAGGTCGAGACAGTTGAGATGGTTAATGATTAGGGCTCAACTAATATCCATTAATCATTATTTATATTTTTTAATGTTGAATGGATGTGTACGCAACTATTTATACTGGAAACCTACGTACGACACGCGAGTTTCTCTAAGGTATAACCTCGTATAGATCTGTACGTGGGTTGCAATGGGAATGTCGCGTACAGTATGCGAGTCGTCAATGAGGATAGTCGTGTATGTACGCAAGTTTCAATGGACATAGTCGCATATGCCAATATACACTTAGAAAAATAATGTAGCAAGATGGTTAAGAGGTAAATGCATCTCATGTCATGCCCATCTATAGTGTTTAGGAAAACTTCAATCCTGAAATGTCCTTTTGTGTACCAACATAATGAATTGTCAGCACTCAGATGGAGAAGTGCCATTTGGGTTGATAACAATTTCTAGTAAAGTGTCCTATTTCATCGCATGTATAACATCTGAGTTTGGATGAATTTTTCTGATGAGAATGCTTACCTTGGTGATGATGCTTTTCCCTTCTTCCTTTCTTGGAGTGTACTGTGAGAGCTTGATATTCACTTCCCATGTTTTCTTCTCGAGCTACTGTTCGAGCTTCTTCTTGTGAACATTCTTCCCACAATCTACTGAACTTGACTAACTTCTTCCTAGCATAGATTCCTTGGATGAAAGAATCCCATGACCTAGGGAGACCATTCAATGTTGTCATCACAATTTATGCATTCTCCACTTCTTCATCTACTTCTTCAAGTTGTTCTTTGATTTGGGAGACCCTTGTGAAGTATGATTGGATGGTCTCCTCATTCTAGATCTTTACATTGTTCAACTGGTTCCTTAGATTCATCTTCCGGTTAATGTTCTTCCCTTCAAACAGTTTGGTTAGGGCATCAAACATAGCTTTAGGTGTCTTGATGGAGGAAACCTGTGGTATGAGGGGATCCTTGATTGAATCAACAATAATCCTCTTTTCCATAACCAACTTCTTCTTATGTAAGGCCTTAGCCTCATCTCCCTCTGGAACTGGAATCTCCTCACTGATATAGGAGTCCAACTCATTTTCTTCCAGGACTAGGGAGATCCTATACTTCCAGGCTCAGAAGTTATCATATCCCTCAAGCTTTTCATCAAGCTTGGTATGATGAGACATCTCAACTGAGAACCTCAAATGGAAATAAAAAAGATTTAGATCTTACCAGGTCAAGATGTCAGATCTAGATTTGGAGCTGAAATTCTACAGTGCTAGTTCAGGAGCAGATTAGGGTTTTGCTTTTCTGGAGTTCTGTCCAACCAAATGCTTTGATATTGATCCCTAACTTCAATTTTGAGGAGGAGATCAATCCAGGCCATGGCTCACTAAAAAATTCCACTTCTGTGAAAATCCCTAATTTTCGGCAGTAGTGTTGGGTCCAAAACTGAAAAACCTCAAAATTGGATTCTGCTTCGACAGAAAGATGTGCCCTATGGAGGAGAGTTATTCCAACCATCTTTTTCTGAAAATATGTGGAGAGAGATCCACAAAGTAGGAAGCCCTAGTTCCCGCAACTGCACAGTTTATTGTTCTCAGTTTAGCTTTGATACCATGTTAGATTTTTAACATTAAGCTAGCATTACATTAGGATCTTTAACTGAGAGAATAACAAGCACAACAATCAAACACAAGGACAATGAACACAGTTTTTTTCCTCGGGTAAACCATAAATGGAGAAAACCCTGCAACTTCCTCAGACATAGAATCATCACCAAAGTAAAACCCACAAACAGTAAGATGATCTCCTGACAGCAGTAACCTTTTTTCTTCCTAGCTCGAGTGTCTTCTTCTTCCTCAGCTATGCGCTACAACTGAGTGTGAGTGAGTGTGTGATAAATAGAGAGGCTAGCTCTCTATTTATACTAATTCTCGACGTGACTAAACCCTACTAGGGTCGACTTCACTAGGTGAGTCTAACAACCCTAGTGCCCCGAAACTATGGGGAATTTTACCCTTAGACAATAGGAGGGTTACCCACATTGACTTGACATGACTTGTTTACATTATAGAAACTCCTGATAGGAACATCGAGGCATGACATGACTCAAGTACATTAGAAATACATCCCAGAATAAACATTGGGTTATAATACATAAGAAATACAAGTGAATAAATTCTGAAGTTACAATTGCATCAACAACCACCTCATCTTTTTTCTGCAATTGTTCCACACGGTCAAAACTGATGTGTTCTGACAATCCTGCTTCTAGCGACTCCGCAATGTGCTAAATTTTCTGCTACACAGGATGAATAAGGCATGTTATCCACGTTGCTTCCGACTGGTGTGCCTCCTTTTCCACTTCCCTAGTCTGCTCTTGGTCATGGAGAGATTGTGCTTCTTGCTGGAGCTATTTGATCTCAGCTATATTCGTAACCTTTTCCTTCAGTGGGAGATTTTTCATCTCTGCCTTTGCCACGATGATTTTCTAATCAGCCTGTTGTGCATCTTCATTGATCTTTTCTCTAGTTTCATCTTCCATAAGTGATTCCCATATCATGGAAATGGATTCAACTACCTTAGTGCAGAGTTTTTCTCCTTCTCTTATCTTCCCAATAGCCTCAAATGCTACTTTGTTGTGTTCCTCAAGAATCTCAAGAGGTGTGCTCAGTACCCGCCTCACTTGCAATTCCTCAACTTGCTTCTTTAGTTCCACTGCAATCCATGATAACTGAGAAACCTTAGTAGCTGAATCTTCATCTTCCTAGCCCACTTTTGGTGGGAACTCTATGATTGTGCATTTAATGGTTTCAACAAGTGCAATGTGGCTTTTCTCATGCACCACAATTTCTTATTCTTTTTCTCTCAGAAGGGCCTTGCGTTGCTTGGAATTCATGGGGTCATTCTCCTCATATCTCTTCGAATTAATGATGCTTAACTTTCATAACCGCCTTAATCTTTGCCAGATATCCTCACTTTTAATGTTGGCCTGCCTATCAGTCCCTCTTTTTCCTGCATTTTGTGTGGTTCTATCGCAGGTGTGCGACATAACAGTTTCCTTGCGTTCTCTTTTCACTTTTTTTTTTCACGTGCAACACAAATTTATCCAAGCATGTCGCAACCATTATAGTAAGGTTTCAGATGACTTCCATTCACCATTCTTGCGACATAAGTTTCGTCTAGTTTCTACAGTTTTACCGCACCCACATCAGTGGTGTGCGCAATCGTGTATGGCCCTGGCCAATGTGTTTTCAGCTTTCCTGGATGTTTGAAATTTTTTATTTCATACAACAACACAAGTCCTTTGAATTTCAATGGTTTGACCTAGATATGGCAACCATGCCACGTTTTCTGTCTTTGCTTCTCGACTGTCTAGTGAAATCTTGCGACGAAGTGTTCCTCTTCCATTTGAACGAGCTATGACAACATTTTCTCAACAACATCTTCATCGGTCATCTCTGTTAGTGCAACAATCCTTAGGATCGACACAATATACTCCATTAGCACAATAGCTTCCTGGTTGTACACCAGTCTAAAAGGGGTGTGCCTTGTCAATCATTTGCAAGTTGTGGGATACACCCATAGCACAGCTGACACTTTTTGATCCTAGTCATCTCAGCGCATGTTGCACACTTTGGTTAATGCATTCTCTAGAATCTTGTTAAAATCTTCGACTGTTCCATTCACTTGAGGATGATATGGTGTCGTCTTCTTATGTTGGATCCGGAATTATGCAGTAAGTTCAGCAATCATTTTGTTAACAAAATGCATACCTTGTTCACTTTGTAGAATTTTTGGACAGCCAAATCTAGTCACCATATTTTCAAATAATAACTCTGTTGTAGTCACAGTGGTGCAGTCTTTAACAGACGTAGATTCTGCCCATCTGGTTAAATAGTCGGTCGTAGTGATAATGTAGTGTGCACCGGTATTTTCCCTAGTGGACTGATTGGTCCAACAAAATCAACATCCCATTTGTCAAATGTTTGAAGGATTATCTATGGGGAAAGTGACATCTCATCGTGGCGTGACGGTTTTCCTCTTCTTTGGTAGATATCATAGCATCTGCAGAAGCTCTTCATATCCATGTGTATGGTTGGACACCATAATCTTGCTTGTAGTATCTTGTGCATGATTTATTTTCTTGTGTAGTGTCCTCCTACGACACTAGCATGTGCTTCGCTCATAACCCAAGGGCGCTTATAATAAAAAACATAGCGACCCAGTATTTCATCCACGCCCAACTTATAGAGGTGTCCAATAATCAATGTAAAATCAACAGCTCTGATGACCAAGTGTTTCTTCTGATGAATGGAGAATCCTGGAGGCGCATAGCTAGTACTTAGAAGGTGGATGATAGCGTTAAATTCCTTGTTTTGATGTTCCATCATAGTGACTGCAAATAGTTGCGCGTCAAGAAAATTATCTTCCAGGCTAGTTGGCTCTTCACCGCTTTCTATCCGTGACAGGTGGTTTGGCCTGACATTCAGTTGACCAGGTTTAACAATGACCTCAAAATCAAATTATTGAAATAGGAGAAGCCATCGACAAATCTTCCCCCCCAACACTGGCTTGTTGACTAATTATTTCAGCGTTGAATGATCAATGTACATTTGGAAATGTCCACCCAACAAATAATGTCTAAACTTTTGGAGCGCATAGACCATGGAGAGGCCTTCTATTTCTATCATAGTGTAATTTTTCTCTATCTTTGATGGCTTTATGCTAGCAAAAGCAATAGGGTGGTCAAGCGCACCCTCTCCTGGTTGCGTCAAGACTATGCTGAGTGCTATCGATGAAGCCTCAACATGAAAATGGAACTTCTTCTTCCAGTCAGGGAACACAAGTATTGGCACAATGGCCATATTGTTCTTTAATTTTTCCAATTTTTCCTGGCAAGCTGGTGTCCATTGAAACTTTGCATCTTTCTTCAGCAATTTCTCCATAGGTGCAGTGATATCTACATACCCTCTGATGAACTTCCTGTAGTAGCATGTATGTCCTAGCACTGATCTAAGTTGCATGAATGATGTAGCTGGTGGTAATTCAAGGATAATCGCAACTTGTGTTGGGTCAGCCAAAATACCACCGTGACACATGATGTGACCCAACAGAACACCAAATGGTGCTCAAAAAATACATTTCTTGGAATTGAGCATGATCTGATACTAGCGACAGCGGCCCAACATCATGCGCAAACTCTCAATATGGTCTCTTACTAGACCAAATATAGTCCAATCATCAAAGTAGACCTCAAGAAACTTATATATGAAATCTTTAAGAGAAGAAAATACTATTCTAGAAAAAATAGCAGGTGCATTCTTGAGTCCAAAGGGAATTATTGTGTATTGGAAGCATCCCCATTCTGTGACAAAGGTCATTTTGTGGTGATCCTCCTTCGTGATTCTGACTTGATGATAGCCAGAGAAGCCATCGATGAATGAATACATCTCTTGCCCTCTGATGCTCTCAAGTACTTCATCTGTAAATGGTGTTGGGAATGGATCATGCAAGCATGCATCGTTCATCTTCCTTAGGTCAACAAATATCCTGAATTCACCTGTTTTCTTCTTGTCCTGGATCACTGTAGGGTTGATCCATTCTAATTCCTCGACAAGTTCAATGATTCTTGCATTGAGCATGTGATCCAATTTTGTTTTTACCTTCTCTTTATATATTGGATTCAGTCTATATGGGTGTTGTTTAACAAGTTTAGCATATGGTTTCAAGGATATTTTCATCTCTCCCAGGTCGCTGACTATTCCGTTCATCTTTGATAAATTGGTAGGGAATAGGTCCTGATACTCATGCAACAAGTCTGTGATCTTTGTGACTGTCTCTTCATCCCAGTAATATCCTATATTGGTGAACTTTGGGTTCTATGGTGACCCAATGTTGACTTTCTTGATTTTCAGCGACTTAAGGAACTGGTCACTTGAAATACCGCTTCCTTCTGCTGCACACGTTCCCTCTGATTCTAGTATGTTTATGTTAGTTGGATCATCATTTCATGGGTTTCCAGATAGATTTTAGTAAGCCATCCATTGCTGAATGGGTAGGCTGCACTGGTGAGAATTTTCCTCTCCGACATGAATTTTAGCAAATACCTTCTCCTTTATCATTTGAAGCACAACATCAGTTGTAGGTTTCTCATTAGCAAATTCAATTTTTTTCCTAAAATACTTAGCGATTCATTCCCAATATAGGGTTCCTTGTCACAACTCCATAGATGCATACCACATTCTAGGTGTCATTTCCAACATGTGAATGAAATGATGGACCCATTCCTGTTGTGGGTATTATGCAAATATGGTGCGACATTGATTTATATGTTATACAGGGCTCGATAATCCTGTGTACTTGTGACTCACTGTGAGGACTTCTTCACCAAATATAACTTCCATCAAACATCTACACTGAGGCCAATCTAATATAGACTGCTTGTGTGTACCCCACCATCTAGCGAGTGTAGCCTTTAGTACATGGTCTAACGCAGGCAAGCGCTGCGATTCTATTACAAGGCCTTCAAACTCACTTAGGAAGGTCACAAGGTTAGGTAGACCCTCATAGGTGGGCAGCTCTTTTAACTCATTATACAACCGTCTCACAGACCTTGTAACTCTAGCGCACCTTCTCATAGAGACCTCATGCAACCGGTTTTTCCAATTATCCAAGGCCTCTCCTAAGTCCAATGTGTAGGAACTAGCACTCTTCCAGCTCAGGTTGCCATCTGCTATAAAATTAGTATAGTATTATTGTAGGGAAGTGACATTGTATATCTGGTCAATATAGTCACGATGTCCCTCATTATAGACATGCTCGACATATCTCTGTCCCTCCAATGGATTAATAGGTAACACTATCCTCATATCATTATCCTCGAATGAGAGGATCCTTTTATTTAAATTGATAATGGTATGATTGTATATGGCCCAATCTATCCCCAATAGCGCTGGATAAGGATTGGTGTCATCAACAATATTAATGACTTCAAAGTCTACAAATGTGCACAACCCTTCAATGTCGACAGGGACTTGACTCAATCTACCAATTGGGACCACCTTCACCTAATTTGCAAGTTGCAGATGGATAGGAGACCAGTCTAGGCATGGTTCACCCATACTCTCCCAGGTTTTTCATGTCAAAATATTGACATCAGAGCCCATGTCTAAAATGGTATAATCCATGTCAAAATCCCCTATTTGTGCAGTCATTCTTAGCTCGCGCCCAGTTTTGAACTTCTTTTTGACATGGTTAACCTTCTTTCAAGGTTGCGACTCTTCTAGGTTTTCTTCTATCAGTTTTTGCAGTTCTGCAATAACATATTTATCTTGCATTAACGTCAAGCAACTTGACAGAAAGGTCTTGAGCTTACTAACATTTTTTGAGATTTACTTCTAGAATAGATGTTGGAACCGTTCAGGCATCTCTCTTACTTCTATTGAGGAATATGGTTTCTCTGGGTCCACAAACTCTGGTTGCACATCCAAGAATACTTCTTTCTTATTTTGAACGTCGAATGGCACCTTCTTCTACTTCCCAGGTCGTACCTGCGGCTGCAGTTGTTCTTGCAGGGTTTCTTGATCATCCCCAGTAGCAGCACCTCTGCGTGTTATGACAGCAACACTTGGGTTTCGTGGTTCAACATCAATAATCTAAACATTCAAGTTAGGATTCAGGTTTGGGTTTGGATTCTACATAGGGTTAGGACATGTGATGGTCCTATCCTACCACTTTGCGATCAACTGGGGACACTGCTCCATGTTATGGTCCTACGCTTTGCAATAGGAACATGTTTTTGCTGGTTCCTGGAAATCTCTGGCATAATTTCTCGGTTGTCCACAATTGTAGCGTGTAACTTGACCTCTTCCTCTACCAAAGCCTCCTCCCCCACCTCTTCCTATGAAGTTTCCACCACCCCTTCCCTGAGGGTGTGGTTGCTATGGGGGGTACTGATTTTGATGGTAGGGAGGCTGATAGTGATTTTGTTGTGCATATGGTTGTTGTGGTGCATACTAAGGCTGATACTGGTTCTGATATTGATTGGGTGGGAAATTTATAGGATGGTATGATGCTTTCGCTGGTTCAACTTGATCCTTCCCCTCATTCTTCATCAAGTAAGTATCGACCGTCTTTTCCTTCAGGAGCTGGTGTGCTCTGCAATCTTTCTCTTCATGCCCTAATGACTTACAAAATTTGCAGAAAAGGTTTGTTGGGGTACTTACAAATTTTTTCAAGTATAGAAACTCTTCGTCGTGATGTCCTCTAGTCTAGCATATGTGGCACCAAGGTAGTCCATGGGCACTCAATGGGTTTGGCGCTTCGGATGAGACATAATTCATGAATGTCGAGAAATTATCTTCAGTGTGTCCATTGGTTCTGCATTTCATTCACCATCAATATTCATGGGATTCCTTACCCTTCTTGATATCCTATATTTGTATCGTTAGATTAGCCAATTGCGACTAAATCTGCACCATTCCTGCGGCACCATCGCCGATTGGTGAGGCCTCTAACTTCATTTCCAACTCTAGTGATTTTGTCCATGACTCGATCTTTTGTTTCATTAATGGGACTCGGATGTGTGGTAATAGCACAACAATAAACCACTATTTATGTTGAACATCCGACATCTAGAAACTTACCTTGGCCATCAGGGTTTTAAACCATTGGTCAAAGTCCCATACTAAATATGCCAATGCTTGTTTGATTTCCTTGATCTCAGTGATACACTACGATTCAGATTTAGGTTTTCTGAATTCAGAGATCATTGTGACTTGTATTTATTCAAGGGTCTTCTGTGGTGCTCCTGGAGGTACCATGCAGAAATTCATAAACCAGTCCAGTGCACGACTCCTTAGAGTCGTGATCATCTACACTTTATTTAAATCCACGTTCTGAACTAAGCGAACCATCCAAACAAATTCACATATGAACCAATGCTGCTCTAGATCTTCTGCTCCATTTCCATTGAATGTGGGTAACCGAATATCCTCCCCAGCCATTGAGTTGGCATCAAGGTTATACGACGACTGATTTAATGGAGGTGTCTTGTCCCGCGTGCTAGTCGTAGTACTAGCACTATCAGTGTTAAAGCCTCTTTCAGGAGATGAGGCTCTAGATCTTATCTTTGGTGATACTTCTGGTGTGATGTAGTTGTGTCCTGACCTTGGTGTCTCAACAGATGCTTCAGAGTCATCTGATCCTTTAGAAATTAGGCTATAGTCCTCCTCTTCTTCGCAAGAGCCTTCGTCTATCTGTGACTGAAGTTCGTGCTCACTTTCTTCGAACAAACTAGGAGTTCGTCGACCTTCCTTTCTCTTTATTCTTTTCTTAGATATGAATCTCCTTCCACTCCTTAGGAATCCATTCTCTAGTTCAGGTTCTGTACTTCCTTGGAACATCTCAACTCACCATTTCGCATTTTTTTGACAGGTCATTTGCCACATATCCTTCCTCCTGGGTATGTGACTCAACTATTCAATCTATAAGATACCTTTCTCATAAATGAGCATATTGATTGACCATGTATTGAGAGATAACAAATATCTTCTTCGGGGTCCTTGTAAAAAATTTCTTTCAGCCTCACTATATGTGGTTATGGTGTCTACTACAAACTCAATAATACATCCCTGCAAAATACTGTTAACCCAAAAATCAACAGCTCTAGAGATGGTGTTACTTACAATGGTTACCTCGTGAACCAACTGATCGCTCCACTCGACTTCTTCTCTTCTCTGGAAGTTTGTCTGCCTTCATGTCAATCTTGACAACCACTCGTGCAGTACAATGGGAAACTCTGCAAAGAAGATCTCGTGAATATCAGAATATATGTATTCATCCACCCATTATTCTATGTTCAACCGCGATCCTGTGCTCTCCTCTTGCACAAAGGCTAGCGTCTTGGACTCCAACCAATCCTCTATTTTGTTCGTTGTCGGATGCCATGACATTTCCCTCAACTCAATTGATAAATGGTCTCGACAACGAAACCATTTATTGGCCTCTTTCTCTTCCTTGTCCCGACCCGTGGTTCAACAACAACACAATACCAACAAGAAACCAGAATACATCAACCCGATAGAGCAAGCTCAGTTGGCAACACCCACGAGGTAGGCATAGTCTCACCTGACATATCTTAATGTGTAGCTTCCAGAACCATGTTTCCACAGTTGGTGATGAAATATAGTCCCTTGGTGCGGCCAAGGCACTTGACAGAGATAGGAGCATGGAGTCTATTACTGTGTGATAGGGTTACAACTGGGTGTCACTGCATGCACGCAACATGACCTTGTCCTTAAACTTTAACAACTGACACAATTGTGCGATGCAACTGACTCCTCGGGAATGACGAACAGTGCATGACTTATTTTATGACTTAGCAGATTAAACCATGAACTCATACCTTCCTACTAACAATGCATTAAACATTCATTCTATCACTTCTTGGTAATATTACAACATTCATTCACAGTAACTAGAACAGTATAAAGCAAATAACCATTCACATAACACCCAACACCATTCAATCATTCAACACAGGAAATTAACGTGGAAACCCATCTGGGAAAAACCACCAAGGTGCTCTTCATATAGCATGAGAAATATGGGTAGCACCTTGTAGCCTGCAACTTGCAGACTGTTCTTAAGATATGTCTTTTTGAATCAATCTTTTTTCTCTCATGCTCTTTGGTTTATTCTCTATCTAATCCTACTGATCCGCACATAGCCTGGATAGACTCTTCTACTTTACTAGCGGTCTGTGCACACAGCTACAAGATCCGCAGCTCAACATCCTTCTACTTCTACTAGACTCTCCTCTGAACCAACCTTACTGCTTCTAACTCTCTAACAATCTAGCTTGCTGAATCTAATTGAATCTAGCCTAACTCATAGGATCTAACCCTTATACAGAGCAAGTTCCTTCTATTTATAGCATTTACAATACCATGCAGGGTCAACTGAGTACTACTCAGTTATTACATACTCAAGTGGTTACAAAATATCTGTAATTACATTAAATTCCATCCCATACCTAGCTGCGAAAGTCCTGTATGACATTAACCATAGCCTTAAATAGCCATGGAAATGTCCTTCAGTCTTCTGTACCAGTCATAACTAGCCGCAAAATTTTCCTATATCTTCTATTGGTTTGTCCTTCTGTAGTCTTCCATCGGCTTGTACCTGTTTCTCCTTAACTCTTCCACTTGCCTCTTCCACCTACTCGGATCTGCCTTCTTCGTCACAGCTATCCTCATCGCAGTTGTCCTCTTCTCTGCGCTTCCTTTTCCTCCTTTTATTGTGCGTCAGATTATTCCTCGTGCACTTTTCCTGGCCCAACAAGGGGACACAAAATATAAGTTATAATGGAAAAACCAAATCCTAAGAAAACCACACAAATATTTTCAAATATATATATATATATATAGATATAGATATAGATATATATATAATAAAATAAAAATAACTAAAAAATGGAAACATAAAAAAAAACATTCAAAAAATTCAAAACACTAACCTCTTGTGCACTTCCAATTAGGCACGCCGCCTTCCATCGAGGACAGGCATATACCCATTTCTTAGGCACATGCATTCAAAAACATGTTCGAAGACAAGGGATATGAACTCCCAATGGAGCCTCAGAGATGGGATTCCTCATGTATGTTGTTGTTTCTCTTATCTTAGTAGGATTTTGAACTCGTGGAATCAACCTATTGCCAATGCCAATTCTAAGGTTAGTCGAGAACCACTTTCCACATGCCATTATTAATTGAAGTTCATAACATCTTTCCAAACTTGTTTTTTGGATGCCTCCTCATAAGTGGAGGATTATTTGTCAATGACATGGCTTATATGAGATATCAAACCAAAGAAACCTTGCATCCTCACAATAGGCTTCTTAAAGAGATCAACTAAATAATCCCTGTCCTCCTCCCTTTGCTCATCTTAAAGGGACGACTCATAGACTTGGCTCACTTCTATATCACTGGGAGGCTCTCTGAATAATTTTCTCAAGGGATATCACATATTTACTTTGTAAGACCATTCTACTGGGGTTTCAGGAGAACAATTGACTCCCTCTTGATCTCTAAGCTTACCATTTGTTCAAATCTAGTAAGGAACAAGCCATCAATAAAAAATGTCTGCCAGATTCTCTTTTGTTGACTCTATGCTGACACCTAGGAGGATGAATATCTAGGATAACTAATCCTACATTCTGTGTATCCTCTTAATCCCTCTATACCTTAGTAATCAACTCCCTCTAATCATAAACATGATATGCATACTTCATTACTTGTCATTAGAGCAAGTCACATCAGCCTCGTCCTGTACAAGTTAAATTTAGTTCGATAGTCAACAATAACCAATACCAATTTTATATAATGATATAGTCCTAGAATCCATCCATTTATTATATATATTCCATCAAGAGAATATCCATCACATATATGCAACATGTCATGACAATACTATATGATATACGAACCTACTGTTCAGACATCTCTATGTTGAAAACTAATTTTCATGGGTACCTTGCCCAAATGTGTGTCATTTTTTACATTGAAAACTTGTGTATGCACGTTTTAACTTTAAAATAAAATATTTTTTTAAAGAAATTCTGAATGAAACTCACTAAATCAGTTAGGAATGAATGTGATATTTATTAAAATGAACATTGAATAAACAAGAGAGAAATATCAACACATAAATACATGGAGTTAGGTGTCAACCCAAAACAGATGAAGTTATAAACACTTTGGAAATTCAAGGGATGTTGTGACTAAGGTACTTACCAAGGAAACATTTCTTGCAACCTATAGGTAATTACAACATTTAAAACTCTCAATTATGCTAACAAAACCCCAATTCGTCTAAAGTTTTATGTATCACTTGAAAAATCTATGCATGAGAAGTTGATGGATCTATGTGCAACAAGTTTGTCATTATTGCATTTTTAAATAATCAAACTTAAGTCTAAGTATGAAATATATCTTTCTTTAATCGTAAATGTACATTGTTTCTCCCAACAATTTTTTGGTTGGAACTTTCCAAAAATTTTCTAGGAGGGAATGCGTCATGTTCCTGCCTTAACATCTTGTTTTTCTATAGCATCTATAGTGTATCAAAGAATCAAAATTGGTATTTCCATGCATAGATGGCTTGCTATAGCCTATGATGCATTTTTCTGGTTGTTTTTCTTTTAAATCCTATAATAATTTCCTTAAATTGGAAAATTTATACGCAATTTACAACAAAATAGTAATTAGCATGGTGGCACACCTTAATCTTATTGGCTCCATGCATGCTATGCCATTGGTGCTTATAAAAAATAATCACAATATAGAAGAGAATATTGTAAACATAGAACATAGAGTTTAGCACTAGTTGCCACAAATTCAAGACCATCTTTCTTCAACCATATAATGTTGTGACAATGATTTTCAGCTTGGGGTGTAGTTTGTGTATCCCTTCAGCCTTGGAGTCATAATTTATTTGTTGTCCTTTTGTTTGGGATATGCATATGGGAAAGACCTTTTTTTTTTCATTTCTAGGGGCTAGGTGAATCGTTGACCTTTAGTGACACAACAACCTCCTTCTAGGTCCATAGTTGGAGCTAGGTCTACAATTAGAAGTCACCTGATTTGGTGGAACTGTGTTTATTGTACAAGGTGCATGCCTCAATGGCTAATGGGAGGTTCAATGGTGACTTTTCTGTTTGATTTTGAGTCTGCAGTTGGCAGTGATATGATGTCAAACACTATTTGAAACATAAACCTGATTTTTACTAAGATTAACCCATAATCCATTGTTTGGCTATGCTCTTGTTAGGGTCCTACTAAAAAATATGATAATTTGATGGACTGGAGAAAAATTGGTTGCCACTTAGTTGGCAGATCCAAGGTTTTTTTCTCTTTGTGATATTGGACCCCTACTCTTCCCAAGTCATTAGATATGATTTGTGGGTTTTGATCCAAAACTACGAAATATCCCAGTGGTCTTATTTGTATTGGTTGGAAACTTCTGGCCTATAAGGTAACTGAATTCCATTTCCTTGTTTGGGTATAATTCCCCATTCATTGTATATGGCATGGGTCATTTCAAGACAATTTTCCAACTCCTTTGGTATTTTTTGTACCATGACCCTTAGAGGCCCCGCAATTGTATTTGTTTTTAGGT
Organism: Pseudotsuga menziesii; assembly: GCA_001517045.1. Lineage (NCBI taxonomy): Eukaryota > Viridiplantae > Streptophyta > Pinopsida > Pinales > Pinaceae > Pseudotsuga > Pseudotsuga menziesii. The sequence continues at coordinate 133,663 of LPNX011175060.1, forward strand.
TGAGTCGTTGACCTTCTTAACTGGGAACATATATGTGATTATTCAATATGCCAAATACATATTTCAAGTTCTACAATATTGCTCACAAGATATACTACCAACTTCTTGTTAAGAACGCTTTGGCTCAAGCACAACACCCCCTCTCCATGTTCTTTGAGCTCTTATAGCTAGTGATGATGGTTGGATTGTTGTGGCCAAGAATCATGACCGGGCTGATAAAATTATCTATCTCACCACCTCAAGGAACTAGTGCAATAACCAAAGGTAGTGTCTTTAGAGTCACGGGGTTTGTACCTCAAATAATAACTCAAGATGATCTAGGCCACCACCCCTTTATGGAATTCTTAGTCGGGGAGACATAAATATAGAGGGAGAACAACCTCCATGAAAATAAAGGAATCTCAAGCATTAATTAATTAAATTTGATCCCTTACAAGTTTTGATATCCTTCAATATAATCCTATTTCAACTCTTATTGATACTAGAAGTTAACAACATATGATCAAATCTAGGGAAGTAAATATTATATTATATCAACAATTGGTTGGTGGTCTTATCTTTCTTTTTTCCATGAAAAATGTCCTCCACAAAACCCTCTAGGCGTTTCCTTGCATTCCATGAATGGTGGCTGGGGTAAATGCCACTGTGGTACAAGATGTACGCCTAACCTAGAGGGATTCTATGGGCTTGAATCCATCATCTCTAGATGATCTCTGCCTTGAAACTGGTTGGTTCAAACTGATTGAGCTAACCCACTTGGCTAGTTGGAATTTTTTTATATTAACTATTCCCAAACCTAATATTTTAGATATAGTTAGAGTGGTTTGTTTATGGTAACTTCTTCCTCATTCTCATGCCTTTTGGTAAGACAATAAGGAGGGTAGCGGATTGCATGAACATGGAAACTTTTTTTGACATAAATTTAGATACATTAATTGTTTTCATTAAATAACTTAAATTTACTATCAATAACTATCGATTTATCAAACCATGGATTAGTACAAAACATAGAAAATTTTAGAACCTGAGGTCTTACTTACTGACACCTAGAACTTTCTCAAATCCACCCATTAACAAACTTATTTTGGTGTTTTGGATCAATTTAAAAGGAAGAATTTCGAGACTCAAACATGCAGTGAATTGGAAGGATCCAATTGACACATGCTTGATTCCATTGCCCCTCTATTGCTTACCTATATGTTGTCGCGACAAGTATTGAACAACAAAATTGGATGCCTCAACCCTAGTGATGTTAGTGTTGCTAACTTGCTTGGTATGTAGGATTTTTTTTTAATGTTTTCTGAGTTGTGTATTATTTTTTCTTAGGTGCCCAATGCTCACCATTATTATGTCTTTTAGGATTGGATGACATCCCTCTCTCCAGTTTGAATTAAATTTTTGGTTTCTTTTATATGTATTTTTTGGTTGTAGGTTTATTATAGCTTCATTTTCTTAGTGGGTTCCTTTTCTACGTAGTTAATACTAGGTAATTCTCTCATAGTTCTAGTTTTTTAAAATATTATATCTAGTTACAAAGTCATGCACTATGCATAAGATCAGGTGGATGTCCCAATATAGTTATTGCATAGTCTAAGTATTTTTTATGTATAATGAAGTGTGCTCCAACTCTAAAAAATACAATAAAATAGTTGTTATTTTAATAAATTGTAAAATTAATGTTACAAACATGTCTAAAGAATGTATTCAAATTAGATTTTATTGAAAATATATCATTTTTCATGTAGATATTAGTGGGTGCTCAATTATTTAAAATTGTAAAAAAATAAAAATAAAAAATATTTATTTTTTTTGCATTTTTTTGAAAAAAAGGTTTATTTAGTTTATAGTGATGCTTCATTTTTTAGCTCCAAAACCCTTCAAATTGAAATTAAAACCCAAATCCCTTCCAATTGAAATTAAAACCCAAATTTGATCACTAATGAAAACCCACCAATAAAATACGATTAGGCAGGTTTTCGCGCCCATGACAAATGAAATGTTATTAGATAGGATTTATCGCCCATGACAAATAGCTTTTTGAAAGAGTTTGTAAATCCAATCTTGCATGTGGCTTAGATTATTGCTGCTCATCAGAATGATTTTTTGCTTCGTTCCTTAATCCAATCCCAAACTGCTATGCATATGTTAGTCACCGGCAGTTTTTGCTCATAACATGTTTCTCTTTTGTGGGCCTGCACGGACACCAAATCGGTTTCCCACGTTAATTAGCTCCCTGTCTACCTGATCAAAAATAGAATCGAGCAAGAAACTAGTTTGAAAATCAAACTTCTGAACTTGTATGTTTCCTGTGGGAGAATGGATGATGCATGCATGATATTTAAAACAATATGCCACCGAAATGTCTTGTTATGAAATGAAATGATTAGGGAATATGCTTGGAATGAACCCTCTGAGGAAGCACTGACACTTTACTACCAGATGGAACTGGTAGGCGTTCAACCAAGTAATTTACTTGTCCTTTTGTGCTCAAGGAATGTGCTGGTCTATTAGCTCTGCAAGAGGGTAGAGATATCCATTATCATGTAGTGAAATATCTTATTGAAATGGATTTTGATATGGTAAGTAGACTCATAGACATGTATGCAAAATGTGGGGATTTAATGAATGTAAGAAAAATGTTTGACAAAATTCCTAAAGGATATTTTGTCTTCTTGAATGCACTGATTGTAGGATATGCTCAAATGTACATGTTGGGGAGGCTTTGGCGCTTTACAAGTAGTTTCAGATGTGAATCCCACTTCAGTCACCATGGTGCTTCCAGCAAGTGAGCAACTAGAAGATTTGCATCTAGGTAAGCTTATCCATCATATCGTAATTAGGTGTGGGTTTGAGTCCCGTGCTTCTTCTATATCCCTATAAACCCAAACATATTTCACAATATAAAATCACCTAGCATAGACATGCACTCTATGCACTCAACAAAGGGGAAAATGAGAAAAATCAATCAGAATAGGGTTTCATAACTTATGTTAGGTGACTGTAACTCAATCAACCTAAGATAGGCTCATGATTATCTCTTTTAATATGACAGGTTTAATGTTTTTTGAAAAAACGAACTAGAAACAGGGAGGGAAAGTGGTTTTCTATGGTGTTCTAGAAACTCTCAGGAAATAGATCCTTTTGCACAACGATTTGTCTAGAAATGATTCATCGTGTCTTGGAGAACTCGGTTTGTGCTTATCATTTCCGAGTTAATTCATAATATTTAGCTATTAATGAGTGGTGGGTGGTGAATCAATGGTCCATAAATGCAAAATTTATTGAGGATTGCGTGATGTGTAAGAAAGTCTTCCACTCAAATTGCATCTGGATATTTGCTTTTGTTGAGGTTTGATCCTGCATCTCAAATTGTATATGTATCTATGCTTTGGCTTAGGTTTCTTCAGGTGAAAAATAACAGAACGAAGAAGAGTGTTGGAGCTGAGACTGGTTTGAAGGATCGACAAAGAGCTAATTTTCCAATTGCCATGTATTTAAATCTTAACTCAATGTAGTCGTATCCTGTTATGTCATAGAAATTTAGAGTTTACCCGAGTTTCAGAAAAATGTATTGGGGCCAAACACTTGTAATATCTATGATGGGAAGATAAAAAAAAAAGTGATGCTTTCACAATTTCACCTTCTCAGACCCCATCATGTGGGGCTCGTATAGCTTCCAAAATGGATGTAGCCATAAGAACTTCATCCCCACATGTGAAGAGGTGATTTGACCTCTTGCAAGTAACTACCATTGGAAATGGTTAAGATGTTGAAACCAATGATGCCTCAACCTGACCTTAGTATAATACAGTTCCCATTGAATTTGTGGGTCAAAAGTATCAAAACCAATGGTTAGGATGGCGAACTTGTGTTGTCAATGGGTCTTGAGTTGGTTTAAATTATGAGTCTTACTCAAACATGATAGGTTTTATAACATTGTTAAGTAACATCTATGGTCTCCCAGAGCATCAATTGGACCCTAATTTCTCGTCCTATAAATTAGAACTTGCAACACCCTTTTAAACACCTCTACTAAGATATCTCTGAACAGTGAATAGACAAATGTATATGGTCTACCAAACATGTTTTCTTAAGAATTTTATTTAAAGGAGTGTTTTTTCTTTATAGAAGCTTTTAGGAGTATGGATTTAAATGAAATAGAATCTTGGCTATTGCTTGCCAACTGTTTCTCAAATTTTTATTTTGGGTATTTCATCCTTCTATCTTCACTTTAACACATAGCCTATGGAGTCCTTATTCATTTCCTGTAATAACTTCTTAAATGTGTTCATTGAGGCAAGAGATTGGGATTGTGTAGCTCTACTTCTTTTATGTCTTCAATGAGGCAAGAGATTTGGATTGTGTAGCTTTGAATTGAAGTATCGATGATTTCTTCTTATGTAGACAACGATAGTGAGATATGTATATAGATTTTTATATTAGAATACGACTTAGATAAACCTATTTTGAAATCGATCTTACAACTATCAACAAATCAACTATTTTTAAAGGTATTAGGTATAAAAATGGTGCATGCATCTTCATTGCTTTTGACCTTTTCTGCATGAAAATGGATTGGTTTATGAGGTGCCTGGGGTATTGACTGAGTGAATGACTTGGATCTCCACGCCATTTCCTTTTCAAATATTATGCAGCTAGTCTTCTTTCCTAGTTTAACACTATAAAAGGATAACCTCATAATATCTATATTGAGAGAAGCTGAATATATGCATATATATGCATGACTAACATCATAATATCTATATCCAGAGAAGCTGAATATATGCATATATAAGCATGACTATTCTAGACAAAGAAGCATAGCCATGATCAATGAAAATGATCTTTTTGATCTCTACTTAGTATTCAAAGTAAAAATCAAAGTTATATATCTGAAATGCAAAATAACAAATTTAATAGACTATGCCTACTTTCTAGTATATACTTATTATATACTCAAAACTAAGCTAATGATAGTCAATATAAAACCTTCAAACAAAAAATTTTCAAACATAGACTGCAACTCTGCTAATAAAAGTATTCTTACTCCCATAATTCAGTTTCCACAAGAAAGCAATAATAATAAAGTATTGTGCACAAGGAATAACAAAACAGTAAAAACAATGACTCCATATTCCTCTATGGGTCCATTCCTCCATGTCTAAGATTTAAACATAGGCCTTTTGATTCTCAAATGGTTGAATAGTCAATGTTCCTAATTTTTATTGAGAAAAATTAACCTATTCTTATTCGTTCATAACCAACGCTGGTGAAAAAAAAAACTTATTCTTATTCATTCTTATTCAGGTGAAAAAATAATTATTCTTATTCTTTCAATATTCTTTGTGTGATAAATGAAAAAAATTACAATCCTGTCAGAGTGACTACGATTAATGATAAAGAAAAATGATATTTTTGAGTGATATATTTAGCTATGCACTATGTTTACTTGAACTTAATTGCACTATATATGCTCATATACATTGGAAGTCTGAAGTATCGATGATTTCTTCTTATGTAGACAACGACAGTGAGATCTATATATCAGAATACTACTTAGATAAGCCTATTTTGGAATCGATCTTATAACTATCAACTATTTTAAAGTATTAGGTATAAAAATGGTCAAGGCATCTTCATTGCTTTTGACCTTTTTCAAAGATTATGCAGGTAGTCTTCTTTCCTATTTTAACACTATAAAAGGCTAACCTCATAATATCTATATTTAGAGAAGATGAATATATGCATATATATGCATGACTAACCTCATAATATATATATCTAGAGAAGCTGAAAATATGCATATATATGCATGACAATGCTAGACAAAGAAGCATAGTCATGCTCAACAAAAATGATCTTTTCGATCTATACTTAGTATTCAAAGTAAAAATCAAAGTTATATATATAAAATGAAAAATAACAAATTTAATAGACTATGCCTACTTTTTAGTATATCCTCATTATATACTCAAAACTAAGCTAATGATAGTCAATATAAAACCTTCAAAGAAAGACTGCAAATATGCTAATAAAAGTATTCTTACTCCCATAATTCAATTTCCACAAGAAAGAAATAATAATAAAGTATTGTGCACAAGGAATAATGTAGAAATTCTGACCAGCAATAGATTAATTTCTCTCACAACAAATTACAATTGATCATGCAAATTGTCAACAATGGAGACTGAAAATGGAGCTGTAACACAAAATTATATTAACTCAGTGTACAATAGCCAACCTTGTAATATCATAGGCTGCTGAATAAATAGAATACATGAAGAAATAAAAATCATGAGGAAGCATCCAAATCTAGCATAAAGCAGGCTTACCCAAAATAGGCAAATCCCCCATAGGTGTAAAAAGCTGATCCCAAATCTGTCATGAGGCT
>LPNX011175095.1:0-20420 GCA_001517045.1 Pseudotsuga menziesii
ATTTGTTTCATGGGTATTCTCCTTCTTGAGTCTTCAGCTTCATCGACTTCTTCATTTATGATAGCGTCGTTTCTTATCCGAATGCTGAGGTGGATAAGAAGTTATTCAAGAGTTGAGATATTAATATTTCTCATTTATTGAGGGATCTTCTTTGGAAGATGAGAGCTTGATCGTCAGAGACGAGCTTCTTCTTCTTCCCAAAGTCGGCTGAAAGTAATCACTTCCTTCTGGAACACATTTTTTAAATGAATGAATTTCATGATCCTAGGAGGCCATCCAAGGTGGCCATCACCACTTCTGCATTCTTCACTTCTTCTTTCCCCACTTGAAGTTGTTCTTTGATTTGAGAGATCCTTATGACTGCATGTTCTCTGCATTCTGGATCTTCACATTCTTCAGCTGGTTTCTTAAGGTCATAATCTGATCTATGATCTTCCCTTCAAATAGCTTGGTCAAGGAATAAAACCTCATCGATGTCTTTATGGAAGACACTTGTAGTACAAGTTGATTCAAAATTGAATCATCAATGATCTTCTAGGATTTGACCAAGTTCTTCTTGAGAAAGGCTTCTAGCCTCATCTCCCTCTGAAACTGGAACCTCTATGATCATGTAGGTGTCCAATCCATTTTCTTCAGAGAGATCATATACTTCTAGGCTTGGAATTTGTCAACTTCACCAAGCTTATCATCAAGCTAATGTCATAGATCACTTTGAAAAGAGAACCTCAAATGAACATAGCAAAGGATTAGATCTTACCGATTTGAGGTGTCCGTCCTGGTTCCGGAGCTGGCTAATCTAGGGTTTGTCACATAAACCCTAATTTTAAAACTCAGAATCTTTCAAATATGATTCGATATACAAATATATCTCTTCAAATGGAGATGTCCGATGTACTCCATTTCTGAAAACAGTGGAGGGAAGCTCCCGGAACAGGAAGCCCTAATTTTCCAATTTCTTCTGCAGAAATGCCTGTTACTGTTTCTGTGATATCTCCGAAATTTCTTATCCTCTATGTCTGAAATTTTGTACTAAGGTAACCTCACATGTCCCTAATCCACCACCATAGTTTTTATTAGAATTTTTTTCACCATTTGGGATTTATGATCATTTTCCCAAGGTGACCTGTTACAAGACTGTTCAGAAAAACGAAGTTGTACGGCATGCCACGTGTCACTAGTTCATCTTCTGAGTCTGATAATCATACCACCGAAATTAAAATCCATGCCCTTTCTAAAAAATCTTCATGAATTCCATTTGGACCTCTGTAGCCCAAGAATATGCAATTCTCCCCAGGTGTCTTGTTTAGGGATGAATTCTGGAAGAGGCTAGAACCATAACTTGGAGAGAACATATCTCCTGGAATACAACGAATATGTGGATGAATTTTGGACACAGTGTTCATCAGGATTTTATCTTCGGCCCCTGAAATTTTCAGCTCCTGATCCTTCTCCAATATTGAAATATAGCGAATGTGAAAACATAGCAGTTTTAGTATTTAGGGTTTTTCTAGCTCGGGGTCAAACTAGGGTTTGACTTTCCCGGAGATTCACCCAACCAAAAAACTTTATCCAGGTCTCTAAAATTCGGCTTTGATGAGGAGAACAATCCTATGCTGGTCTCACTCAAAAATTCCTCTTCTGTAGAAAGCCCTAATTTCCACATCGAAAATTGAAAATGCTCGGAATCGAATTCCGCTTCGACAGAACGATGCACCCTTCAAAGGAGAGTCAACCTAGCCTTCTTTTGCTGATTGATTGTGGAGAGAGAACCAAAAATAAGAATCCCTAGCTTCTATAACTTGTGAAAGCTTCCCTATTCAGGTTAGCTCTGATACCATGTTGAATTTTTCATATGCTTAACTAAGACATAAGTATATCATTTCATTTTTCATAATAAAAGCATATAAAGCAGGATCACTGAAAGAAATAGTATCACAAGAACAACACAGATTTATCCTGGGAAAACCCTAAAGGGAAAAACCCAGCAAAAGCTTCCTCAATATAGATGCCCCAAAAGGGAAAAAGGTAAAACCAACAAGGAGATCAAAAACCCAATTCTCCTCCTTCTCCAGCAACTCCTCTCCTCCACAAGTGCGCTATTCCAAGTGAGTGTGTATGTCTCAAATGAGGAGCACTACACCTCTATTTATATTCATCCGTTTACTTAAAGTTTACTCAATCAACATGTCGGCTTAAGTTAACTCATGTAGGCTCGAGTTACACATGTAGGCTCAAGTAACCACACTGGGGTGCTGATGACCCACCTTTACAAATAGAGGGGACTACCTCATGACTCTTATTAGTTCTTCCGATTAGGAGCATCGGGGTACAATGTAATACAAGTGGTTCTCCCGGTTGGACCATCGGGGACCACAAAAGATACATAAAGAATATTCTTTGAAGTTACAATATTTCAACACCAACCACTACACACATGTAGTCAAATAAGCGATTCACAGCTTGGATAGGGAAAAACAATTCCTGAGCCGTTCTTGGCCCTATCGTGGCCAAAACGACTCCAAAACAACCTACAACAGCCCCAAAATGTAAAGGCAGACACAGTCAACTGACGTGGGGAAACAAGAGCCCATTATCAACAATGAAATCACTGAGGAAACTTACACAGTGCAAAGATGGAAGAGAAAAGTCGGGTTCGCAGCTGGGCAGGGGAAAAACATATACACAAGCCACAAATCGGTGTGAATGGATTTTCACAAGGAAATCATGGGTGAAAGAACATGGCTCCTAGCTTGCTGCGTGAGTAAAAACCAGGAAGAATCCTGTGCTTGAGACACCGGACGTTTTTCCTTGCGTGAGAATGAGCGACAATTCAGAATGGCGAGTTGAAAGTGCAGAGTGTTTTTAGCACCATCGTGGAGAGAGTGGAAATGATGGGTGTAGTCATTTCTTCTGCCCAATGTGAGGTTCGATTCACTAGTGGAGTGTGCGTGTGGGCAAGGACTGACAATCCTACCACACTCCACTCCCCAGCAAAAATAACTGCCTCAACTACTCTGCAGAGCATTAAAGTGGTAGTTGGATAAGACAAGGGAAGATGAGCAAGTCAAACAGGGTGGTGACACATGGCTTTTCCCTCATGGCTCAAGGTTTGAATTCCCCCCCCTTATCATTATGAGAATCACTTCTCAATTTAGTTGTCGCGAACATAGTTGGTTAGGTTATTAAATTAAAGTGCATGTTTACATGATGCCACAATTTAATATATGCCGTATGTTCCAATATACAATCGGTGACAATTCCAAATCCAAAACATAACATATCCAAATCGATGGTGGGCCTTGGCCTTTAGCTCTGCACCATGATTATTTACAATACATACATCATATACATTAATGTAAACAGAGTCAAAACCGGGGTGTTACACAAGCTAAATATGATGAAGAGTTGTGAAGGGCTTTGGCTAATATTGATGTTATTTTCTAATGAGATTGAGACTATAGAAATTGCACGAATATGTCAATGAAACAAATATTTTACATCTTGAAAACAAGCTTTTGTCATTGAAGTTGCTGGAAGGAGGTTCCATGGCAGATCTTAAGAAGTCATCAGCTTATAGCAAGTGAGACTCTTGCAAAAAAAGTGTTCAAATCAATTACTTTTAATAACTTACTGAAGTCCTTTACTGCAATTGTGGACATGTTAAATATTGCTCCAAAAGCATGGAATTTAATCAAGTACAACTCTTGCAAGAGGATAAGTGACAAAATCTCAATAAGATTCCAAGGATGATGACGCTGCATTTGTGGCAAATTTAAAAGGAAAATGTTATTTGTCACTATTTTTCTACGATCTAGGAACTCACTTTCATGCATTAATCAAGAACCTCTAATTTCTTTTTCCATGCTTTGCCTTTTCTGACCAAACTGCTTTTCACTCATGGTCTACTCTGAAATAATGCCTGTATCTGGTGATTGTACCCAAATTTATTCAAGATAAGAAGAAAAATTCAAAATATTGTCTCCATCATTATGAATATTGCTTTCACTCTCTGACGACCTTTTAAAATATCTCTTTGTTGTCTTCAACTATGGCTCAGTTATTAAAGATACTGCACTAGAAACATCAGACCTCAAATGGTTGTCAAAATGGATTATAGGCATTGCACAAGCAACATCAGACCTCAAATTGTCCTCAAAATGGCTTGTAGGATTCTTTATCTTTAGTATGGACCTCATATTGTCGGATTTAGATGTTGATAATGAACTGTGCTTTTTAAACCCAACCTGAACTGAATTGAGCATCTTCTTGTCTTTCTTATCAGACGATATCAGGGAAGTAGTAGGCTTTCTCTTATTCTCACCTACCCCACGTGTCTTTTGCCAGTTTTCATGTCTATGTACTTTCCTCTTAATATCATGTTTCTTGGTAAAAGTCTCATAATGCACGTACTAGTAGGTAACCGGATTATGTGGCCAAGGGTATCGTCTACCCTCCTTGGTTAGTGCCTTAAACATTTAGTTTAGACCGAGCATGATTAGGTGGCCCTATAGTATATAGCGAGTTGTGACATTTGACACTCCTTGCAAGGTGACCTTTTGCCTATCTGTCTTATTCACACATTTGTAAAGTTTTCTTCGGACAACTCTAAAAATGACACTTCTGTTGCTAGATTTCCATCATGGTGTAATGAACTAACACATATAAGCTCTCTTATAGTGCCATGTTGTTAGAATGAAAGCTAACTCCAGCTAAATGACCATCATGGTGTAATGTATTTGATGACAATGTGGTTGTGTTAGATGGAAAACAACCTTATGAAAGCTAATAAACAATAGCTTTACTCACCATGCAATGTTTTAAGAACAAAAGCTAACTCCAGCTAGATTTCCATCATGGTGCATTGTGATTGATGACAATGTGGCTGTGCTAGATGGAAAACTACACTATGAAAACTTACACACATTATATTTTACTCACCGTGCACCGATTTAAGGATGAAAGTTAACTCTAGCTAGATTTTTAACACAGTGCAATGTAATTGATGACAACATGGTTGTGATACATGTAAAATCACCTTATGAAAGCTAACACACATTAGCTTTCACTCACCGTGCCATGTTGTTAAAATGAAAGCTAACTCCAACTAGATTTCCATCATGGTGTAATGAGCTAACACACATATAGTGCCACATTGTTAGAAGGAAAGCTAACTTCAGCTAGATTTCTATCATGTTGTAATGTATTTGATAACAATGTGGCTGTGTTAGATGAAAAACTACCTTATGAAAGCTAACAGACATTAGTTTAACTCACCGTGCAATGTTTTAAGAACGAAATCTAACTCCGGCTAGTTTTCCATCATGGTGCATTGTGATTGATGACAATGTGGTTGTGCTAGATGGAAAAATACACTATGAAATCTTACACACATTAGATTTCACTCACCGTGCAATGATTTAAGGATGAAAGCTAACTCCAGTTAGATTTCCAATACGATGCAATGTGGTTGATGACAATGTGGTTGTGTTACATGAAAAACTACCTTATGAAAGCTAACACACATTATCTTTCACTCATAGTGCCATCTTGTTAAAATGAAAGCTAACTTCGGTTAGATTCCCATCATGGTGTAATGAGTTAACACATAAGCTTTCCCTTATAGTGCCATGTTGTTAGAAGAAAATTTAACTTCGGCGAATTTTTCATCATGTTGTAATGTATTTGATAACAATGTGGCTGTGTTAGATGAAAAAATACCTTATAAAAGCTAACAGACATTAACTTTACTCATCGTGCAATGTTTTAAGAACAAAATGTAACTCTACCTAGATTTATTTCTGGTGCATTGTGATTGATGACAATTTGGTTGTGCTAGATGGAAAACTATATTATGAAAGCTAACACACATTAGATTTCACTTACCGTGCAATGATTTAAGGACGAAAGCTAACTCTAGCTAGATTTCCATCATGGTGCAATGTCATCGATGATGATGTGGTTGTGTTAGATGGAAAACTACCTTATGAAAGCTAATGCACATTAGATTTCACTCATTGTGCCATGTTGTTAGAAGAAAAGCTAACTCTTGCTAGATTTTCATCATGATGTAATGAGCTAACAAACATAAGCTTTAAATTATCGTGCATGTTGTTAGAAAGAAAGATAAGTCTAGCTAGATTTGCATCATGGTGTAATGTATTTGATGACAATGTGGTTGTGTTAGATGGAAAACTACTTTATGAAAACTAACAGACATTAGCTTTTATTCACAGTGCAATGCTTTAAGAACGAAAGCTAACTCCAACTAGATTTCCATCATTGTGCATTGTGATTGATGACAATGTGGTTGTGCTAACTCTAGTCTTTGTGTAATGAGCTAACACACAAGCTTTCCCTTATAGTGCCATGTTGTTAGAATGAAAGCTAACTCCAGCTAGATTTTCATCATGGTGTAATGTATTTGACAACAATGTGTTTGTGTTAGGCAAAAAACTACCTTATGAAAGCTAACACACATTAACTTTACTCACTGTGCAATGTTTTAAGAACAAAAGCTAACTCTAGCTAGATTTCCATCATGGTGCATTGTGATTGATGACAATGTGGTTATGCTAGATGAAAAACTATATTATGAATGCTCACACATTAGATTTCTTTCACCATGCAATGATTTAAGGACGAAAGATAACTCCAGCTAGATTTCCAGGACAGTGCAATGTGATCAATGACGATGTGGTTGTGTTGGATGGAAAACTACCTTATGAAAGCTAACACACATTAGCTTTCACTCAGTGTGCCATGTAGTTTGAAGAAAATATAACTCCGACTAGATTTTCATCATGGTGTAATAAGCTAACACACATAAGATTTCACTCATTGTGCCATGTTGTTAGAAGGAAAGCTAACTCCAGCTAGATTTACATCATGGTGTAATGTATTTTATGACAATGTGGCTGTTTTAGATGGAAAATTACCTTATGGAGGCTAACACACATTAACTATTACTCACCGTGCAACGTTTTAAGAAGGAAAACTAACTCTAGCTAGATTTCCAACATGGTTCATTTTGATTGATGACAATGTGGTTGTGCCAAATGGAAAACTACATTATGAAAGCTAACACACATTATATTTCTCTCACCATGCAACGACTTAAGGTTGAAAGCTAGCTCCAGCTAGATTTCAATCACAGCGCAATGTGACAATGTGGTTGTGTTAGATGGAAAACTACCTTATGAAAACTAATACACATTGGATTTCACTCATCATTCCATGTTGTTAAAAAGAAAGCTAACTCTAGCTAGATTTTCATAATGGTATAATAAGCTAACACATAAAATTTCACTGATAGTGCCATTTTGTTCGAAGAAAACTAACTCCAGCTAGATTTTCATCATGGTGCATTGTGATTGATGACAATATGGTTATGCTAGATGGAAAACTACACTATGAAAGCTTACACATATTAGATTTCACTCGAGGTGCAATGATTTAAGGATGAAATCTAACTCCATCTAGATTTCCAACACGATGCAATGCTCTTGATGACAATGTGGTTGTGTTACATGGAAAACTACTTTATGAAAGCTAACACACATTATCTTTCACTCATCATGCCATGTTGTTAAAAGGAAAACTAACTCCAGCTAGATTTCCATCATGTTGTAATGAGCTAACACACATAAGCTTTCCCTTATACTGCCATGCTGTTAGAAGGAAATCTGACTCCAGCTATATTTACATCATGTTGTAATGTATTTGATAAAAATGTGGTTGTGTTATATGGAAAACTACCTTATGAAAGCTAACAAACATTAGTTTTACTCACCGTGCAATGTTTTAAGAACGAAAGCTAACTCTAACTAGATTTCCATCATGATGCATTGTGATTGATGACAATGTGGTTGTGTTAGATGTAAAACTGCATTATGAAAGCTTAACACATATTAGATTTCACTTACCGTTCAATGATTTAAGGATGAAATCTAACTTCAACTAGATTTTCATCACGGTGCAATGTGATCGATGACGATCTGGTTGTGTTAGATGAAAAAATACCTTATGAAAGCTAACACACATTAGCTTTCACTGATTATGCCATGTTGTTAGAAGGAAATTTAACTCCAGCTAGATTTACATCATGGTGTAATGTATTTGATTACAATGTGGCTGTGTTAGATGAAAACTACCTTAAGAAAGCTAACATACATTACCTATTACTCACTGTGCAACGTTTTAAGAACGAAAGCTAACTCTAGCTACATTTTCAACATGGTGCATTTTGATTGATGACAATGTGGTTGTGCTAAATAGAAAACTAGATTATGAAAGCCAACACACATTAGATTTCATTCACTGTGCAATGATTTAAGGTTGAAATATAACTCCAACGATATTTCCATCATAGTGAAATTTGACAATGTGGTTGTGTTAGATGAAAAACTACCTTATGAAAGCTAACAGACATTACCTTTCACTCATCACCTTATGAAAGCTAACATGCATTAGCTTTCAAAATCTTGATTTTAAACCTCTTCCTCCACATTTGTTGTTACAGTTGGACAATGGAACTAGTGATAATAAGAATCGTTATGTTTTCATGTTTCTATCACTATTAACTACACTTGGTGTCTTCATCACTATTAAGGTTGGGTTCTTGCTTGTGGGGCACACCCATGAAGACTTAGATAGAACATATAGAATAATTTCTTCCAACTTGAAAATTAAAGATATATATTCTTTACCTGAGATGATGGATACATATCGCACAATAGAAGAATAATGGGTGTTTCTACCAAAACTTATTGACAAAGTGTATGACTTCAAAAGTTTTCTTAATGGGTACATCGAGGAGGGGAAAATGCACTAGTTGGACATCTTAATGTCCAGTACTTCCAATTTCTTTTACTCAATGATGTTCCAGTTATGAGGTATAAAGAATCCATTAGAGACATTGAGTGGCCAGAACCAGTTGAGTTGTGGATATAGATGATGAAGGTCGACCTATATTGCCCACATGGAAGCCATCTTTCTTACGTCCCAAAGACAATGATGTTTATTTAAAAGAAGTAAAGGAAAGAATAACATCATACATAAAAATGTAGAAAGAGACTATTGGAAATGAGAATTCACCAATTGTTACAGAGGAATGGAATAAAAACTTGATTATTGCAAAAGAGTTGTTGATGCATTAGATGAGTCTACAATGACCATACACCCTTGGATGAAATTGATTCTTCTTTTGATGATTTTTGGCCCAAGATGAGGCAAAATGTTAACGTTGACGGTAATGCACTCCATGCAATATCAAGTATTATGGATGTGGAATTTGATAATGTGACAGATGAACCGGTATATGTTGGACCCAAGTGTAACAAGCCAAAGCCAACATTCGATCCTAGAATTGATGTCGAGAAAGGAAATATGTTGCTTGTTAAATCAGGACATGAGGATGAAGGAGAGATGATTTGGATGGAAAAATCCACCTCAGATATCTTCCAAGATGATGACAGTGAAACCCTTCATGTAAAGATTGATTGGTGGCTATCTAGCTCATGGAAATAAAAGGGAAAATTTTTAGAACAATATTGGGTACCAAATCGTGATGACACAAAACTTGTATCTATTCCAGTTAATAGCATTGTTTGGGCATGGATGCCAAAGAAAGAAGATTGCAGGAAGACCAAGATAAATAAATGTGGTGTACAAGTTGTACTTGATATGCTTGAGTGGATATAAGGAGATTAGGTGGAGATGATTCATGAATGTAATTTTTCTTCTTGAATGACTTTTAGTATACATGAAGAAACATTTTTCAATGTTTGTAGTATAATAAATACTCTTTAAGCTACTTTTTTGAGGAATTTTATATTATTTATTTCATATATGAAAATTTCACTTCAAGTTCAATGTTAGTTAATATGATGATACTTTATGTGAATTAGATAACACCATTCAAATTTTAACCTTTTCAATTTGTCTTTTAAATCAACACATCTCACTATATCAAATGTGCATAAGTATATTCATTAATGCATGTACAAAACCCTTATCTTATTTATTATTAGCTTTTGCTCACTCTTTTCAATACCACTTTGAGCTTTTCAATTTGTTCCCCTGATGATTGGTGGAGTGTCCACTCGAAACGTAGGGACATTTCAATACACACAATTCAATTCCATAAGCTCTCTTTGTCATTATGATTAATTGTGGAAATCTTTATCCTCAAGATGTACTTGATATGCTTGAGAAAATACAAGGAGATGAGGTGGAGATGATTCATGAATGTAATTTTTCTTTTGAATGACAAATTAATATACATGAAGAAAAAGATGTCAATGTTTGTAGTATATCAAATATTCTCTTCAAGCTACCTTTTGAGGAATTTTATATTATTTGCTACATATCTAAAAAATTTGGTTCAACTTCAATGTTAATTCATGTGATGATATTTTATGCGAATGCACCTTAAAAAATCCTATAGACTTGCTTTGTGAATAAATGTAAGGCACTTGCAATAAGGTTTGAAGTGAGTTTTCCCTATTATTCATTATTATAGTTGATATAAATTTAATTGTACTACTATGTTGCATTCAAATTCATAATTATATTTTCCCGTGTAAAATTTAAAGTGGTGCCAACTTTGTACTAGTATATTAACTTATACTTAATAAATATAGTACTAACGTTTTGAGTGTGCAGGTTTTATCAGTTTGTCATAATTGTGATTGATTTTCTAGATTAAACTGTGTGAACGTTTTTCAGACCAATGTTTTGAGAGGACACTCCACCGATGCTTGTTACGGGACCATGAAAAACTCATTTTGGACTGAAACGATTCCACCTAACTTAATCCAGAAAATCAATCATTAAGTAGTAACATCATGTTAGCTTTAATTCATGTTAGACATTATCATCAAATACATTGCATCATAAAGACAATTTAATCCATGTGAGATTTAATGTTGATCGTAATGCACTGCATGTAATATAAGTATTATGGATGGATATTTTGATAATGTGATGGATGAACTAGTATATGTTGGACCCAAGTGCAACAAGCTAAAAACAAGATTCAATCCTATGATTGAAGTTGAGAAATCAAAGATGTTGCTAGTTAGATCATGAACTGAGGATGAAGGAGAGATGATTTGGATGGAAAAAACCACCTCATATATCTTCCAAAATGATGAAAGTGAGACTCTTCATGTAAAGGTTGATTGATGGAAGCCTAGTTCAGGGAAATACAAGGGAAAATTTTAGAACAATATTGAGTACCAAACCTTGATGACACATGACTTGGATCTATTCCAGTTAATACCATAGTTTGGGCATGGATGCCAAAGAAAGAAGATTGCAGGAAGACCATGATAAATAAATGTGGTGTACAAGTTGTAATTGATTTGCTTGACCAAATATAAGGAGATTAGGTGGAGATGATTCATGAATGTAATTTTCTCTTTGAACGAGTTATTAATATACAAGAAGAAACACTTTTAAATGTTTGTTGTATATCAAATATTCTCTTCAAGCCTTATTTTTGAGGAATTTTGTATTATTTACTAATATGAAAATTTTGGTTCAAATTCTATGTTAATTCATGTGATGGTACTTTATGTGAATTAGATAACACCATTCAATTTTTAATTTTTCAATTTGTTTTTTACATAAGCTCAACATGTCTCTATATCAAATGTGCATAATCATATTCAATAATGAACCTTAAAATATCTTCTAGACTTCCTATGTGAATAAATGTAAGGCACTTGCAATAAGGTTTGATGTGAGTTTTCCCTATTATTTGTTATCATAATTGATATAAATTTAATTGTTCCACTATGTTGCATTCTAATTAATATTATATTTTCTTTTGTAGACTTTAAAGTGGTGCAAACTTTGTACTAGTGCAATATCTTATACTCAACAAGGACAAAGTAGTAACATTTTCAGAGTGTAGGCTTTCATAGCTTGCCATCATTGTGAATGATTTTCTGGATTAAGTTGTCAGTGAGTTTTTCAAACCAACATTTCAAGTGGGCACTCCATGCATGATCGTCTAGGGAACAATGTAAAATTCGTTCTGGTTTGAGAAGCTTTCACATAGCTTAATCCCAGAAATCAATAGCCAAGTATTAACATTTAATGTCAATACTACTTAAGTTAATAATGGGCACACCACAATATTAATATGTTGTTAAATAACTTTATATTATGCAAGAAATTTCTTACACAAATTATTAATAATTCACGAGTCAAATATTGGTGACTTTTGTTTTTATACATAAATAGAAATATTAATGATAATCAAGGTATATCATTAAATACATATTTATAGGTAAAATTTCTCACATAGATCTGTTATTCATAAAATCAACGTTCATTAGCTTAGTTTTTGATACACCACCACCAACAATAATAATAATAAAATATGTCTATATTCTAATTCATAATTTATTTTAATCATTACTAAGATAAAACCTATTTTACTCTAAGTCATAAAATATTTTTCCTTGTTCACTATCAAGCGGTGCCAACTTCCAAAAACAAAACATCATACTCAAAAAAGACTTAGACTTACTATGATAACTCAACCTAGACACATTAGTTAACACAATTTCAATTAAATGAAATTCAAAGATAATAATAGCAACAAACATTGATTATTAATGTCATTAAATAACTTTAATAATAATATGTAAAAAAAAATTCTACAATCTATTTTCCGTGATATAATCATTGATCAACTTAAATTTTATTAGAAAATACAAATAATAGTAATATAAATAAATTATATTTCTATTCTAACCCATAATTGATTTTGATCATTAAAATAATAAACTGAGCATATTAACACTTAATATATAATAGTTTTTCTTGTCACTTGTAAAATGTTTCCAACCTTATAATATATTACAACATGACACTCAACACATAGAATATTACTTGTTATGTCGAGAATTAAAATTGTTATAGTAACAAACACATTTGTAGTATGCAATTCAATAGTTTTTAAATGGGTCATTCTAAAATTGTTCCAACCTTCTACTAGTATAGGAACTCAACACCAACAATGTACTAGTTACCATATCAAATTATAATTCAATTGCTTAATCATAATAACATATGCAATATTAATGCCATTACATAATTTTAATCAAGTTACCATTTAATACAGACTATAGATAGTATTAATTGAAATTATGTAAGGAATCAAAGTCTAAGAATTTCATCATTTTGAAAGAATCAAATTCTAAGACTTTCATCATTTTGATTTGTCACACACGATTAGAAAGCTATAGTCTAGGTGTTAACACAGTCCCTCTCCCCTCATGTTGTAAAGGGTGCTAGCTCAATGGAAGAGCACCTGCATTAAAAGCAAGACGATGGTGGTTCGATTCCTCTGTGCCTTAACATAAATTAATATATGATATAAAATATTAATGATAATATAAATATTGTAGGATATCTATATTTTCAATACAAATATTCTCTTTTCAATTAAACACATTGTTCAAATATTTCACAAATAAATAATGAACACTTGCAATAGTTAGTTGAGTTGGTTTTCCCCCTTGTATATGAAAAAAAATTGTATTGCACTAATGCTATTCTAGTTCATAATTGATTCTCATGTTAATCTATTATTCATAAAGTAACATTCACCAACTTAGTTTTTAATACACTACCACTACCAACAACAACAATAATAAATTATGTTGCTATTCTAATTCATAATTTATTTTAATCACTAAAGAGTAAACTTAGAGTTTAAAGTCATCAAATTTATTCTTGTTTTGATTATAAATGGTGCCAACTTCCAAAAATAAAACAACATATTCAACAAAGACAAAAATAATTACTATGACAATATTTATAATTGTTGTAGTAACAAATACAATGATGGTATTATGTCATAAAATAATTTAATCAACTTAACATTTAATACAAACTATAAGTAATATTAATAGAAATTATGTAAGGATTCAAAGGCTATGACTTTCCTCATTTTGAAAGAACTCAATCTAGCGAAAGTTCTAAATTCTAGATCCACTAAATAATTACAAATTTAATGAAATATGTGTTATAAACATGACAACATTTACTATTGATGAGCTATAAGGTTCACTCATCAATCATGAACATAGGCTCAGTAAAACTCAAACATCATAGGAAGGTGCATTCGCAGCACAGTAATCTATAAGCTGTGGAAGAGGCAGGGGGAGAAATAATTTCAGAGGCAGAGAAAGAAACTTCTTAAGAGGAGGACGCAGTAGTAGTCCTGCAGATGTTGCTGGTAGAGGACAGAATCAGAACATAGGTTAGCCAAGTGGTCACAGTTTTGATAAATCAAAGATTCAATGTGATTACTGTAACAAATTTGGTCATTATGCATATGAATGCAGGAAGAAAAAATATGACCAAGGAAAGCAAAGCTAGAATTAGTCGACGAACACTAGCATTTCATCGAGTGCAATGTTGATGTCATGCGCATCCCCAATTGAATGCAATACCATCCAAGAAATTTCGTCTGACATATGGTATTTAGATTCACGCTGCAGCAATCATATGACTCGTAATTTAAATTTATTTTCTAGTCTAGATAATTTAGTTCAAACTAATGTTACACTTGGAAATAATGTCCAAGTCACTATTTTGGGAAAGGTACTATTAGTATTTTATCCAAACAGGGGGAGAATAAGTATATGCCTGATGTTTACCATGTAGAAGGTCTGAAGCATAATTTGCTGAGTATTGGATAGCTGATACAGAAAGGTTACAGAGTTTACATGGAAGATAATCACTATGTGATTAAAGATGTACGTCCAAGTAACGAGTTGATAGCAAGAGTACCAATGACAAGCAATCGCTTGTTTCCATTGAGGATAGTTCCAGACAATACAGAAGCTGCATTCAAGGCAGAAAGTAAAGAAGAATTTGTTCACTGTGACAAGAAAGAAAATGATAGCGCTGATTTTCAGTATGCATTTCAAACAGAAGTTCAAGATGATTCCTAGCTATGGCATTTCAGATTTGGACATCTGAATTTTTATGGACTGAAGTTACTGCACACAAAGAATATGGTAAAAGGATTGACATTGATTGAAAAACCAGACAGAGTTTGTGAAGGATGCATTTTTGGCAAGCAACATAGAGAGATTTTTCCAATTGGAAAGTCATACAGAGCGCGCACACCACTTGAGATTGTGCACTCTGATATTTGTGGTCCAATGCAGACAACGTCCATTGGTGGCTGCAAGTATTTTCTTACTTTTATTGATGAATACTTAAGAAAAAATGGGTCTATTTTTTGAAACATAAATCTGATGCATTTAGTTGTTTTTCAGTAATTCAAGGAACTCGTGAAGAACTAGAGTAGACACCGCATAAAAATCCTTAGAACAGATAGAGGTGGTGAATATGTTTCAAATGAATTTATAAATTTCTGTAAAACCCATGGCATACAAAAGAAATTCACTGCATGGTATACACCTCAACAGAATGGTATCGAAGAGAGAAAGAACAGAACCATTATGGAAATAGCGCACAACATGATGGCGGCCAAGCATTTGCCAAATGAATATTGGGGTGAAGTAGTCACAACTGCCGTATACATTATGAATCGATGTCCGACAAAGAGCGTGAAGAAAAATATTCTACAAGAAGCATGGACAAGTATGAATCATAGTGTTTCTCATTTAAAAGTTTTTGGTTGTGTCGCATATGCTCATGTGTCAGATGAGCTAAGAAATAAATTAGACAAGAAGGGACAAAAATGTATTTGTATTGGCTATTCTGAAGACACAAAAGCATACAAGTTGTATGACCCTCTCGCAAGGAAATTAGTCATTAGTCGCAACGTTCAATTTGTTGAGAATGAATCATGGGATGGAACCAATGAGAAGAATGTCAAGATTGTGTTGCATGTCGAGCATGAAGACATGACAGAAGAAGTGGTTCAAACAACACAAGTAAATCAACTGGTCACACAACCATTGACTCCCATGAAACCACAACATGGTTCAACACAAATCACAGCTCAAGCTACAGCGACAAGCACACCAAGATGACAACAGACTCCATCAAGTAGTTCGACATCAACAGATCCAGTGAAGACAAGAAGTCTGTGTGAGATATATGAATCTGGTACACCAAATTCCTTCTCGCTCTTTGCATTATTCTCTCAAATAGATGATCCACTAACATTTGAGGAATTTGTTGAAGAAGAAGTACGGGCACAAGCCATGGATGAAGAAAAAAATGCATTGAGAAAAACTAGACATGGGAACTGGTTGATGTACCAAAAGATAAAGATGTAGTTAGCATCAAATGGATTTATAATACCAAGCAAGATGTTGATGGGAATGTGCAGAAGAATAAGGAAAGAATCGTAGCAAGAGGGTTCACACAACAACCCATCATAGATTTCAATGAAACGTTTGCACCAGTTGCACACATGGATACAATCAGAACTGTTTTGGCCATTTTCGCACAAAGCAAATGGTCTGTTTATCAAATGGATGTGAAGTCATCATTTCTGAATGGTTATATAGATGAAGAAGTATATGTGGAACAACCACAATGCTATGAAGTTCTCGGACAGGAACACAAAGTATACAGACTGAAGAAAGTGATCTATGGCTTAAAGCAAGCTCCAAGAGCTTGGTATAGTCGCATTGATTCCTATCTCATTGAGAATGGATTTTAGAGAAGTGAAAGTGAGCCAATGCTGTACACCAAAGTGAATGAGAAAGGTAACATGTTAATTGTTTTCCTGTATGTGGATGATGTAATATTTACTAGTGGTTTTGGCATAAAAGAATTTAGAACAGTCATGGAAAGTGAATTTGAAATGACTAATTTGGGGCTCATAAAGTTCTTTCTGGGCATTGAAGTCCAAGAATCTGAAAGTTGTATTTTCATATCACAGTCTAAGCATGCAATAATAGTTTTAAAAAGATTTAATATGTCAAATTGCAACGCAGCCCCAAAACTAGTAATAACAGGTTTAAAATTAAGCAAAGATGATGATGGATCAACTGTAGATCCTACGATGTTTAAAAGGCTTGTTGGCAGCCTTATGTATTTAACAGCAACAAGAACATACATCATGTAAGGAGTAAGTATGATCTCAAGATTCATGGAGTCACCAAAATACTAACATTGGCAAGGAGGTAAAATAATTATGAGGTATGTAAGTGGTACAAAAGATCTTGGAATAGTGTATTCAACTTTAGAAAATTTTAAACTCATTGGATATACTGACAGTGACAATGGAAGAAGCAGAGATGATAGGAAAAGCACATCTGGGTACACATTTCATTTTGGTACAGGTGTTGCTTCATGGGCTTCAAATAAAAAACCCATAGTAACTCTATCTTCAGTAGAAGCAGAGTATGTTGCAGCTACAAGTGCTACATGTCAAGTTGTTTGGATGAGAAGAGTGTTAAAAGATCTATCACAGAACTAGCAAGAACCAACAACCATTTTCTATGACAACAATTCAGCCATTGCCTTGTCGAAGAATCATGTGTTTCACAAGAAAACAAAACACATTGACACAAGGTATCATTTCATAAGAGAGTTGGTGAATAACAAAGAAATCTGCTTAGAATTTTGCAGATATCTTTACAAAACAATTTGCAAGGGATACATTTTAGTATCTTCAAAGTTATTTGGGAATGACAAGATCTGTACAGTGAACTCTGTCATGAACAAAGCATGTATTTTTCTATGCAAAAACATTTTGTAATATTTTGTTTTTTAAATTACGATCTGCTCATAATTAAGGGGGGGTGTTGGAAATATTAATCACTCGCTGATCCATAATCCAATCAGCCGACTCTGTCAGAGTCTGTAGTGGGTCAGAAAGTGCCAGAGAGTCTCATAAAATAAATAGTTCAGATTTCTCATATATAAGGCAGTAGAATTTAGTTGTTGAAGCTAAGTTTCTAGGTAAAGAGTAATTACAATCTTTAAATGTTAAGTCGGTTAGTCAGCAGAAATATTCTATATGAAGGATGAAATTGTAAATAAAAAAAAATAGAGAAGAGAAAGACAAGCAACAGAAAAGAGAAGTTTGGTGAAGAAGAAGAATGAAAACTCACTGAAGAGTTTGAAGCTCAAGCTTTTGTGTTTTTACCAAGTTTGTATTTACGACTGTAAGTTTTGTTATGCCGTCATATGAAATATAAATCCCTAAGTTTATGGTTGAATGAATGGTTCAGGTAGCTGCATATCTTCTACATATTTACGTGAGTGAATGTTGTTTACACTTACTGTGAGTGAAATACTTCAAGAATTTATAAATATTTCATTGTGTAAAAGTTCCTAGTTTTACACACAGAGGTTTGACACAAATCTTGTTTATTATTTTCTTATATGATATTGGGAGTGATTCGTAATATAGTTGTGTCAAAGTTAAACCTAAGTTACCACAGTGAAAAGTGTTTTTCATATTCCTAAGTCCTTAGACTAGGAAATATAAAGTTATTGCACGGAAGTGAATAGTTGTTCGCACATGAGTTGGTCGCAACCAAATTCATGTCACAGTAAAAGTTGGTTGAAGCCAAAGTAAAATTCCTTTGCAGGTGAAGAGTCCATCACAGTTACTCCTTCACAGTAACTCTGTCGCAACACAGTAACTCTGTGCAGTAATTTATTCGCGTAGTAAATTCCGCCGCAAGAAAATCGAGTCGCATGTTTTCAAAAAGTAAAAAGGGGAAAACAGAAAGGTTGTGATGCGTGGTAACTCAAGTTCATTGATGTGGCCACCATTTTCTCTTGAGAGATCAAGCACTCAAGCAATGAAGGCATTATTTCTGGGTAAAGAAACTATCTTGCATACAGACCACCATCCTTTGATTTTCATCAATTCACAGTCACAAATTCAGGAACAAAGAAACCTCAAATGGGCCTCCTACATTCAACAGTTTCACTTGGTCATGAGATATAAGAAAGGAAATTCTAATAAGATGGTTGATTTTCTAAGCCGACCACCTACTATAGTCCTCCCCATTTTAGAAGTGCATTCTGCCAACTATGACACATGGAAGGATCAATATGCTATGGATCCATACTTTCAAAATATTTGGGTAGCCTTGCATCGACCTAGGGAGATCAATGATACCCCCTTCCTGTACTACACTATCTGGGATGGTTGGCTTTATAAATACAATTTTCTATGTGTTCCACACTTAGAGTACCACCTCTTGCTCATCAAGGATGTGCATGATTCAACCTATGGTGGCCATTTCGGTACAACGAAGACCATCCAAAATCCGCAACACCATTCCCATTGGCCTTCCATGCAGCCTCAAGTTGATAAATTTATTCGATCTTGTGCATTATCCTCCCAATACAAGCCATCCAACTGGAAGCATGGATTATATCATTCACTTCCTCTTCCTTCTCGTCCTTGGGAGGGTGAATCCGCGAACCTGGGTAACACTTTTTGGCAAGCGCATTTCAACAAAAACAGAAAAACATACCTCGGTCGAGGGTTTAACAAGCCCTCGACCGAGGTTTTAATATCTCGACCGAGATTTTATCAAGCCCTCGACCGAGGTTTTGTTCAGCCTTCGACCGAGGTATTTCGTAACCCTCGGTCGAGGTATTTATTAACCCTCGGTCGAGGTGCTTGTGTAAAAAAAATTATAAAAAGAGTTCGCGGGGGAAGAAGGGAATAGTTATATAATAGACAAATGCATGGGATATGAAAACATGTGTTTAGCTAAAAAATACCTTTAGCTTATATGAAGGGGCTTAATAATCTTCTTATTGACTATCCACTGCTACATATATTTGGTATTTTTATGGAATTCTCTATAGTCCCTTCTGGTTCCATATTTGGTATTTTTATGGAATTCTCTATAGTCCCTTCTGGTTCCAAGTGGTACACTGTCTGGTCTAATTCTTTTTCTTTGGGTAAATATGGGATTTAAAAAAAATCCTCTTCATTCAAATCATTTGACTCAAGCATAGGTCCTACATTCTGTTGCATTCAATATTCTTTCTTGAGCTCCGGTGGTGATGCTAGGTTAGAGTTTCATTGATCATACTTACATCTCCAAGTATTCTTGCGGTTAATCCTCTGATTAAAAATGCCACATAATTATTTTCTTTGTTGGGGCTCTGTTCCACATAGATTAGTTCTTTATATGACTTCTTTCAAGGTCTTTGGCAATTTCCAGAGGCATAAAGGAATGTCTATATCTAGTTAATTCACCTGTTACAGTGCAGGTTCTAGCACCATTTTTTTTAATATGGCATCAACATTCATCAAAGGAAGTGAGTAGTAATCATTAACATAGGTTTTGAAATTCATAGTAGCTTGCATGATCCATATTTATGTGAATAGTATTTGTTTGTGCCAGAAATTGTTCTTAGACTACCAGAAGAACAAGCCAACACAATCTCAAAAGTAAAATTAAATAAAACAGGTTTTTATGGTTTTGGTTGAA